>OZ018334.1:77709554-78107054 GCA_963969495.1 Ceratothoa steindachneri
AACAACGTCTTAGCAGGAACTAGACAAGTGTATTATTTTCTGCTCCCTTCTACGAAATGGTTTTGAAATATGTTTATTTGAAGTTTGATTCTGTATTTTACCTACGTGCGCAAGCACACTTTTTATGTCTACATCTACATCATTGCAGAATTTACAATTATGGATGTAAGTTTATAAAGTTTTCATTATAGATGCACACAAAATAGACAAACAAAATTAAGTTTTCAGAAACTATCTATCGTTAATACTTTCAGAGATCTATTGATTTAAAAATCGATTTTCTTTTTTTTGCGACACACTGTATAATCAATATACTCAGTATATAATCTGAATAAATTATGTATACTTTGTATATAATCAGTGAGCTATGTAATCCGTATATTCTGTTTATAATCTGAATACACTGTATATAATCGGTATACTCTGCGTATAATCTGTATACTTTGTACAAAATATGTATACTATGTATATAATATGTAGAGTACAATACATCGAACTCGACCCCCCCCCTCCTCTTTCTGAGGCCTTTTTTTTCAGTGGAAACCTACTCATTAACGTGGACTCCGAATCACGGAAATCAGTTTAAGGGACCTACTGATTAACGTAGAATCCAAACCACGGAGATCTCCAACGTAGCACCGCTTTCGCGGTGGAGGCGACCCGAATCGTGGCCACATCTGGCGACTAACCACATCCAATGTGATTTAGCTCTAGCAGCGAGTTTCCACTGGACCTTCCTAGGGGCCGTTTTCGGTGTCCCCAGCCGTCCCCCCCCCCTCACAACCTAGTTTTTAACTTGACTGTGGCGTTGCTTACCTCAGCTTACTAGTGTGTCTATGTGCGTGTCACCATGTGTATATATGTGTGTGCGTATCCGCCTATATTTTCATGAGGAGTAAATTGGTTGTTTCCTCATCCGTCTTTCACACATGGACGAAATTCCCTGCCCGGACAATGATATTGGTATAAAGATCAGAATAACGCATAAAAATCAGAATGACAATCGCGAGTCAGCACGAAAGCAGCAGGGTCTGGTCTTCGTAGGGGTGGGGGTGCTTTGTTGTATTGTTTTTTTTTTTAAATAACAGCAATCGGAGAACCCTTCGAGACAGGGGGTAGAATATGGTAGACTTCATACCGAAACTAGTCTCGTAAATAAATTTTAGGCTCCTATACAGAGGTTTCACTATCATATATATATATATATTAGTGTAAATGGGAGCAGACCTTCTTGTATGCTGATTTTGTTAAAGACCATAGTATATTTCGCCTTTATTAATTTTCTCTGGAAACTTTCCCTTTTTCGCATTATCTTTTTTAGTTTATCTTGTAGTGCTAAACAACTTCTTATAGGTTCATCTTTTTTTTTTAATTAAAATGTGTTAGGTAAAAACCAAACTTGACCTTAATTGCTGAGCTTTCGATCTATGCGATCATCTTCAGAGTGTCTTTCATCCTTTATCGTTGAAGAATGGTGGAGTCAGAATGAAAAGAAAACGGATTTTAGGGGATATTTATGGACTTGGACTTAGAAAGAGAGAGAGAGAGAGAGATAGTAAGAGAGTAAAGTGGGGAAATTGGGCAAGGTTCAAGAATATAGGTAGTGTTGGAGACAGAATGAATAGGTCCCTGGTGAAAGGTTATCTCTGTTTTGTTTTATTTTTTCGGTTGTATTTTGTGGGGGGTTTTATAAACTATCAAATTTATACTTTATACTAATTAAATTAAACCTGTTAATTCAATTAGGTTAGATATGATCTTATGGGCATTCAAGCCTTTATTTGGGGCGGCGTTTTTGTTGCCGCTGTGGGTTTTTGAGAAAGTTTTTTTTTAAGTGAATTTCAGCATTTGATTTTACTTCGAAAAATTTATTAAATACTAAAGAAACCTGAGCATTACACTAGTCGTTTGTTGTGATTGATCGATTTTGTCATGTGTATTTTGGAGTCAGATCGCCGTCAGTTTCTGCCTTACTACTTTTAAATGGCTTTATTTGTCGACCGATCTCGATGTCTTGGTGTGAACGAGAGAACTCCGGGAACAGAATGATGCCGATGGCTCGCCAGATCCTCTTAGCTCTCTCGTGGAGCGCTACGTTGATCGGAGATAATCCAACCGAGTCGTGGAGCTCCCTCTGTCGTTTGTATTCTCTTCTTCGGGTGTTTGCGATGATATGAACCGCTTTGTTCTGGATCTTTTGTAGTTTCGCAATGTGGGTCTCGGCGCTCGCGTTCTGCGGCACGGGGGGAAGGGGGGTACAGGAGCCTTGAGCGGAAGCACGCCTTGAATATCTTGAGTTTATTTGAGGGATTTAAGGCGCTGAACCAATCAAATTTAGCACCAGAACCGCCCCTTTCGTGTGGTAAGGGATTCGATTCCCTTCTACACGTATATCGTTGAAGGTTTTGCGAGACATGGGAATTATTTTGAATTTGGGGGCATTGGTTGATATCTTCCATCTCCTCTCGTAGGAGTTGATGTTGAATATCTCCCTAGCCCTGTTTCTCGTCATCAATTCCCTGTGAACATAAGCTGCGGTATAAATTTGCGATATATCATCAGCGAACAGAACGTATATCGTACCCTCGGAAAGAGGTTGTGGTAGGTCATGTGCATAAATGTTGTATAAAAGTGGTCTGAGACAGCCCCTTTGAGAGACCCCTGCTTCGAGTTCGAATTCGGGGCCTTTATGTTCTTTTCTTTGTATGTATGTTCTCTTCTCCTTTATGTAGTCTCACAAAATACTCTCAAGAATGGCGTTGAGGCATACTTGAAGGATCTTAAATTGTAGTCCTCTCTTCCAAACCTTGTTAAAAGCTTTCTTGACATCGCGTACTACCAGGTCGGCATGCCTTTTGTCTGCTTTGATCTTCACAAGCTTTTCGGTGACGACGGCTACTGCCGTGTCAGTCTCTCTTTTCCTTCTGAAGCCGTGTTGCTGCTCATTATGCAAGTTGGCTTCATCGAGAAAAGAGTTGACTCTGTTAGCCAATATCTTCTCGAAGACTTTGCCGGAAAATTCTAAGAGAGATATTTGTCGAAAGCTGGCAGGGTACTCCGGGGCTTCCCCGCTTTAGGGATGAAAATCATCTTTACCAATTTTCACTGGTCAGGGAAATAGCCCGTATTCAGAGCAGCGTTGATAATGTTGAGTAAGCCACTTCAAACATTAGGCGGGGCCTGGATGAAATTCTCGCAGTTCAGCCCCGTAATAACCGGGGCTCTTTGACGAAAGGAGAGTTCTAGGGCAGTTACTTTACTGCCATACCCCTCCATCAATCTTGCCGGCGACACACAATAGTGAGGAGAGGTTTTGTGTATTTGTGTGTTCAACTGTTGTATTATGTTAGCTTCAAATTCGAGGTCGTAATTGTCATTTTCTTCCAGGGCAATTTTGAAGATTGAAGAACAGAAAATTTATTTCAATCTCTTCCGTCTGAGTAATTGCTTTGCCATTGTGTTTAATTGTGAATTTTGCATGTGTAGGTTTTCCTTTAAGACTTTTAACCATCTGCTATAATGTGTGAGTCTTTTTCTATGTCGAGTCTGTCTATTAGTCTGTCTCATAGTAGTATTTGCTGGTCCGTAATTAGTGTCTGGAGTTCGTCCTTAATTTGTCTTAGTCTTCTGTAGGCATTATGGCTTGGGCCTATCAGCGCTACTACAATGGACAGATCCCTATATTCTTGAATCAGAGCTCTCATGGGAGGAGTCCAGAGGGGAGCTCGGAGGGTTTTATAGCTGATATAGGGAATGCTATTTTGATCGGCTTTAATTAGGAATCAGCAAGTTTATCCAGCAACTCATCTATTTCTTCTAGGTTAGCATCATACAAGGGGTCGGGGGTGTAATTTAAGAGGTAATTTCTATAATTTTCCAGTACGCTTGCTTGTAGCTTTTGCGTTCTGGGATATTAATTTGAATGTGATTTACTCTTACTGTAATTTTGATAGCCTGGTGGTCGCTCGGAATGATAGGGCCCGGTTCAATGTAGTAATTGTAAGGAAACCTGATACTAGATAAGACTATATCGACTTTTGTCTCTGCTCTCCCAGATACGTACGGTGGGAATTCGGGTCCGATCCTTGTCATGTATTGTCTGTCGAGTAGTAGTTCGATGTTTCTACCTGCATTGTTGTAGGAGGTGTAACTTGCCTTTAAATCTTCGGCGAAGAGAACGTTCCTCCGGTGGTTAAATATCTGCAAGAGGTTGTACATGGGGACATAGCCGCGTCCTAAGGGTTGCTGCCCCGTGCAAACGACCAGTCCCCCTAGGGCAGTAGCCACTTTAATAGCAAGGTAGGATTCATCAAAGTCTTCCAGAGTCCTGTATTTTAGTCCTTTTTTGACGGCTATTGCGCAACCGTCATACCGTTCCTGACTGTGATTTTTTCTAATGACATCGTATTGAAAAAGTTTTAAATGTTTTGCGCTGAGAGTCCGTGTTCAGAAATAATTATTATGTCAGGGTCACTCTGTCGCATAATATTGCCATAGATGGAACCTTTTCAGTCCCACCCATTGACATTCATATGCATTATCGTAAGTCTGTCTGTCATTTTGTGTAGTGTTGGTTCTTTAGTGTGTGGGATTATATAGACGTTTATTTGCCTTCTACTTTAGCTCCGTGTGGTGCACTGGGCGGAGTGCGTTCTCTGACGTGTTTTTTTACTGTATTCCGTGTCCGTGATCGTATAAAAGCAGTCCGTGGTCAATTTCTCCAGGTTTTGAGCGGGGGTTTCTTCGAAAATTATGTGTGAAAAATAATATCGCATAAATGTGCGCCAAGGCTTCGGCGGCACACCTCCACTCGATGGTCAGAATTTTTGATGACGTCCCTGCATAGTTGCTCCTAGATCTCACCAATATGTCTTATTATCTCATCATTCAGCTGGCTGTTGAATTGTTGTTGGCTTCTTGGCCACCTTACTTCTGACATGACCCCAAAGGAAGAAATCTAAAGGCGTCAAGTCACACGATCGTGGTGGCCAATTGACCTCGCTGTTTCGAGAGATGATGCGACCTGGGAACTTCTCATTCAATAAAGCCATTGTTGCATTGGCTGTGTGGCATGTGGCGCCTTCCTGTTAAACCACAAATCTTCCGCATCCATAGAATACAATTCAGGCCATAAAAAGTTGGTTATCATGGCACGGTATCGCTCGCCTGTCGCAGTAACAGAATTCCCGGCACCATTTTCGAAGAAATACGGCCCCTCAATGATTCCGCCAGCAAAAAATGCACACCAAACAGTGACCTTTTTGTGGATGCAGTGGCTTTTCAACAATCTTCCTGGGATTTTCATCAGCTCAAGTGCGACAATTCTGCTTATTAACGAATCCACCAAGATGAAAATGGGCTTCATCACTAAAGATGATATTTTGCGAATAATCATCGTCAGGTGGCTTTGCTCGTGCACTCAATTGACGAATGTACGGCGCTACAAATGGTCAGCAGTCTTCAATTCTTGTGTCAATTAAATTTTGTAAGCCTGTAGAGACAAATCTTTTGTCAAAATTCGTTGTTGTGGAGACGTTCAATTCCTGCGCGCGATGACGAATAGAGGTGTCTGGATCTTCGGCCACATTCTTGCGCATTGCAGCAATGTTTTCAGCTGAACGGCGTAAACGAGCACACAATGGCGTTTTCATATCTGCCACCAACCCGGTTTGTTTGAATTTACAAACAATTTTCCCAATTGCACTCTCGGTTGGTCGATTATGTTGACCCCAAAAATTGCGAATTGCCCGAAATGCGTTTCTGTTTGAACGTCCATTTTCGTAATAGGCTTCGATAACTTTAACGCGTTGTTCGATTGTTAATCTTTCCATAGTTGAAATTGCCAAAGACTGAAGTTGTTAAATCTAAAAGAAAAAGAAAAATATCATTAGACGCTTAAACTTAACTCAAATTTAAAATCGGTATAAGTTATTGGAACACCCGTTATATATATATATATATATATATATATATATATATATATATATATATATATATATATATATATATATATATATATATATATATATATATATATGATGTAACTAATTGAACTCAAAGGCGAGTTATTAAATGTTAATGCAGGATGTCCAAAAAATCACTGTGCAGTTGAAAAGGGTTTAAGTAAAGTTCAAATGGTCAGTGTTACAGACGCTCGCTGAACTGGTTTACTCTCAACCTGACAAGATAAAGTTGTTGAGATCCACAAAATGATTCTGAAGAGTACAAAGAAGTCTGTAACACAGGTATCTCAGCAGGTTCATTTAATAAAGAGTACCACGCACGACATTCTGAGCAAGTTTAAATTCTCTAAATATAAGGTATCCGCAATGCACTAGTTGAAAGAGCGTGATCACCAGTCCCGGCCTGGTTGATTACTGCCATTGGTTTCAAAATTTTCTTCGTGAGAAAGGTAAGAACATCCTTGATGCAACCTTCTCCACCAAGGAGGAATAGTTTTATCTTTTCGGATACATGAACATCCGGATCACTGAAAACCCCCATGAACTCAAAGAAATTCCTTGACTCGATCAGAAGGTCGGGATATGGTGTGATTTAAATCGTGTGATTTAAGACGAGGTAACTGCACACACGGCCTGCTCATCACTACAGGTTTTGAAAGATTTCCTTGCTGATCGCGAATCTCCTGCGGAATCTGGTCTATTGGGTCTCCGGATCTCACCTCTCTTAGATTTTTATCTTTGGGATGCAATCAAAGGACAGGTGTACGAAAACAATGTGCACAGCGTGTTCGATAATATCCAGCGACGTGTCTTGTGTTAAGGCCTTTGGGACACATTTCCAGTATTTACTGCAGGAAAAAACTTGAATATCGTAAATATAACTTAACTTTTATTAAAACTTTACTTATGCCTTTTTCCACTGCACAGTAATCTTTCGGGCACCCTATTGGAAACCACTTTATAAGAGCATAATATTTATTTGCAAGACTAGTTTCCGTATGAAGTTTGTCATACCATCTTCGGTCGTATAGTGAGAGAAGACAGATATCCACATATAGATATCAAACGGAACCATCTCACTCATATAGTATTAATGATTCTAAGATCATTAATACTATCATTAAGAATTAAATTTTAGACAAAGCTGCTACATTTAAATTGTCCGTCCGAAAGATTAATGTTGAGTATTTCGTGAATTAAAATAGACTCAACATTTTTTACGGAAATTATTAAAAGTGTAAATTAACTGGGAACGAGTAATTAAATATACGATTTAAATTCTTTATGTGATTAAAAATACTCAATGCAGCACTGTATCGTCATACTCTTTGTGTTCATATAAACCTTTATTCTAAGAAGGTTTCCCTCTCTCCTACATAGAAGAAGGGGCAATTATTAGATTTGCAAGGAATTAAATATACGGCAGTCAGGACCAAAAGTTTTAAGACTACTAGATATTTGTCTATAAGAAAATTAATAGAACTAATCAAATGTTGCATTTTGTTTTAAAGGGTTGGAAAATAATTTGAAGGTGAATTGTTTGTACAAAAGTTAGAGCTCAGACTCATTTTATTAATAGATACAGTGAATTGATGCGCGCATTCAATATACATATATAATGATATCACTTGTTCTTCAAGGCTGGTTCATTCGTTTCAAATTTGTAATGATATATTTACTGATATTCCTCCATTATTGTTTAATAAGCACTTGCAACTGCTCACAAGTGGATGGCTTCACTTTATCAACCGCCAGTTGATTCTCTTTTGGGTTCATTTCTGGCGAAGTGGGGGACAAGGTCGCAAAAGTTATTGGCTATTTTCAGCCAAGAATTTTGTTACTGAGTTTGCTTTGTGATAAGGTTAACCATCATGCTGAAAAGATACACTTATCATCCCCATATGAGTTATGAACTGTGGAAAAGTGCGTTGATGAAGCACGTTTTGGTGCAATTTTGAGTACATAGCAGGATTCTTGAGCACAATTGTTAGTGCTCCAGTTTCCTTACATAAGAAACAGCCCTAAAGAGTGGGAGTGTCTGGAGGTGCTTCACCGTGAGCACGACACAGGACTAGTGAAAGCATTCCCTTTCTCCAGACAAGTGGAAGGGGGCTTCATCAAAGAATATCCCTTTGTACCAGTCTTCAACAATCCATTCTTTTTATTTCTTATAAAAGTGGAGCTTATTCGTAAAATTCTTCTTGTGAGATAAGGCTTCTTTGCAACACTTCTCACCCTGTTCCCCTAAAGCATTTACACCTGCCTCTTTCCAATCGTGAGAGGGTTCAGCACTGAAATCAACTCGATCCTTGAGTATGGATCTTAGTGTTCATTTAAAGATCTTTTGGGCATCCAGAAAACTTCTACACAAGAGTGTAACCAGTCATTTTAAAGTCATTAATGGCCCTAAGGATGGTGATCCTTGATGCACGACTAAGGACAAGAAAAAAACTTATATTTAAATTCTTTTGAAATACGGAAATAAACAATTCGCACGAGTTAATTTTTTATCTAAATTTGCTCTAATAACTATATTTTTCTTTACTCGTTTTTAAGGGCTAGTAGTTATTTCTTTCTATTAAAGATTAAAATTGAAAATCTATTTTAGAAATAACCGATAAAACCTTCGAATATACGATTATTTTTTTAAACAGCCATTTTTAATTCTTTTTATTAAAAGAAAAATAAACAACAATCGATAATCATATTTAGTTTTCTGCACTTTATCTTTTTGTTTTAAAAAATTCCAAAGATAAAATATACTTTTACGATAAATCAATGTCAAAACTTAAAATAATTTATTGCCGTTAGAAAATTTCGCACATGCGTTTTGTCTGGTTCTCTCTTCTTCAGATCATGGTAGACTCAATTGTGCAACGTCTTTAAAGGAAGTAATACTATGGATGAAAGAGAATTGGACGTAAATAAGCATTTAAATTTGAGTGTATTGAAAAGTTTGTATGGAAATTACTTAGAAGTACTTTTATCTTGAGGAGGTATTAAGTTTGATAGGGTGACGCTTTGGATAGGTTTCATTTGCTGTGCCTGGTAGCTTAGAGGGAGGAGAGCTAATTGGCAATCGGAGACTCGGGTTTGACTCCCACTCAATTTTTCCCTTGGCAATAATAAGAATTCGTTAATCCGCTTGAAAAGTCTCCAGGAGTTCCTCAACCCTCTTCAGGAGCGTTACATAAACGACTAGGCAACCATCTATTTCTCTAAAAAGAGAAATTTCAAGAAGCCTTTTGTATAAGTTAACCTTTAACTTTAACAGAAAACGGGGAATGTGTGATGCTTATTATTATCCTTACCTAACTGCATTGACTAGAAAGTTATTGTTCCTTTATAAAAAAAAATAGAAAAGGGAGAAGATCCGAAGGGAAATGCACATCCCCCGTTTTCTGTTAAAGTTAAAGGTTAACTTATGCAAAAGGTTTCTTGAAATTTCCTCTTTTAGAGAAAGAGATGGTTGTCTTGTCGTTTATGTAACGCTCCTGTAGAGGGTTGAGGAACTCCTGGAGACTTTTCTAGCGGATTAAGGAATTCTAATTATTCTCCTTATTTAACCGGATTGACTAGAACGTTATTGTTCCTTTATATAAAAAAAAGAAGCGGCGAAGATCCACGGGGAAATTCACATTGGTGGATTTCTGTTAAAGTTAAAGGTAGCTTATACAAAAGGTTTCTTGAAATATTTCTTATTAGATAAATAAACAACAATCGATAATCATATTTAGTTTTCTGCACTTTATCTTTTTGTCTAGTCGTATATGTAAGCTCCTGAAGTGGGTTAAATATTCTTCCGAATAGACAAGCTTCAAAGCTTGTCTATTCGAGAGAATTTTTGTTCTCTCGCCTAACCAAGTGGATAAAAAGCTTTGATTTAACTGAGATCAAAGCGGTCGCTCGCTGCCTCAGGCTGCTTGGTGCGAATCCCAGCCCAGCACGGATTTTTCGAATTAAGAAATAACATTTTTCCGAAGAAAATATTATTCCGTTTTTCGTTATCATACGGCATGCTGGATTTATTTCATCCATTCTCTCGCGCTCATGAGAGATATACATTATATATATATATATATATATATATATATATATATATATATATATATATATATATATATATTATTTGGTTGTACCACGTAGGAAAAAAGAAAGATTGATTGGAGCAAGTACTTTGGTTATCTTAACATTTTCAAACTCACAATTGTTTATGAAATAGAGAGACACCGTATTTATACAATGCAATGTTTTCCCTATAAGGTTCGATTTTTTTCATCACCTCTGATAAGTTTGATTTGACGAAGAAAGATAAGACTGGATCTAAAGAAAACAAACCGGGGCTAATATTTACATTTCTCTCCTTTGTGCTGGAGATGAGGAACGATTCCAAGATATTTCTGCTTATTCAATTATTTATATGCATTATGGTATCTGCTTCTGACCAGTTAATCTGGTGACCCATCTTAAGCTCGTGGACGGCCAAAGCATTATTTGAATATCCTTTTGAGACTGCATTTTGATGTTGCTTAATTCTTACAGAGATATTTTTAGAAGTTTGACCTCCATATAATAAATTACAATCCAAACAAGGTATACTATATATTACATTATTATCGTTCCTTGGGCTGTGTTTTATTAGCATATTTTTTAATTTATAATTGTATTTAAAAGTTACATTTATATGTTGTGTAAAGGTTATGGTTTCCCTAACTTGCGGTTATAGAATGTTTTTTTAGCTTTATAGATGAAGTTTTCTAAAAAATATTTAGGGTCACATAGATTGAAGGCAATCTCTTCAATTTTTGTAAATTCTTGATCTATATAGTCACAACTGGATATTCTGAGTGCCTTAAAATACATGGAAGAAAATACTGATGTTTTAATATTTTTAGAATGACCTGAATAAAAATGGACATAAGATAAATTATTTGTCGGTTTCCTGAAAATAAAAAACTTAAACCTGTCTGGTTGTCTAATTATTTAACATCTAGGAAAGGAAGGCTATTATTTTCTTCTCTTTCTAAAGTAAATTTAATTGACGGAACTAATGAATTAATAAATAAAAGAAAAACATCGAGGTCAAATTCTTCCTTTAGAATTCCAAGGACATCGTTTACATAGCGGTACCAAACAATTTGAGTGTACCAAACCGGTGGAATCAGGGATATTTTTATGTCCCTCCCATCAGAGGCAACAATTGGTTACTCATCGTTAAAAGCCGAGTTACTCTCCGCTTACAACAATCCCCCGTCTTTCTATCGAGCTAAATTTAGGCACTGTCGCATTCAACCTAACCAGACCTTCCGACAGTTCGGCTACTCCCTACAGCCTCATTTTAATTTTTGGATTGATGCCTCCAAAGTGTCTCATAAATATGACACCCTGGTCGATTTTGCCCTCAAGGACCAATTTCTTGCGTCGCTCCCTTCGGAAATTAGATCCTTCGTGAAGGACCATAGGTGCCGTACTTTCAAGGAATGCATCAAGGAGGCAGACCTCTACGCGACTAGCCACAACTGCTATCCGTAGGAAGGAAATAAATCAAAACCTCCATCTCCTAAATCCCAAACCAGCAAGAACAAATTTCTTCCTAATAATGGGAATAAGTTCGTTAAGGTTACTGGGCCCTTCAAACCCAAACCTCTCTTCTCGTCGGACCACCGTGTTGTTAAGCCATTTTCTCCCAACCTCCTCGCTTCGTCGTTTCCCAGGAGGACCATCGTGTGCTATTCCTGTGGAGTTCCTAGCTACGTGAGGTCCAACTGCTCTCAAAATTCGCAGTTTAGAAGCACCCATCCTCCTCACCAGGTACACTAGGTTAGTGCCACTTTTAGGCCCCCACCGTCGCAAAATGAAGCTCCCTCTTCTTCAAACTCGCCGAATACTGCTGGCCACCAGGTAAACTCTTTGTTCGATGAAAGTACCCCTGGGGCCCTCCAATTTGAAACTGGAGCAGTGAATGGGTGACGGATCTCCACCCTCGTCCGTGATACAGGGTGTACGTGCATTCCTATATCCGATGAACTACTCCCGTCTGTGGCTCCGGGCCACGGTAAGTTTGCCGTAGTGCATGATTATTGGGGCGCGCCAATAAATTTTCCATTGTTCACTACTACATTGAGTGTGCGTATTTTACTGGTTGGGCTGAAGTCTTAGGATCAATATCACCATCACATATAAAAAATTCAGTTGATCTTTGCAATAAGTTAGACAATATGAATGTAACATCAGACCTGAGATTAGTCAGCTTTGATGTTACCTCACTATTCACTAAAGTGCCCGTTGATGCCTTATTGGATTTCCTAGCTGGCATTCTAGACTCTTATCATCATTCAACTCATTTGTTTATACAATAAAAAAGGTAAATTTAGTTTCAATGGAAAGTTTTACTAAATTTACCTTTTTTATTGTAGAAACAAATGAGTTGAATGATCATAAGAGTCTAGAATGCCAGCTAGGAAATCCAATAAGGCATCAACGGGCACTTTATATATATATATATATTAAAATTAACCCACAGGAAAATGAAAAGATAAATCCAAGCACTTTCGAACTATATTTGCAAGTTCATTTTCAAGGAATAGAATGCAAATGGAGAAGACAACCTTATATAGGGTACAAACATACGAAGGGAAAGCCCATCACATAGTACATTCCAATTGAAAAAACACAAAGACAAGACAGAAAAATACCAAGAGAAAGAACAATAGGCAACTAATAACAAACATATGCATATTGTATAGTACCGGAGTTTCATTGATGATATTATATGTCTTTGGCCTTCCTCAAAAGATATTCGCAATTTTTTATGTAATCTTAATTCTCTTGTCCCTTCTATTAGATTTATCCTTGAAATTGAGGAAAATGGGACTCTTCCTTTTCTTGACCTTTTAATACATAGGACGCCGTCAGGTCTTAAATTCTCTGTTTATCGCAAACCGTCCAACTCCAGTTCATATATTCACTTTTATTCTTATCACAGAGTTTAAATTAAACGATCTGTATTCACTTTTATGTTTCCGCGTGCATTACGCCTTGTTAGTCCCGAATTTTTGGATAAGGAATTGTCCAATATCTTTTAAATAGAGATAAAACTTTGTTATCCTCATCATACTTCATTAAACTTTGCAACGAGAACTTTTGATAGAACTGATAACCCACCGTTTTTCAATTGCAAAAATTTTCTTGTTTTGTAATACTTTGAACCCTTTTTTGTCTCACCCGTATTTTTAAACAACTTAATATCTCTGTAAATTTTAGATATGAATCCACTTTATATAAAATGTTAGTCCACAATAATACAAGGAAAAAAGGTGGAGTATATTCTATAGAATGTTCTATTTGTAATATACTTTACTTCGGGCAAACTGGTGAATCTTTATCCAATAGAATTTACCAACATAAGTATAATATTAGAAGAGGTGAAGTAAACAGCACTTTATTTTTACATTTATCCGAAAATAACCACCCCATTGACTGGAATTCTGCAAAATTCCTTTATCATTCCGCTGATTTCATAAAAAATAAATATTGTCGAGTGTTCCTTAATTGGTATCTTACCTAATATAAATGTTTTCCCTGGCGTATTTAAATTCGACCGTGTTTTAGAAAAAACTTGTACTAAATGAAATATCTTTATAATGCAGCCTGTTGTCACTCTTTATTAGTGCAATATCATTCGCATTGCCTTCCCCACCACGTGTCTCTGTTGTGACTGTGGATTAACTCTTAGCCGTAAATGTTTTCGCTCTAATGATAATCCTCTAAAATGGGCTGGGGAGGGTTCCCCCATCATATTCCATTCATATACATGGTGTTGTTGTGTTTATATTGTTTTAGGGATGGATATGTCTGTTATTAGTGCCTATTGTTCTTTTTCTTGGTATTTTTCTGTCTTGTTTTTGTGTTTTTTTCCATTGGTTTGTACTACGTGATGGGCGTTCCCTTCGTATGTTTGTACCCTATATAAGGTTGTCTTCTCCATTTTCATGCTATTTCTTGAAAATGAACTTGCAAGTATAGTTCGAAAGTTCTTGGATTCATCTTTTCATTTTCCTGTGGGTTAATTTTAATATTATTGCTTTCCTCACCTGCCACTTTGTGATTTTTTCATTATATATATATATATATATATATATATATATATATATATATATATATATATATATATATATAGCGGAAAGCCGAAAAAAATACAAAACAAGTATTAGATCTTATCTTACAGTCATAATCTATTTTCAAAGTTCTGTGTGGCCACACTCAATAGTAGAGCACTGCAAGGCTCATCACGACATGAGCAATCTTGTAAGGGAAAAAGTTCTCGGCCGTTCTACTCATGGGCTTTATCGTCCATCGGAGGGGGCCACAGTCTGGTAAGAAATTGCTGACCTTGCCAATTCGCTCCGAACTGGGAGAACGAGGCTAGGTAGTTGCGAAATGGGAGAACGAGGCTAAGTAGTTGAGAAATGGGCGGACAATGTTGGGCAGGTCCGAGCTGGGAGGACGCTGGTAGGCAGTTCCCAAATAGGAGGACGATGTTGGGCTGGTCCGAACAGAGAGGATGATGTTGGGCAGGTTTCAACCTGAAGGATGATGTTGGGCAGGTCCAAACTGGCAGGACGAGTTTAGACAGTTCTGAACTGAGAGAGTGATGTTGGGCAGTTCTAAAATGGGAGGTTGAGGTCGGCAGTTCCGAACTGGGAGGACGAGGTTAGGTAGTTCCGAACATGGAGGACATGGTTGGACACTTCCGAACTTGGAGGACGATATCGGGAAGACTCTTGGCCGGTAAGGACTGGCCCTAAGGAGGTGGAATGGAGAAGACATTTTTAGTCCCTTGCAATCAAACTACTCCCAGTGATCCACACCAACCACCTACACACAATAAAACTTACAGGCAGACAAAATCACCAACTGGTTAATTATCCAGCTCCGTTTCTGTTATTCAATCTGGACAACTAGCCGAATGTCTCCTCACTAAATACTAGCAAGCATTCATTTTTCACTTAAATACTTTTATAAATATTCAGCAAAGTTTTCCTGGAGAAAGACAGGAAATGAATGCGCAGCACGACGGAAATGCATCGGCATCAGCTCTCCCATTCATATCTCTGTCTCTCTGTTCCTTTAGTCATCTCAGGCCCCCTAAAAAAGAAAAAGGGATTAGACATCTATATTGATGAGAGGAGGCCAACTTCCACCTAAACTCTCTCTCTCTCTCTCTCTCTCTCTTTCTCTTTCTCTCTCTCTCTCTCTCTCTGTCTCTCTCTCTCTCTCTCTCTCTCTCTCTCTCTCTCTCTCTCTCTCTCTCTCTATATATATATATATATATATATATATATATATATATATATATATATATATATATATAATATTGCAAAAAATCGAATAGGAAAGATTAAAAGCGGAATCCAAGTTCTTTCGAACTTTATTCAGTTCATTCTCAAGGAATACATAAGCAATTTCTTTGCAGGAATCGAATGAAAGGGAAAATATAGTCTTCTGAGTTGAATCCTCCTCCATTAATTCCTCTCCTAACTTCAATATATCCCCCGGTCTCTTAAAACTGGCCCCTGTCATTAAAAAAGCCTATTTTAATTAAAATTGTGGGTTTTAATCCTTAGCCCTTGATTTATTTAATTTGTTATATTTATTTTTGTTTATTGAACAATGGATTTATATTTGCATATGTATGTATTCATAGTTATGTGGCTTATATTTCTACTGTCCGCACACACTCTTTCACACGTGAATATTTTTGTAGATTTTATCTATATGATTTACCCTTTTGGACCTGCTTTTATCCCCTCTTTTACGGTAATTTATTCATAATTTTACACGGTCACTGTGCGAAGCGTCGCTTAGTTTTCTCTTTTATATACGATTCTTGTAAAGTAATTCTTTATGTATTTCTTTAGAATAAACTGAACAAAGTTCGAAAGTAATTGGATTTTACTTTTCATCTTTCCTGCGGGATTTGTTTGCAATTATTGCTCTACTCACGCCCTACTTTGTGACTAATATTTTAAGTTAAAATTTAAGCATTCAAATTATGGATGCAATGGAATATTAAGACCCCACATATCTTAATATGGGGGCAATGCAGAACTTAAAGGTTATTAGGTTGTTTTTAATAATTAAGAATTTTATGATTAAAATTTAGCTCTACAAATTTGAGAAAACACAAGATGCACTTCGAGAAAACACTAACCTTGTACAATGAGCTGTTAAGGAAGACTGTCCGGAAATCGGGAGGAGCGTAAGGAGGAGAAGATTAGGAGGGTGGTTTATATTTTAAATAGTGGATGAGAAAAGGAATCGGAATTTAGAGAAGGCGAAAAATATTTCATATACATTGATTCTTAAATTTTTAATGATACAGGATCGAGGATGATTTTAAAAATTTTAAAATCGTCTCAGTTGACATCGGTTTTACAATTAATGGAATGTAGCCGAAGAAGCGAGAATTATTTCTTTGAGAGAACTTCCCCAGTCCTGTGGCTAATTCCCACATGGGAACAGAACCTTGCCTTCAGCGAGCGCATCGTACTTCCAATATAATTCCCCAAATTACATCTGGGACAAGTAAATTCATATATGACGGAGCACTTTGCTTCTGGAGGGATTCTGTCCTTACATTTGAAGTATTGTCCTAAGTTGTGTTTATTTCTAAAAGTGACCTAAAAATTGGTATGATAAAATAATTTCTTTAATAGTTATAATTTCTTTTGAAATATTTTGTTCTAAAAAACCCATATCCTGAAAAACTACGTAACGGATATCTTTACAACCAGTCGGGGATTTCAATTTGGGTTGATAAATGTTGTTCAAAAATTTTGCCGTAATTTTTTACACCAGCCACACAGTAAAACCGTTTATTTTGAACTATTCACACATAAATTCAACTTCTTTATGAAACCCAGTGTAGGATGAACAAATATTATATGCACAGAATATTAATGTTTTTATGGAACTAGTTTTATACGAAAAATCGCAAAAACGGAGAAAGTTGAGGCCTTGACCACTAAAGGTTGGCTTACGAAAAACTTTGGTTACAAATCCTGTTGATGAATTGGAAATGTTGATATCCAGAAATGAGTGGGAACCATTGAGCTCCTTTCCGCAGGTAAATTTAATATTGGGATGTCTGTGGTTGGCGTCTTGTAGGAATTTATCGCGGGAGTTCTCGGAATTGAACAGGAGGTATGTATCATCATCAAAGCGGCGGTAGGTCTAATGCTTCCCAGTTCTTGGTTGAATAATTGTTCTTCGAACCAGGACATGACGATATCAGCAAAGACAGTGCCCAAATTACTGCCCTTGCCCAACCCATCTATTGGACAATAAGTTTCGTTGTTAAATGTAAAATAATTGTCTTTAAAGGCTAACTTTAGTAGTTCTTTGAGAAGTGGCGGAGTAAATCCATGGAAATTAGAGTTTGGGTTGGGGAAAGGGACTTCTAATGATGATTTCGATGGTTTGATCAAGAGGAATATTGGGAAAAAGTGAGAAAACATCAAAACTACTCCTAAAGCACCGCGAAGGATGTTGGAAATTTACTAATTCTTTGACAAAAGAAAACTATTTTAAATTCGTTTGAGGAAAATGGAGTTATTAGAGGAACCAAGTATTTTGCGAGATTATAAGAAGGGAGATTGTAGGGTGCTAAAATTGGCCTTTCGTTTCGTTTATCCTACAATTTCGTTTATCCTAAAAATTAAATTGAAGCTTTACAGGAGCAGCCCAAACCAATCTATGATTATGATCGCGTTATTGAAAATAATTCTCGACTTTACAAGGCGGGGCTTGAGTGGATCAAAACAAATTTTCCATTCTCTTCGACAAGCAGGGAAGACAATTAAAAGGGTCAATCAAAAGACAGGTTTTTTTACTATCTTAGAAGAGCTTATTTTATGCGTTATCTTCTCGTGTATGTGAGAAGAGCTAGTAAGCCCCAGAATTGCCTCAATAACCGCATAATTTTGATTGCATTAATGCAAATAATTCTCGAAATATATATATATATATATATATATGAATCCATTAAACCACATTGAAAGAGAAAACGGAATAATTTTTCCTTGCAGAAATATTTTTATTACCTTTTTTCGAAAAATCCGTGCAGGGAAGCGATTCGAACCAGGCTCACTGAGGCAGCGAGCACCGCTTTGATCTCAGTTAAAAGTATGCCGTTAGTACACTACGCTACGCAGAGAACTGTGATCAAAGCGGTGCTCGCTGCCTCAGTGAGCCTGGTTCGAATCACTTCCCTGCCCGGATTTTTTCGAAAAAAGGTAATAAAAATATTACTGCAAGGAAAAATTATTCCGTTTTCTCTTTCAATGTGGTTTAATGGATTCATTTTCATCATTCTCTCGTGCTACTTTGAGAGTTATATATATATATATATATATATATATATATATATATATATATATATATATATATATATATATATATATATATATATGAAATAAAGAGAGTTGAAGTTGAGAAAGAAAAATGATCCCCCATAACCAGAGTGCCGGTTCTCCGTCCCTTTACCGATTTGGGTCATGGATGGGAATCCATATTAATCTCTTCAAGGTTTTGTTTATTACGCGGGAAGGGCACAGTCGTCTGCTGCACCTTCTCCCCCTCTCTCCCTCACATCACCTCAAACCATCACCTTCTCAATTTTACATTAAGCTAAATCACCTCCAACGCTCCAAATCCATAGCAAAACCAACCGGAACAGAAGGAATTCAGACCAGTGTCGGGAATTTGAGATTTTGTGTAGATCATTATTTTTTTATTTAATTGTCCTCTTTATCCTTGTCCTTGTCGTCTCTTACAGGATATTCGTTTGTGTGTGCTAGTCAACCGCTTATGTATGTGTGACTGTGTAGGGACACAGGCACACATACATACGCGGTCGACCTTTGACATCTATTAAAAATGGCACCTTTAGAGAATAAATTCCCGACTCCTTTATCCTGATGAGGCCCTAAAGAATTGAAGAAGTGGCCCCATATGAATATGAATTAGAATACAAATATGAATATGAAGATGAATATGTTATTCGGTTTATTGTAAAAAAGAAAAATTGACAAGGGTGTTTCTGTCAGGATATTGCTTAAAACAGGAGGGGGGGGGGGGAAGTGCTGGAGTTTTAGTTAAGGAAAGTGAATATGTGTGATAAACTTCTTGCTCACTTTGAGTTATTTAAACGCTAGGGACAGTGGGAGTGAGGCTGTATAAATATATATAAAGAGTGGGATTCCAATTGTTCCCCTTTACATAGTTTGTACAATGGAAACAGACGACTCGCCTTGGCGTAGCCAGTGGATCTGGAGCAGTCAAATGGTTCAGTTCATTCTTGAGTGGGTGTAGTAGATGAGTAAACAAAGGAAATTGAAATCAGAAGTCAGTGGGGCCGTGAAAATGCCGTTATGATCATATGTAGCTTGAAAAATGAGACGCTGAAAGAGTTCAAAATGTATCCCTCAAAGTAGATGATAGGTGTTTCTACTCCCGTACCTAAAGTTTGAGCTGTTCACTCAAGATCAGGCATGAAACTGGTCCATGAGTCGGAAACCTTATCACATACAGTAGGAGTTTCACCTATCCGATACTGATACTGTGACATCCAAATATCCCGTATTCATTTAAAAAGAAACCAAAGTATACAATTTTATTTGTGCTACTTAAATTTGAGCTAAAATATCATACCATTCAAAGGAATAAAACACTAGCTTTGAAAAATTTGATGTGTTTACGGGGGTGTTACGGTAACACCACCGTAACTGTTAGTAAATCATCTTTCAATATAGGAACATATTAGGAACAATTCCCTTATTTTTCAGTCATCATCATTTAAAAATAAATGAAAATAAGACATGGAAAAACAAGTTATTGTATGAAAATGGCATCATACCTTTTAAGAAATTAAATTCTGAGAGTAATTTGATCAGAATTGCTAATTTTATGCCAGTGTTCACCATCAACATACCGGCCCTTAAGGCTAATGCAGTTAGGATAGCAATCTCTTGCCCCATTGATTCTGCATCGAGGATGCCAGGGGTACGCCGTTCATCCACGCTAAGCAAGTCATTGTATTTAATAGACGAATCTAACATGAATTCGTTTTCATCCATCCGTAGTACGGGGTCGGTTTTATCCGCTCGTGAGAGGCATACTATCCATATATTTTTTAATAATCTGCACTCACTCAGTTAGGATATTCGGTTACGAAAGCAATCTCTGACCCTATTGATTCTACATCGGGCACGCTGGAGGATACCACTCATCCGAACCAAGCACATGGCTGTACCCATTCGATCAAATCAAACAGCCCCCCCCAAAAACTTTCAATTGGATTATTTTAACCTTTACTTTTGACGTCACAGACACGAATTCGTATCTCAAATTATTAGAATACTTTGTAATATCAACCAGATTAGGATGTCTAATAAAGTGTATGTTCATCTATGAAATCAATACTTGGATGGGGAGTCCTTTATTACGAATTACTTCATTAATCCAACATGTATTTTGAATTCGGGTGATTCTTATCTTTCTCTTTACTATGTTCCATAGATTTTCTATGGAGTTCGGATCAGGACAGCTGGCTGGTCAATCAAGTACAGTAATATCATGGGCAGAAAACATTTTGTAGTAGTTTTGGTACTGTGGGCTGGTGCTGTCTTGCTATAAAATGATATCGTCATCTTAAATCGCATGGTAGATGGCAGCGTTGACTTTGTACTTGATAAAACATAGTGGGCCAACACCTGTTGATGACAGCGTACCTCAAATCATTAGAGACTGCGTGAACTTAACATTGCACTTCAAACACCTTGGTTTCTTTGCCTCTTCACCCTTCCTCCAGACTCTAGAGCCTTGATTTCAAAATGGCATGCAAAATATACTTTCATCTGAAAAGATGACTTTAGACTACTGAACAATAGTCCAGTTCTTTTTTTCATTAGCCAACGTAAGACGATTCTGACGTCTGTGGTTAAGGAATGGCTTGATATTAGCAGTGCTGCAGTTGTTGCCCCCTTCCTAAAGAGGTGGTATGTGCGTGTCGGCTGTTGATGCACTGATATCAGCTTCAACCCACTACTTGTGAAGCTCTCCAAAGTTCCTGAATTGACTTTTATTGATAATCTCTCGCGATGCCGGTCATCCCTGTTGCTCGTGCACCCTTTTCTTACCACACCTTCTACCTCCAGTTAACTTTCCTATGCTTCGATACAGCCTCCATGAACAGCGGCCCTTTCAGCAAAAACCTTCTGTGGCCTACCCTCCTTGTACATGGTGTCCAACTGTCAGGGCAGCAGTCTTACCCCTGAGTATGGTTGCATGTACTGAAAGGGGTCGAAAGATACACGTTATTTAGACTGCTTGAGGGGTAATTTACTCAAATTTGAATTGAAATATTCTAATAATTTGAGATAGTGGAATTTTTGAAATTCTTATGAGCTATAAAGCCATAATATTAACAGTAAAACTTACAAAGGCTTGAAATATTTCAGTTTACAAGTAAATTACCATAGATTATATAAAATATTATTTTCTGTGAAGGAGAGTGAAAGAAACATCTCACAAAATTATTCAAGAATCCTGTAATTATTTATTATCAAACTGAATCACAACATTGATCCAACTTTAATTCACACAAAAAAACATAATTATTCATACAATAGTATCAACCTAGGTTTCAACACCTAGACAACCCAGCTACCGGGATGCTTGATGTTGCAATTGAGCAGCAAGCCTTAAAATCCGTGGCCGAGCGTTTGATGGAGCCAGTCTCATGTCATCCCCAATATTCAATCTGTTCCTATTCTTCGTTTTTATATTGACAAGAGTTGAAAATCCTGCCTCACACAAGTAGGTAGAAGCAAATGGAACAAGGACACGTAAGGCTATCATGCTGACTTTCGAGTATGACTGATACATAGAGCACCAGAACTAAGTCACCGATTTCACCTTGAAGAGATCACGAACTGGAAAATCGTTCCTTAGACCCAGAAATTCGTCTTGGATCTAATCTGGGATGCTGGATACATCAAGTGCAGTACAAAATAGGTTCCTTACAAGGGGCTCCTGTTCTTCTGATAGCTCAAGGAAGTATCGCTCGAATTCCTCTTCTAGAGACTGAAGATGTTCAGTAATCTTATCCTTAAAGATGAGATTACTGAACGTCTAGAGGATAGGATAAACAAAGATGGATCTAGAAGAAGCATAGAAGGTGTTTCTATCCAAAATCGATATCTTCACAGAAGATGCACAATTTTTAACTTGTCTTGACTTCAACAATCTGATAATGTTCTCTCTACAACAAAATAGACATAAATTTTTCGATAAAATGCAATGTGAGAACGTGGCTATGATAGTAATATCTCAACCTCAACCCATAGATTTTGCACTGGACACGCCTTGGGAACGCTACTCATCCAAGCCAAGCAGGTATCTGTATCCAATAGACCGATCCAGGAGCCTCTCCCAGGTGTTATATATGTTAAATTAATGGGGTGAGGGATAACTAACATAACCGTATACCCTAACTGCCCCTGTACAGCTTATTTTAAGACAATATCAGATTTTCTTTTTATTTTAAGTACAGGACAAATTTCGACACTTCTCGCCTGATCTTTGAGCTGTGCACTGAACATTATGAATCACCTGCACTGGTTATATACATAATCTATGCAAAGGAAAGAGAACAATATTAATATAAAAATTAAAAGAAGGAATAAAAATATTCATATAAATTCTTTATTCTTTTGGACAAGATATCAGGTTGGTATGAACTACGTGATACCTGTGTGTTAAGATATTAGTTGTCTTAGAGAAGGGCTATGGTTAAATCTTCTTGGGGATAAAACGAATGTGGAAAAAGAATCAATTTGAGCAGAGTTCACAATCTGTCGCCTGATTTTGCCACTTGAGGGATATAAAAGTTTGATGGGTTTTTGTAATAAGATGCAAATACAGAGGTCATTGGAAGTGTTTCTGATGCGTATATTTGTCTGTTTCTGCCAGTTTCTCTAATATAGGATTAGTTGTATTTTGGGGGAGGTATTTGGTAGAAACATTTAGATATCTGTGAAGAGGGGAAACTGAAAGCTATCTTAATTCTATCATTTTTTCACAAGTTTTTTTTTTACTTTTAACTTTGAGGTTGTGAAGCAAAGTGATGTAGCGATAGTGTTATTGGGACTTTTACTGGTTAAATTTGGAAGTGAAAGTAATTTTTCTTGCTTCAAGGTGAGTGTCGTTGGTGAAATGTGGTGAGTATGACGCCGAGGTAAAAACTCTTTGAATGTTACGAATTTCTTCATCGATAAATTGACGGTCATAAATTCTATATTCCCTTAGGAACATAGAAGAGATTACTAATGTTTTGTCTTGGGCGAAAGAATTAAGAATATATATATATATATATATATATATATATATATATATATATATATATATATATATATATATATATATATATATATATCATTTTATTATTATTAATGTGTATTTCTCTTTGTATATGTTTTGTATAGAAGCAACGTAGTGATTCATAGTGTTTATTGTACAGCTGACAATTGAAGCGAGAAGTCTCGAAACTTATATATATATATATGTACTTCCTAGCTTTTAAAACGACCGCTGGCACACGGTGGGGGGGGGACCATAAAATTACAACAGCATGCAACAGTCTCATCTCACTCTGATCTGTCCCCTCAGTACAGTCTCACAGAAGGTGCATCACCACCCAATTGTGATAACTTTGACGGGGCCTTCAGAACCGGCTGTAGGATTAAAAGGCGTTCTTCCTGTATTCCCCAAGTGGTTTGAGGGAGCATAACTTATCTGCCCCTGGGGAGAAATCAGCAACATCAGTAACAAAATTCTGCTAATAAAAAAATTCTCATTTAGTTTTTTTTATCTTGATCAATCAATGTGACCCGTTCGCTCTACAGCATAATGTTGCGAGTATTGGCGAATATATTATGAAAGCTCTGTTGTCAGAGATTTTCGACAAAGAACATTATTTCAATCTGTTTAGCAGGTATTTAATTTTAATCAATCGGGATATTATTGAATATTTTGATATATTATTGATGGTAAATATAAAATTTAGAAAGATAGCTAATCTATTCCAAAGAAACATCGCAAACCTTTGAAGATATTTACGGGCGACATGATCCTTTTTTACCTGAGGTTTTATCCATATGATACAGGTATCATTTACAATCCTTTCATGATTCAGATGAACATACATATTTATGTAACTAGATATTTTCGCGTATGATATAGAGTATCGTCCAAAACTCGAGAACAAAATAAAAAATATCCATTTTCTTTAAAATACTTCATTAATTTCTAAGAAAATCCCACAGAATATTCTCTGAATTAGGTTTCTGATAGAGTCTCATGTTCCGATTCATCGAACAGCGCCAAAAAAGAATTATGAAGAAAGTAATGTGCATTTGAAGAAACAAGGCATCTTAGAGTAGAGAATGATAGCAGAACTTTCTGTTTAGACGCCAAAATTCGTGTATTTGAGGACGGTACTGATGCCATTATTCATTCATCAGGATAGCGAGACAAGTAAAAGCTGGCATATTCTTCAGAAAGCACGTTCTCCAGTTTTGGGTGTGAAAAAATGATACTCTCTGACATTTTGAGGTGTTGTAATGAGATCAAAAGTGTGATTTTTTGCATAATAAATCTCCTTTAGGAGAACGGGTCCTGTGAAGTGATGAAGAAAACGGATCGCCCTCGAAAAAACACTCGCATGTAAAATCACACGATGCAATGGATCTTAAAGAAGGCTCAATTTGAAACATCAGCCGTTATTGCTTGTCCTTTACCGATAACATGAACTTGAATGTATCTCGCCAGATTTTCTCGTGTCCCTTAAGATAGGTGATACTCATCGCATGCTAAGAAACCACTCAGAAGTAAAATGGTTAAAGCTGCTAGGTTGGCCTTCGTTATTGAGCATGTCCTATAAAACGATGAAAAAGTACTAAAATGTTTTTTTTTCTGCTACGAAAGTTAATTTAGTTTGTTCGGATCGGATAAGAAACATTGTGTAAAAGGTCTTACAGGTGAAAGGTTGAATCTCACATGTACGAAAAAACGGTTACATTTGCAGGTGGGAGCATTATAGAGTGAGGCATGTTTGCAAGGGTTGAAATTTGTCCGCTCCTCCGTTCACCCAGCATTGTAAATTGATATAGAAAAATCTGCTTCAAGAACATGTAACCAATCCACCCCTCTCTCCAAACAGCGCACAAACGCGATTCTGTTTTCATCAAGACAGCAACTACAGCGAAGCAGTTCTTGGATGCTGAAAATATCGACGTGATAAACTGGCTTGCGCCGAGCCCTGATTTAAAGCCGATAGAAAACCTATGGAAGATACTCGGTGAGAGAATCGTGTCTGGAAACCGACAAATGTTGCAGATTTCTGACAAAGACCGAAAGAAGAATGGAATAAAATCACATACGAACAATGCGCCAATTTGGGGAAGTCCTACGGCCGAAATGAGCTCAAGTAATTCTGTAGAAGGGCCTTCCTACTTCTTATGAATATTTTGTTCAATTTTATATGAGAGAATTATGTTGCTTTCTGGTTATTGCTGAATTTTTATTTATCATTCCCTAGTTTTGGGCCCATTCACTGGACACTATTAGAGGCAAAGTTCAAAGAATATTCCAAACAGTATTCATGCCAATTAAAAGACAATTTTCCATAAAATGTATATTTTGATATTTCATATTTCGTTCCCTAGGTTTGAACGGTGCTGTACATATATTATTAGCCCCTATCTTAACCGACTTACCACAGCTCATTATAAATTGTGTGTGCCACTTAAAGTATCAAAATATCATCCGTGAAGTTTCAAAAATCTTCAAACCAAAACCAAAACAAGAGCCTCATTAAAATGGAAAGTGCACAATTATATTTACTCTAATTTTAAAGTAAAAATCTTTAAAATTTAGGTAAATAGCAGATGAGATTTAAAATTGACTATGAAGCAAAATGCAGGAGTATGGTTTATACTCGTATATGGATTGCTAGGCCCCATGTTTTTGTGGAGTACGCAAGGCAGGAGTTTCAAACCTGCTAAATAAGCATTTGAATCATTATTTTCCTCTCTTATTTCTTAAGCATTTGATTGAAAAGCCAAACGAACCAATTAATGTTTTAATAGATTTTTTTTTTTAAATGTTTTACCTGAAAATAAGGGTACGAAAATCGATTAATTTAATTCTAGATTGAAAAAATTATTTCTTCCTCTTCAGACCTTCATCAAGGCGAGCTTTCGCTCGGAGCTCAACTCCTTAATTTAGATTAATTAATTATGTAAATAAAGGGAGTAAAAAAAAAAAAGCTTCGAAGAGCATGAAACAATGTTTTTGTTTGTTTGTTGATGTTTGAATTATTTTTTTTTTTTTCGACGTTTGAATCAGAGATACCGACAAAACATTATTCTCGTAAATAAGTTTGAAATGAAAACAGAACTTCGTGGAAGAATGTCTTAGTAATACATTGGTTTGAATCACTAGAACACAGTAAAGAACTTAAGGGTTCTCCTGCTCCAAGAGATGTTGACGCCCCAACGTCTGCGAGAGTTGTATCTTGATATTTTTTGGTTGCTGGGGAACGAAATTGAATGTAAGGGGTAAGGCGTTTCCCCAAACCCTCCCAGATGTGGTCTTCCAGGTTCACCTGACTATGAGATTAGTTTTCTACCGCCAAGCTGTGATCTAGGCGGAGGTGTTCCTTTAATCCAGAGGTCGGTGAATAGGGATAAATTACCCCCACCGGGGTAAAATGGTAATTTTGGAGGTTAATGGAGGAATTCGGAATTGGTCAGAGAAATACCGAATTTCAGTATGAAATATTTTCGTTAATGTCAACTTATGTAACTTTACATTGTAACAAAAAAAGAAGAATCTGGCAACTCTGGGCCAAGACTAGAGCCACACGCATTATGTCCATCCAGCCTGAAAGTCCTGTTATAGTTCTACGCAGCCTTATCGCTATTCATGGTTCACCACAATATTTTGGTGTTTTTTATTAAGGCAAATTTTGTGATCACGTGGTTTTAGATAAAAAGCTCGTGGTTTTAATTCGAAATTAATATTCGGTTTTGTGATTTTGTTAACAAACTCGTGGTTTTAATTTGCGAAAACATGTAGAGACATTATCTCCAAAAATAGGCCTATTTTAAAGATGCATAGCAGGGGAAGATTAAATCTTGCTTATATTTCAACTAACATTTGAAAGGCAAAGAAGTTTTGCAATAGGCTTTTGTTTTAGGGAGGTTTATTGTCTTTACAATGCGCATAGAAATGACGTCGCATGATTTTTAAGGGATTTGAACATTTTAAATAACGAAAGTTGCCATGCAGCTGGTGTTATAATATTAAAAAGCGTTTTTGGAGAGAGAGGGGTATAAGATTTTCTGAAATTTTATTTTCTATTTTTGTCTCGAACTGGCAGAAAATAGTATTTTTGTTTCCTTCTGTATTTAAAATTTTTAATTCAATATTCAATATTCGTGGGGATGATGTGTTGCACGTTTTGTTACACGGGTCTATACAGGGTCTCTACAAAGTCCTAAAAATTCTAAAAGTTTCTGTATTGTGTGTTTTTGTATATATGAAATATTAAAAAAAGGAATAATTGACATGAATGACAAAATAAAAAAGATACTACAGTGGTGACAAATGTCAGCATTTTTTGAGCAGTATGAAATAGTCCTTAAAACTTTGTTTAAAAAGTCCTAAGAATTTCCGCAGAACCTGTATTTTTTTAGTGAGTATCAGTATCCTTTTGAAATCGTTCTTGAAGCATTATTTTGTCTGATTTTGCGGATTTTAGGTGTACATTTGCTCATTGGTTCGGTTTCATGCTTCATTAACATGTAAAACGATCATCAGTTTTTAGTGCATTTTTTCCGGATATTAACAATCTTGAATCTTACAAATAACATTCTATTTTTAACCCCCAGATGTCATCGAACAGAAAAAGAACGCATCAAGCTGAGTTCTTGAAATATGGACTCACGGAAATAAGTGATCGAGGACAGCAGAAGCCACAATGCGCTGTGTCCAAGAAGGTACTACGAGTTGAGTCCTTGGCAAAAAATGAGTTGAAAAAGCACCTGGACAATGTTCATCCCGATCTCTCGTCTAAACCTCTGGCTTATTTTGAGAACTTGGAATTAGGAGTGAAAAAGCAGCGGCTAGAAAACATGACAAATTGTACTATTGATCAAAGGTCAGCAGTACGAGCAAGCCTTGAGGTGGCTTGGCTAGTTGCGAGAAGTCTCATACAATCGCAGAGGAATTAGTCAAGCCAACTACGCTGAAACTTGTGGAAAATATATGTGGCAAGGAGCAATCCAAGCGAATTGACGCAGTTGCTTTCTTCGCGAAAAGTGTGAAAGATCGAATTTGTACGTTGGCCGAAGACATCCGAAAACAAATAATTTCTGCATTAAAAATGAGTGGAGATTTCGCCATTCAGTTGGATGAGACAACTAATACAAGTAGCGACACTCAGCTGATGTATATGCCAGATACCGGGGTGAAGGAACAATCGAGGAAAAAATGCTGCTGAGCGCTTCTCTTGAGTTGCGAACTCTCGGAGTGGATGTCTTTGAAAAAGTGAATTCGTTTTTCAATCTTCCCGAGGTTTGCTACAACATACCCGTGTGAGCAAGGATTTTCTGACCTTGCCCATATAAAAACAGCCCACAGAAATCGCTTGGATCCAGCAAGCGACCTGCAGATAGCCTTGACCTCAAAGACACCGTCTTGATAAAATTATGGGGGCAATGAAGCTTTATGATTTTCGCACTAAGAATTTTGTGAATGTTTTGTTTCAAATCAATTTTTGGAGGTAGTGTATTGCCATAGCATTTTCATTTATTACGTAATTAATAACCATCAACTATCTTATAGCTGTTGGGAAAGTGCATTCAAAAGTATTATTTCTTTGAAAAAATAAACCAAAATGTTGCACTACGGTTTCAAATGAAAAATCTCAGATGAAGCAATATTTTAGTCATGGAGTAACGAGAACTCTAGATGAAGCAAATTTGGGTAACGGCCGAAAGTATTTGCCGACCCCTGCTTTAATCGATTAAGTCGTTAAAGGGAGGAGAGTGGCTGTTCGTCGATTAGAGGCCTACATACGAAAGTTTTCTATAAAATTAATGACCGAGAGGAGGGGTTTGTGAAACAGGGGCACATAATCCAAGTGAGATGAACAAAGAACCCAACTCCGACAATTAAGAAGGGCATCTTCATCGGCCCCTTCTATCAAGCGATGTCCAAACGCGAATCATACTTGAACTCACATCAGCTTCATCCGCTCTGGTTAGTAGTTGAACCAGTAGGGGCATATTTATTACGAGTATTGAAAACACAATGAGAATTTCCTTTAACTGGGAGAAGGATAAGTTTAATGTGAAAAAGAAATAGAAAGTACATAAATAAACAGAAAATTAAACGTGTAGCAAGGTCAGAAAACATAAAATTTGCAACCTTAAAACCCATTTAATGCCCTCGTAAAGAACCTAAATTTTCCTTATATTCCCATTTTAGCGTCAATAAATCATGACCTTAGCGAAGACATTCTTTTAATATTCACAAGCCAAACAAGATTCTAGGAATGTAGGTTGGGCTACTATACATTATGAGGCATGTTTGCACATGGCCGTATATATGTGTATGCTTATTACACCCGTCGACTCCGAATCGCTTCTCTGGAGTCTCCTGAGGAGGCCAAGGTTAAAGCAATTGGGCCAAATCTGGAGGGTCGAAATGGTAGCCATTATAAATGGCAATGATTTGGCATTGAGAACTATGCCACCACTACCGATTTGTTACCCCTCCGTGCCGTGTGTGTGTGTGTTTGTGTATTTATGGATGAATAGGAAAATGGAGGGGGGACCACTATAGAATGCACATATGTTAACATGCAAGGCTGATATTTAGATGATTTTGTTATCAAAAGGAAAATTATGTAAGCTTATAGAGAAAACTAACTCAGTAACACTAAAATAGCGATGAATAAAAAGATAAAAATAGTGATAAATACAAAAAGGAAAAGGAAATATTATGATAAACTACTGAAATCTTTAAATACCCAAGATAAAGGGACTATTTTAAGAAATTCGAGGAATAACTTTGTAAAAAGAAGTGGAAGTTAAAAGTACAAATAAATGTGGTTGGGGGAGGTGGAGTTATATGAAGGCTGGTGTCATAAATTTCACTTTAATTATATCAGCTCTGATTAAATTAGGTTTATGGTTACTATAACAAAGATTAGCTTTTGTCACACTCCATCTTGCATGCAAGGGACCCGCTCCTTACCTATGCTAAGTGATTGTATCCAATACAACAATCTAACAGCACTAAAAAGAACTTTATCACTTGCTTGGTTAAAAGAACTTTATCACGTGCTTGATAAAAAGAACTGTATCACTTGCTTGGTAAAAGAACTTTATCACTTGCTTAGTAAAGAGAACTTTATCGCCTGATTGTTAAAAAGAACTTTATTACTTGCTTGGTAAAACGAATTTTATCACTTGCTTGGTAAAAAAAAAACTGTATCACTTGGTTCATAAAAATTACTTTATCACTTCCTTGGTAAAAAGAACTATATCAGTTGCTTGGTAAAACAATTTTATCCCTTGCTTGATAAAAAAACAGTATCACTTGGTTGGTAAAAAAAGAACATTATCACTTGCTTGGGAAAAAAAAACTGTATCACTTGGTTCATAAAAATCACTTTATCACTTCCTTGGTAAAAAGAACTATATCAGTTGCTTGGTAAAAAAAAAACAGTATCACTTGGTTGGTAAAAAAAGAACAGTATCACTTGCTTGGTAAAAAAAAAACTGTATCACTTGGTTCATAAAAATCACTTTATCACTTCCTTGGTAAAAAGAACTATATTAGTTGCTTGGTAAAAAGAACTTTATTACTTACTTGGTAAAAAACTTTATCCCTTGCTTGGTAAAGAAAAACCTTAGGACTTGCTTGGTAAAAAAACTTTATCGCCTGCTTGGGAAAAATAATTTTATCGCATGTTTGGTAAAAAGAAGAACTTTATTACCTGATGGCAAAACGAATTTTATCGCTTACTTGGTAAAAAGAACTTTATCACTTGTTTGGTAAAAATAAATTTATCACTTGCTTGGTGAAAAAAATTTGTAAAAAAGAACTGCATCACTTGGTTCATAAAAATCACTTTATCACTTCCTTGGTAAAAAGAACTATATTAGTTTCTTAGTAAAAAGAACTTTATTATTTGCTTGGAAAAAAACTTGATCCCTTGCTTGGTAAAGAAAAAACCTTATGACTTGCTTGGTAAAAAGAACTTTATGACGTGCATGGTAGAAAGAACTGTATCACTTGTTTGGCGTGGGTGGGGAGCGTCCCCCAGGTAGGCAAGATGGAGTGTGAAGGTTGCTACCTATTGCTATACTAACTGTCACACCATCACTGCGTACAGTGCAGTTAGATTAGGTTTAATTTGGTTTGGTTTTATTTAGTTTGATAAGTTCGGTTTGGTTAGGATTGGTTCGTGTGGAGATATTTCGCCCAATAATGTGGAATATTATTCAATAATAACATTTTAATGATATCGATTTAATGGCAATCTTTTGTACTATTTTTTTGGTGGGGGTGGGGTCAAATATACACACGTTATGGTATGATTTGAATAAAGCCTTTTACAGTTCTATTTCTTGTACTTATAACAATTCCTTTACCTATGGTTTATTTGGTTTAAACAGGAAAGACTAGTATTTTTTGGCTAGGTCAGGTATTTTTAGGCTTAGGTTAGGTTAGTTTAGGTTAAGTTAAGTCTGTTTTGGTTAGGCTTGGTTAGGTTAGGTTAGGTTAGGTTGGTTTAAATTTGATTTGATTGTTTAAGGATTAATGAGGCTTTATTTAGTTTGGCTTTGTTTACTTAGGCAGATTTTGGAGATATAAAGTTAGGTTATTCTATATCAAAATAAGTAAACTTAGGCCCGTTTGAGAGATATATATATATATATATATATATATATATATATATATATATATATATATATATATATATATATATATATATATATATACAGGGGGTGGACAAAATAATTAGAACACATTAAATTCAATGAATATTTATTTAATACTGAGTCGGTCCTCATTTTGCTTTCTCAACGGCGTCGATGCGTCTTAGAATTGATTCATACAACTTCCTGACTTCATTGAGAGGAATCTTGAGCCATTCTTCTTGCAATACCTGATCCAGCTGTTTCAGACACGACGGTGGAGGGTAACGACTTCTAACTTGTCGCTCCAAGACGCACCACAAATGCTCAATAATTTTAAGATTTGGAGATTGTGGTGTCCACTCGATGTGTTGTAGCTCACTCCTATGCTCTTCATACCGATTCTTAAACATACATGATCGGTGTGTATTGGGGCATTGTCAACTCGGAAAAAACACTCACCATCTGGGAATAATGTCTGGACCATGGGATGGACTTAATCTTCCAAAATATTTAGATATTGGTTGCTGTTGATCTTACCATGAAAGGCAACGATTGGACCAAGAGAATTACAAGATATGGCTGCCTAAACTATTACTGAGGCCCTTTCGTCCTTCACTGTAGGAAGAAGGTAGTCAGGATTAAAAGCTTCTCTGGGTTGTCCCAACTCATACACTCACCCTGGAGTGGAGAATAGAGAAAAACTGGACTCGTCGAAGAATATTACTTGCTTCCATTGAACAGCCCTTGTGATCTCTACACCAGTTCAGTTTTTTTTTAAATGTTTTGAGGAGAAAGCACGGCGAACAGTTTTGGTCGAAATTAGGCTTGTGAGATGTTGATTCAACTCTGCATTCACAATGCTTTTCAACACTAGTCGATTTCTTTCAGCGAGCTTCGAAGTCCTGCCCGAATTACTTCTACTGCTGAAGGTTTTGCACTGCTTCTTGAATTCTGTCATGGTCCATGATATGGTAGCTATCGAAAAAACAAGGAGCTTAGCTGTTCTGGTGGCGGAAGCTCCTGCAATTCTAGCTCCAACAATTCGCCCTTTTTCGAACTCAGTGAGGTCACGCATCTTAGCATCTACATATACAATGATCTGAAAAAGAAATACAAATAATCATTAAAGTTGATAAATAAAACTACAAGTATGTATCTACAATAAAAACTTAACACTCACAATGAAATTTGGATGGATATTCTTAGTATAATGGCTCATTGAAATATTGGTGTTAAATTTCTATTGGTCCAATTATTTTTTCTATTCTCTCTCTCTCTCTCTCTTCTCTCTCTCTCTCTCTCTCTCTCTCTCTCTCTCTCTCTCTCTCTCTCTATATATATATATATATATATATATATATATTTATATAAATTGAAAATCACATGAGACGTGATTTATAGATGTATTTAAAGGCACAAGGAAATCAAAATTGGGAACACTACCCGGAAAAACACTTAGAAGAATATCACATGAACCAATAAAAACTTAAGAAGGAAAATGAGAGATGTAGAGAACGGAAAGATAGGACAAACTATTTTAACCCTTATATGAAACTAAGTAAAGAAGTGGGATTTGAACCTGTGTCATTAAGCGCTCATCGCTTATATGACCAAGACGCTGATCGACAGAGTTACCATCCTCAACACCCTAAAAGGTTGATTCAAGAAGCCTTTTGAACAACGAAGTGTAGGTTTTTATCCAGTGAGAGACAAGACAATTGTTTTAGTAGCAGGGACACGGGCTTCTTGAATCAAACTTTTTGGGATTGAGGATAGTAGCGTCTCGGTCATATAAGCGATGAGCGCTTAATGATACAGCTTCAAATCTAACTTCTTTATTTATTTTTATATAACGGTTAAAATAGTTTGTCCTATCTTTCCATTCTCTACATCTCCCATTTTCCTTAAGCTTTTATTGGTTCATGTGATATTCTCCTAAGTGTTTTTCAGGGTAGGTGTTACCAATTTTGATTTCTTTGGACCCTTAAATAAATACATATATATATATATATATATATATATATATATATATATATATATATATATATATATATACCAGGCAATGGCTTCGCTACTAAGATTAAAATTTAAAATCTAAAATAAAGAAGCCATGGTTAAATTTAAATTTTTATATATCTTCTTAATTTCGCCAATTATAATAATTTTAAAAAGGAGCTCTAAACTAAATTTCCCCCCTTTCGAAATATCACGTAGCTAAAATATAGTTAGAGAAAAAGATATATAAAAAAAAATTCTCGGAACTTAACCATTTGTAATTCTTTGTGTTTTAAAAAGTTCACAAAATTTGATCAAATAAATTGATAAAAAACCTGTCATAACCAAAGTAAGATGAAATTATTATTCAAATACTCAAAAAAATCTCTTTCTTAAATTATAGAGTTAGTGATGATGATGATAATGATGATGATGATATATATATATATATATATATATATATATATATATATATATATATATATATATATATACTTTTAGGACACTCATCTGACGCCCAGGAACAAAGAGAGAACCTTCAGGCTACTTTAAACGAATGTAAAATGTTTAAACAAAACCAAAACAAACTTAATAAATCGTAAAAAGAAAATCCAAGAAAAAGCGCAGAAAATAAGCACGCTCGGGGGGCAAAGAGATGCTATTCTCACTCAGGGACTCGTACATGCAACAAACAAACATCCTAAATAATTAAATATCATCTTAGGAGCCTCGACTCCCCGCCCCCCACAAAAAACTCAATCCAGCCACAATCCGAAAATTCCCATCAGCCGTCCCCCACCTTCTTTGCCATTTATGACAAAAAGGTGTTCCGAATCATGCTATGTAGTCTGCGTGGAGAAAAGCACACCATCGGTCCGGTCGCAAATTCTGTGCAGTCTAGCGTCCCCCTCAGTGCCCACATTTCTAGCAACCTCTAAAAGTCTAGGAACCCAGCAGAAGACAATGTCGATAATCTCTCAACTCTCAGTAGCCGTGGCATGGCACATTCTGCGAACTAGAGAATACGAAGAATCAACGCCTCAAGGGCCCTCGGCGCTATCAGTGAGTCGCTAAAAATCCTAATTCTCTCTTTGAAAATGTTACGGCGTGTAATTTTCCGAATGGAAGGATGTATTGCAAACAATTCAGCTGGGAAGATAGACTTAGCGGCCCGAAGAGCCTCAGAGGCCTCAAATATTGGGAGTTAGGTGGATTAAAGCCAACTCCACCTTAGAACCTGAAGCCATACTTCAAGTTCTCCCTGTTACGGATCAAGAAACCTGACCCCAGCACTCCTAGTTGTGTAGAAACTTCACGATCAAAACTGTTGGGACGAACATTTAAAGATGGTACCCTCCAGAGGGGTGTGAGTCTTAGGCAGAACCAGGCGCGCCACTGGCCATAGATCTGCATCAAACTCTTGAAGGAGTTTTCTAGCTAAAGACCCGAAAGACTTGGGACATGTTTGTCGTTTTGTGTTGCCATAGGAACCGAGAAATTCTGTTCCGTAGTTCCCCCGTTGCGAGAAAATCTCCGTCTTCGTGTTCTTTTTTTTCTTTGGGGAGGATGGTGGGTTTTGTACCCTCTTCTCATAACTCCAGAAGGGGCTCGATCTGTCTGAAATGGGAAAGATCGGGGCGCGTGCAGAGCCCCACTAGAATGAGAAGAGCCTTTCTCTGCCTTTGAGTCCTTGGAGGCCTTTGTTTCTTTATAAGATCTTTACTGGGAGTAGATTTAGACACGGGTATTTCACACCGTATTGAACGGGTGAAACTTAGGGTCCCGCTCGCCTCAGAAGGGTCCTCCTTTGGCTATTCCTCCCATAAGTCGTCGGAGTTTCTAACCCGAGACTCAATAGGCCGTGTTCTACAAATTTGGAAAGGCCGACGCACTGGAGTCCATCGGGAAAAAACGGGATCCGGGATACTGACCCCCAAGAAAGTCATATTTATGTGGTCAAAATGGTGGCACATGACCTACTGGGATCTGCTATCCATAATCCCTCTAAAGGGGTTGTGACCCTGAGAAAGCATCATGTAAGTCACAACCCTTTCAAGCATATAGTCGCCCATAGGCAACTCTATATAAGGAACAAATGGTCTTACAAGGAGAAACTAGAGAGGGGGACGCTTCTTTTCTGTTTTAAGAGTTTGGAAAAGGCCCCAGCGAAAGCATAGGAACATTTCCTCTTTAGATGTGGAGCTGCCAGAGGGAGAATCTCCCTTAAAAGTTGGGGATGGCGGGAAGAGTCAGCCCTCTACCGCTCAGAGTTGTGTTTTAAAGGTCATCGACTACCACAATTACAAAGAGAGACGAGGTTTCTCGTGACCACTGAAGATGAGGAAAATAAAGGGTTAGTGGCTATGTATATCTCGCTTCCAGCCGCTCCCACCTAATCCTTTTAAGGTGCTCCAACCTGGTTGCATTGAAGAGTGCTCTTCGCAGATGATCACTAGCCAAAGGACGCAGCCCCTAACTGAACATCCAGAGATGAAAGCGCAAAGAGGGGAATCCCTTACTGAGTCTTTTAGTCCTGGAAATAACAGTAAGGCTCTGATGCCCTGCCATTTGACTGGTGCGGAGAGGGAACCCGATATTTTTTATTTAACCTGACAGTCAATATGGCAATAAAGCTGGCCCTCCTCAGCAATACAACGTTATGCCCCCAAGAAAGGCTGCAGGAGAGGTTGTCACCCCACTAGACGCAGAGGTGTTATAGTTAGTAAATCGAACATCCTTTGCTGAGCCCTGACGCTCACTACCTCTCAAACCTTGTCTCCTCTGACTTGCGCTCGTTAAAGGGCGTTGTTTAAAGAGGTTTTAAACCCTCTCTTCTACTTGCGCGCGTTAAAGGGCGTTGTTTATGGAGGTTTAAAACCCTCTCTTCTGACTTGCGCTCGTTAAAGGGCGTTGTTTATAGAGGTTTAAACCCTCTCTTCTGAATTCACGCGTTAAAGGACGTTGTTTATAGATATTTTGAACCCTCTCTTCTTACTTGCGCTCGTTAAAGGGCGTTGTTTATAGAGGTTTAAAACTCTCTCTTCTGACCTGTGCTCGTTAAAGGGCGTTGTTTATAGAGGTTTAAACCCTCTCTTCTTACTTGCGCGCGTTAAAGGGCGTTGTTTATAGATGTTTTGAAACCCTCTCTTCTTACTTGCGCGCGTTAAAGGGCGTTGTTTATGGAGGTTTAAAACCCTCTCTTCTTACTTGCGCGCGTTAAAGGGCGTTGTTTATAGAGGTTTAAAACTCTCTCTTCTAACCTGTGCTCGTTAAAGGGCGTTGTTTATAGAAGTTTCAAACCCTCTCTTCTGACACGCCATGAGGTAGCTATTTAGGTCTTTAAATCGAGATATGCGAACAGATAAGTCAAGGTAAAGAAATGGATAGTCTTAGAAGAGGGTGATTAAAGGGAGCGAGAAAACGCAACGGCTTCCTAAGGCATAGTCAATGAGTAAGTCAAGTACCCAAGCCTCCTTGAGGACAATCGGGCCAAGAGGACGTGCCGCTCCTCCAGGTATAAGATAAGGCAGTCTATACAGGGTACCCTCCTGAGGGGGACGTATTCTAACCTTCTTCATGAAGGTTGGGAAAGCTATGAACAGAATGAAAGGCGAGAATTGGCAAGTGCTATAAAAAAAAATCAACGGTCTATTGACACACTCAGGGGGGAAGGGGTACCAAGGGGGACTGCGCTGAGGGAATTCACTCCAATATTTCTTCTGGGTCGCAGAAACAAAAATCCGTGGATGCCCTTGAGGGCCACGTTGTGGCCCACGGATTAAATGCATGTGATTTGTACACGTGCAATGAACTGCCGCCTTTATTGATTTATGTTGCACCCATTTCCTGCTCCCCCTCCGATTTATGCTCTCTTCGCCTTCGCCCTTCATTGTCCCCACCTTCGAAGGGGAAACAACGCTGCTTCTTCAACCTGCGAAGGCGTGTTCGTCGTTCTTTGACCCAAGCTTATCAAAGGCCGTACATGCTCTCGCGAGTTCTGTTGCTGCGGAGAACCAAATTTCCATATTCTTTCCTTCTTTTTCTTATTTTCTTCTCCAGTTATTCTATGTATAACTTTATTTGGGTTTGGTTTCCCCATTCTAAGGTTTCCTCAAGCTAAAATTTGTTGTTAGGTTAAGGAAAAATAAACAAGACTCTTTCCGTCCTGTTTAGTATATATTCAACTATTTTGTTAAAAAAAAATCATTTGTTTTTTAATAGTGCTACCTTATTTTCATGTTATTTTTATGTTGTTTGTTTAAATTTATAAGATATTCAATAAATCCATTCCCCCCCCCCTCCTCACTAGCATGCAATTAAATGTGAATGTGGTACCTTAGATACAAACTACGTAGACACACTTATCTCTATGTAAACATAAGGAAATTTGAACGGTCTCATTTTTCTTAACCCATTTTTTGTGCTCCGAAAGTGAAAATGGCCTATTCTTTAAATATTATAATATACTTGTGAGAGATGCACCTAATATTTTCTGAACATCTATCGATTCAGTTCGAAAAGTAGTAAAAGTAGATTATTCTACATTTGTGTTTTTATTTGTGTAAAAAAAACTAGCGCTGACGAAAGAATTAAAGGGTGACTCATCAAAATTCAGGGTGAAATATTTCATCCTGCCAGAGTCCCTGATTGCCTTACAGCTATTACACAGCTGAGACAGCATACTGGGTGATCATGAGAGCATATATCTGGCCAGTGATCTCCCCACCCCTACCCAACTATCTCCCTTCTGCCTGCACATCTGCTTCAGGTCTGACACAAAGATTGAAGCATCTTCTGGAATGTGACCCCTCCAGCTCACCCCATCCCAGATCATGAAGGAATCATGAAACTTCTCCTGCTTAAACTCAAGGAGCTCCCCTGCCTCCTCCCGAGGGCTGGTCCAGACAACATCATTCCTAGTGTTGAAATCCCGCACCGTTTAACAATGGCACTGAAATAAGCGTTGATTAGTCTCCCCCAGGCTGTCCTCCTGTTCACGACCCTGCCATACAGCTGCAGTGCCCACCTGGCAAACTCCATCCTCCTGACCTTGTGCTGATCCTTCATCCCCTGCACCTTCCTCCTATGGCAATTTATTATGTAATAAACCAAGAAATATTTCATCCTGAATTATGTCGGATCACCCTTTAATTGCTAGTTTGGGGTCTTTTTCCGTATGCCTGTTGTGTGCTCCAACTCCACTTTATAAATAAAAACTCCGATTAAATATGATTCAAATAAAGGTGACATTCAATCGCATATACGTTTGGTATTCAAAGTCATCCTGCGCAAAGTTAATTCTTGAATTCAAGGAGCAATTAACTCGCTCTATGTTTACCGTGACAATTGTACCAATTTTTTTGTTGGTTGGAGGGAGACATTTGCAGCGGGAATTCTAAATGCCAAATTAAGATCGATCTACGCACGAAACTGAAAACATAAAATCACTAGAGATTAATAAACCTAACCCCATCCCAATGCCAACATAATCCAATCATTAATACTCAGATTCGAGTTTTGCTATCCTTTGCCAACTTATGATTTTTTCCTGTAAACGGCAGAGACGAAGAATTCAATTCAGTTACGTACCTTCCCTTTCTCTCTTTGCCTCGAAGTATAAATAAAAGTAATTTATGCAGCACTTCACCAAACACTTTCTCAAAGGTTACATATATATTTTTTACTTTCAGCAAATAAGTATCGAAATAAAATTGAGATAAGAACTTCTAACACAAAATACGCGAAGCTACGAAAAGATCTTAGATAAGTCGAGAAAAATGGAATAATGCATTGAAGCAAACAAACGTACATCTCTTATCTATGCTAAAACTTCGGGTAGAGCATCGACCCTATAATGTAAATCTAGTGACAAAAATATTAGAAGCCAATAACATAAGGAAAACCGGGAAATAATATAAAATATAGAAGAGTGATAATTGAAACAATTGGAGAATCCTATTTAATAATATATGACAGCAATGGCCACCATACAACATATGACAACTTCTCAATAAACGAAGATGAAGATTATGTTGGTCCATTGCTTCCTGGGAGCAGATGACCTTTGTTTCTTCCGACCGTTTGGATAATACAGGGAGAAATCTTATGATTCTACAAACTGTGCTGTTGGCCCTCGCCAACGTTACAACAACGTTTTGTGAGACTATCCGAAGGACCAAGTTAAAGTGGAGGGAGGCTGTTGCATGCTGTGGGAATTTTATAGCACTCCCCTTGTGCTAACCGTACATTCAACGACTAGGAAGTGGAACTTCTACTAGAGCTTAACTCCCTACCAGGATTTCATCCAAGTAGTATGGTCCCATACTAAGATTGAAGCCAGGTGGTGTGGTCATGTTATGTCCACTTGGAAATGACGTGACCCCTCTGCAACTCTTTTTCTCTTAACCTACGGGGTGGCTAGAGTTAAAATGGCACAGCCTAACCTGCAGGGTGGCTCAGGGTGAAGACCCGCCAGTAAATAAGGACGAAATTTTGCATGTACCGAGAAAGTATGGGGCAACAATTGACCATACAAACGATGGGTATGAACGTATCGCTGAACTACTTGCAAAATGGTTAAGCGAAAGTAGGATTCCAAAGTTACGTTCCAAACTAGCGATGGGACGATTCCGAAAAAAATTGCGATTCCGATTCCGAGTACGATTCCAGTTATAAGGTACGATTCCGATTCCGATTCCTTCACAAAATAGAATATTGATTATATGATATAACAAATTAAGAATTGGGCCATAACGTACGAAAGAATAAAAATACAAGCAAATTAGGATTATTTATTTATCCAAACAACTCCATTTATTATTTGGTATAACTGAAATGTATTTGAAATGAAACTTTCCTTTTTAACACTGAAATTATAATAATTAATATTACGATTTAAAACTATGAAATTAAATTAATTTTAAAATGAACTAATTCAACTGAACTATAATGATAAGTGCAATACATATAAAGCTATTATTAAAAATTTAAGAATAATTAACCGAGCTACAGGGCTGCCTGTTGCCGAAAGAATTTTAGCAATAGTACCAAAACTTACTCTGAAAACGTAACAAATTTGGTAAAATCGTACCAAATCTAATTAAAACATAAAACAAAAGTAAAATGGTATTAAAAAGGGTTTCTTTGCTGCAAAAAAGGTACCAAATTGTACAAACGTGCCAACTTCGGCAGCACTGCTGAACAAAGCTGTAAAATCTTAGAATTCCATCAGCTGTTCTAAATGACGCCCGAGCCGTGAGCGAGCGTTCATTTCACGCATATAAACAATTAAAGATAAAATACCTTTCTTATACAGTGAGATATTCAATATTAATTGATATTAAATAGTGATGCAATCTTGTCGACTAATACCTTGTCGTAGAATTCTTTCTGCTAAGAACCCTACTGACCTGACCTCTGACACCTCTTTTATTTAGTTAGTGTCGTAGAATGCCCCTCCTTTTTGTTCTATTCTAAGAGTGCTAAGAGTGTCTAATATATTGATATTATAAGAATATCTTAATGAACTGAGCCTTTACCAAACACGTCAGGATATAAAAGAAACGCCCACTAATTCCCAAAATAAACTTATATTTTTATCTTTAACCAATTGAATACACAACCTTTATACTTTAACTACAGCAATACTCTAAATATTATTATAAACAAGAATTAATTAAATTAGTTGACCCACAAAATTAAGTTCACGTTTTCTCTAGACAAAACAATAATATTAGAATTAGGCTTACGGACTCGTGGAGTTTAAAGGGCCTCAGAAATATTTACACTTGACGCGTGTAGATGGGCGGAATTCCACGGTCGTCTTGGCGAGGGTAGCCGCTGGGGGGTCCACACGTTCTTCCGGGGGGGGGGGGGGGATTCTTCAAGGACGAGAATCAATACGGTGCTCTATGCAACACCCAGGTAGTCGTGGTCTCTCTGGCGAGAGTGAGTTGAACTTGGTTCTTGAATCAAGCTTACTTGGAGTGCGGTGTGATCACCGAGTAACGAGCTCGAGGAGGAGCTTTTCCTTCGTTACTAATTTCCTTATGGACGAGGACTGAACTCGGGGAGGGTCTTCTTCACGGGCGAGGATGACGGAGGGGGGTTTCTCTGGCGAGAATAAGTTACTTACAGTTTGGTGTGGCCACCGAATAACGGGCTCGAGGGGGAGCCTTTTTCTTCTTCTTCTTAATTCCTCAAAGACGAGGAATACCTCTGGTGTTTAATGTGCACCAGGATATGAGGAATCTCTCTGGCGAGAGTAAGTCGAACTTACCAAAGTTCACTTATTGTTTGGTTTGACAACCAGGGACTTAGCTCAAGGATGAGCTTTTTCTTAGTCCCTTAAGGTAGGTAGCCCTGCCTCTCTTGCAGGGTGCTTCTTGGTCTGGCGACACAAGTAAACTACCTCTCCAGTCTCGGTAGCTCGGTTGGGGATCCGAGGACTTCGTCACCTAGAGACTGACGTATACTACCAATCCAGTCTAGGTAGCTCGGTTTTGGATCCGAGGACTTCGTCACCTGGCCTGACGTATACTACCTATCCAGTCTAAGGTAGCCCGGTTTTGGAACCGAGGACTTCGTCACCTGGCCTGACGTATACTACCAATCCAGTCTAGGTAGCCCGGTTGGGGATCCGAGGACTTCGTCACCTGGCCTGACGTATACTACCTATCCAGTCTAGGTAGCCCGGTTGGGGATCCGAGGACTTCGTCACCTGGCCTGACGTATACTACCCAGATTTTCCTCAGAGTTCCTCCTTTATACCTCGCACCCCCACTGGGGGAGTGGTAAGGGGGGGGAGCTTGAGGACGGCCCCAGGAGAGTTCTCTTCCCAAACGGTCTTTCCCACGAAGTCAAACATCTGCTCCTCGTTAGCCATCGAGGTTGGGAGAAAACCGTCTCCAATTTCTTGTTCGACGTGAAACTGGATCTCACTCTCCTGGGGGGAGATCTTTACCTTTTTGACCTTTAGGGTCTTACATGGCCCCTAGTTATGCCACCCAGTGGTCAAACTTTCGCCTCGCCGATGCCTGGGGCGGATGTCCTTGTGGTAACCACCACCTTGGGACTGCATCACGAGTGAACGATGGGGGGGGGGTGACCTCTTTCATGGCACGGTCTGGGGCAGTGCTGCGGTCACGCGGGACCCGCCGATGCCTTCGGCCGGATGTCTTTGCGGTGACCGCCTTGGAACTGCACCAAGAGTGAACGAGGGGGGGGGAAGTGACCATTCCCTTACACACCTCCCACCGAAGAAAATAATGGGGGGGCGGGGTATGCTCCCGGGAACTCAAAACAACTTACTCAACCTAGTCGAGCTTAGCAAAGTTGTATTTCTTTGAGCCCTCCCATACCTTAAGTTTCCTTACATCTGAGCGCCCACGCGCGCGTTTACACCGGCAGTGTGTCGAGCTAGACACTCGATTTACAATTTTACATGAACATAACAAAACCTTAATTCATCGATTACCCATAAAAAAAACAACAAAACAAGCTACTTCCTTACATTTCTAAGTTTTTGAGAACTTAAATCCTACCGATAAATATTAACACGTACAACAAATGAAAGCATGGTATCACGCTCATTAGGTACTGAAATAACCCTCCATGGTTTTTCGTCTCCGCCTATAGAGCAGCTGTACATTATCGGCTCCTTTGAGGTAGCTGATCCTAAAATGGTGCTCGGTGACCATTATTCTACCGCGCCTGAGTCGGCCGTTCGGGTTATTGAGTCTACCCCAGTATATTACTAAATGGTAGCGGTATTTCAACCTACTCGACTTACTCATATTATGGTACTTGACTACCTTTAAATTGAACATTAAGGCTTGAGCGGCCTGTTGTAGCGGGGCATAATTGATGGGAGCGTAGGTCCCATAGCTTTCCTTTAACCAGGTACACGGGAAGATCGTGTCTGGGTTCGATCTTTGGGGATCGAGAAAATTTTTCCCAGCGAGGTCGTTAATGGGCTTGGCGCTCACTACGACTTGGCGATTTAGCGGTAACTCCGTGGACGTTCCGTTCGGGGAGGAGACTACTAGGAGTAGGGGATACTCATCCGCGTCTACCATTTGACTAGTCTTACCTGAAGGTATTGCAATAGCACCTCTTTCCTCCTTCCTTGTCAACTCATTTGACTCGATTCTCTTGGCCGGTAGTTCCTCAGGTACACATGCTCGTACCTCTACTCTCCCTTCTTCTTCTTCCCTGATAACCCCATTTGGCTGGGTTCTCCTCGTAGGTTCTACCTTAGGTACTCCTGCTGGTACCCCATCGCTACTTCCTACTTCTTCCATCGTTACCCCATTTGGCTGGGTTTCCCTCGATGGTCCTTTCTTAGGTCCAGGCCGAGCTCCAACTTCCTCGGCCTCTATGAGATTCTCGATAGGTGCTCTTTCGAGTGCGAGCCATCTTTCCTTTTCTTCTCTCTCTTCTCTTTCAGCTTGAGCACGTTCTTTTTCTCTCTTCATTCTCCTTTCATCTATTTCTTTTTTAATCTTTATTCTCCTCTCTTTTGACTCATTTTCCATCTTCATTCTCCTTTCCTCGGCTTCTTGTTCTGCTTTCGCTATTTCGTTTTCCCGTTGAGTTCTTCTTTCTTCATCTTCCAGCTTTATCTTTAGTCTTCTTTCTTCATCTTCCATTTCTATCCTTATTCTGAATTCTTGTGCTTCTCTTTTCAACAATATTATTCTTTCGCTTGTTTTACCTCCTCTCAGCATTCTTCTTTCCTCTGTTTCTATTTTCCGCTGTATTCGGGATTCTTCACTATTCCGGTTCATCCATATTTCCATTAATTCACGTTCTCTTGTATCCTCTCTTATTATATCCTCTTTTTCTCTCTCAAACTTTATTAATTCTTGTTCCTTTTCTATATCCCAAATTCTTTCTTCTTCTACACAATCTATTCTTAATTCTGCCATGACGTAGTCATGCATTTCTGTGCCTTCAAGTCCCAGACTTTGGGCTTGTTGGTAAAATCTTTTGACTGGATCCATTTCGTGTTGGTCCGTCGATTTTTCCTTTCTGTATTTTCAGATAATTATGCCGCCACTCACCAGGTAGCGCTCAGCATAACTTACCCTTAATCCCACTACTATGCTGATTGAAATATCACTCCCGACAACAAATTTACCACTTGACCTGCCAATTACCTTTATATTGTTACCACCCCTAACTCTACCAATTTTCCTCTCGTCAATTATTCTCTTGTTCCTGATCTGATATTCCTTTACGTGTTGGCTCTTTCTTAATTAGACACTGCTGGGTTCTTTCTAATAATAACCCCACACCTGACACCACTTTAATTATATGTCGTAGAATTCTTTCTGCTAAGAACCCTACTGACCTGACCTCTGACACCTCTTTTATTTAGTTAGTGTCGTAGAATGCCCCTCCTTTTTGTTCTATTCTAAGAGTGCTAAGAGTGTCTAATATATTGATATTATAAGAATATCTTAATGAACTGAGCCTTTACCAAACACGTCAGGATATAAAAGAAACGCCCACTAATTCCCAAAATAAACTTATATTTTTATCTTTAACCAATTGAATACACAACCTTTATACTTTAACTACAGCAATACTCTAAATATTATTATAAACAAGAATTAATTAAATTAGTTGACCCACAAAATTAAGTTCACGTTTTCTCTAGACAAAACAATAATATTAGAATTAGGCTTACGGACTCGTGGAGTTTAAAGGGCCTCAGAAATATTTACACTTGACGCGTGTAGATGGGCGGAATTCCACGGTCGTCTTGGCGAGGGTAGCCGCTGGGGGGTCCACACGTTCTTCCGGGGGGGGGGGGGGATTCTTCAAGGACGAGAATCAATACGGTGCTCTATGCAACACCCAGGTAGTCGTGGTCTCTCTGGCGAGAGTGAGTTGAACTTGGTTCTTGAATCAAGCTTACTTGGAGTGCGGTGTGATCACCGAGTAACGAGCTCGAGGAGGAGCTTTTCCTTCGTTACTAATTTCCTTATGGACGAGGACTGAACTCGGGGAGGGTCTTCTTCACGGGCGAGGATGACGGAGGGGGGTTTCTCTGGCGAGAATAAGTTACTTACAGTTTGGTGTGGCCACCGAATAACGGGCTCGAGGGGGAGCCTTTTTCTTCTTCTTCTTAATTCCTCAAAGACGAGGAATACCTCTGGTGTTTAATGTGCACCAGGATATGAGGAATCTCTCTGGCGAGAGTAAGTCGAACTTACCAAAGTTCACTTATTGTTTGGTTTGACAACCAGGGACTTAGCTCAAGGATGAGCTTTTTCTTAGTCCCTTAAGGTAGGTAGCCCTGCCTCTCTTGCAGGGTGCTTCTTGGTCTGGCGACACAAGTAAACTACCTCTCCAGTCTCGGTAGCTCGGTTGGGGATCCGAGGACTTCGTCACCTAGAGACTGACGTATACTACCAATCCAGTCTAGGTAGCTCGGTTTTGGATCCGAGGACTTCGTCACCTGGCCTGACGTATACTACCTATCCAGTCTAAGGTAGCCCGGTTTTGGAACCGAGGACTTCGTCACCTGGCCTGACGTATACTACCAATCCAGTCTAGGTAGCCCGGTTGGGGATCCGAGGACTTCGTCACCTGGCCTGACGTATACTACCTATCCAGTCTAGGTAGCCCGGTTGGGGATCCGAGGACTTCGTCACCTGGCCTGACGTATACTACCCAGATTTTCCTCAGAGTTCCTCCTTTATACCTCGCACCCCCACTGGGGGAGTGGTAAGGGGGGGGAGCTTGAGGACGGCCCCAGGAGAGTTCTCTTCCCAAACGGTCTTTCCCACGAAGTCAAACATCTGCTCCTCGTTAGCCATCGAGGTTGGGAGAAAACCGTCTCCAATTTCTTGTTCGACGTGAAACTGGATCTCACTCTCCTGGGGGGAGATCTTTACCTTTTTGACCTTTAGGGTCTTACATGGCCCCTAGTTATGCCACCCAGTGGTCAAACTTTCGCCTCGCCGATGCCTGGGGCGGATGTCCTTGTGGTAACCACCACCTTGGGACTGCATCACGAGTGAACGATGGGGGGGGGGTGACCTCTTTCATGGCACGGTCTGGGGCAGTGCTGCGGTCACGCGGGACCCGCCGATGCCTTCGGCCGGATGTCTTTGCGGTGACCGCCTTGGAACTGCACCAAGAGTGAACGAGGGGGGGGGAAGTGACCATTCCCTTACATACCTATTAGTAAATTAATGTTATAATTTCACTGAATAATAGGACAAATGGGTAGATACATAACTTGATTGACACTAACGGGAAGTAAACAATGTTTAAAATTTTGATTCAGCTATTGGTGAAAGAGTCTCTGTACGGAAATTTTGAAGGAATCATTTGTGGAATCAGAAAACTGGGATTATTTTTAGCGATTCCGATACCGATGCTGATTCCCAATTCCAATTCCGATTAATCGTCCCATCTCTAGTCCAAACCTTCCGTTGGATTTGTTTTAAAAAGGCGACTGAAAAGAATAAAAAAGAACTACAAGTTTCCCAAACAGATTAACACGAAAAATTTAACAATCAGCCAACAAAACAGTCAGATTTCAGATGTAACTATTGTACTTGTGATCATTTACAGGCTGTTCAACAACTAGTTCAGAGAACTAATAAATACCAAATACCTTTCTACCCATACAGACATGCAACATCGTCACTTAGTCTGCACTTCGTCAATAATAAAATATAAAAAAGAGAGAGAGACAAAGAGATAACATCTTACCTAAACTGTTTACAGGAGCACTTGGGGAGATTTGCAGGAATATTAGATTGGGAACAAAATGAAATCAGAGGTAATTAGAGATATTTTAGTCACCTTTGCTTTGTGATAATATAGGAATGTGTAGCCACTTTCACACTGCATTGGAAACATATGAGGGACGCTACTCATACACGCCAAGCAAATGACTCTATCCAATAGACCAATCTAAAAGACCTAAATAGAACTATATCAATTGGGTATTTTATCATTTACCTCTTCCGTCGCAATACACGGGATCGTTTTTACCCACCAATGTGGGCATGTCATATCTTATTATAAGTAAGATAAACCGCAATGTATGCATTGGGAAGGTGGCAATTCATTGCTATACTGACCGCATACCATCATTTCGTACATTACCGTTCGCGTTACCACCTTTGCTTTGTTGATGATGACTTCTGTGATTTGCCTCGAATTCAGAAAATTTTCAATCAATAATAGGAGAATTATTATTGCAAATCAATCCAACAATTGGACTTAAAATATCTTCTCAAAGACGGAAATAATGATCGTCAGATTTCCTGAAACTTAAACAATTATAGTTCAAGCTCGCATTTAAGAGCCAAGTCACCATCCTCCAGAGAACGCCTACTACAAACTCAGAAAAGGCTTGAAACAAAAGTGGGCGGTCAAGGCAGGATTAAAGGCGCCATTAGAGGGCAAAGAGAGGAGAGCAGAAGGCAAATCATTTCGAAATCTCGGAGCGAAAATCGAAGAAGCAGGATCACTCACGCAGCGCAGACACCTACGTGGTACAAACAATATAAGGGAAGATCTCAAACGTATGGATCTCAAGGAATGGGAGAGGTTCAAAGTGGAATATAGGTGAGAGTGTACCATCCCATATAGATCTTGTAGATAAGAAGGAAGACCTGAGTAGTGCTGGTCCATCTAAGGTTTGGCTACATTCTCCAGCAACTCAATGTAAACGTCCGCATTGACCTTAACGCCCTGAGGGGAAATATGAGGAAACATAACATGGCCCTCACTGCTGACCACGCCTAGAAACATGAAAGATGCGGTAAATTTGCAGCGCGTGTCTCTGCGTACGACCAATAGTGATTCTTCCGCTGTTTGGGGTAGTTAAAAAAATTCACAATCTCCTTCACGCTTCTCTCGGCGTGGATGGGCGCTATTAAGGCGTAAGTCTTTCAATTTCAGCTGGTATTCTAAAAAAAAACCGCGTATGTTGCTACCCACATGAAAGAAAAGACTTACTGAGCGTGTCTAAGGTCAAGTAACCTACATTGGTGCGATTATTATCCCTCAGGCGCATTTTCAATTTTATATGGACCTGAAGCGCAAAGTCCAAACAAAGAGAGAAAAAACAGAGACTATCTGTTGTAACTACATTTATGCTACTTAGAAAAAATAGACCCACGAAGGTTTTACAAACATACTGTAAGCATAAGGGGAAGATGTAAAGAAGAGAGACAAATGTGGGAATTCAAATGCTCATATACGTACCTATACTCACCTACATCTGTAATAATAACAATAATTGCATACGTTCATAAGTGCATATAGATAAATCTACATGCATGTGCGATCGCCTACATATGCCTATTTCTCATATAATAATAATCGGAAATATGGAGGACAGCGGCTGCAGAGATGGGGAAAAGATAGATGATGGGGCGTAATATATAATCGGATAACAATTAACAGCATGATTAAGTAAAAGAAATTACATTATCATGATGTATACGACCACATATAACCTACCAATAATACTACAAGAGAGATAATTAAAGATGATATTCGCCAATGGCTAGCTCACATGAGAAGGTGTCATAGGTAGCTGCTCTAGAGTGTTCAAAAGTCAAATGTTAATCTTAGATTTAGTGATGAATAAGGCGCCTAATCTTCCTTGAGTGTGAGAAAACGAATTTTGTTATAGTTATGAAATCTTTGTAGCTACAAATGCACCATTTATTCTTGTTCTAAGACTACTATAATTATATAAGTAAGAAAGAAAATTAAAAAGAATTGGTTTGCTGCCTATTTTGTTGCTCTAACTTGTTTCGATAAAGAGTTATACTGCAAAACATGATTCAAAGTACATCAGGACTGATGCTTTTAGCCGATTTCAAGGCAGAACATTTAAAGCTCTACGCGGAAAGGCTTCCCAAAATCCTAGATCAAAATGATTGTGGTTTTCGGTCTTTTCAGGTCAAAAAGTATGTAGAAATTTACAGAAGACTATTGAAATAAGAAGAAGTTAATTTTTAACATGGCTACAGCCACTCTCTCCATTAATGCGAGAACTAAAATGAAAAAGAAATCAGTAAAATCTCTACATGTAAACAGTGACCGGGAAAATTAACAATGGTTCGTGTAAAACTAAAACAAAAACAAAAAACAGTTTGATTAAAAAATTTCTGAATTTATTAGGATCTTTTAAATTAAAAAAAAACATTAAAAACAAAAAAAATCCCTTGTTCTTTAAAAGTTTTGAATATAAAATGGAGCAAAGAGAAGGCCTTTATTTTAAAGTAGCACGAATCGGGACAATTATCACGAACCACCTTTAATACACGAAATAGATCCATAAACGAATGCTATGCTATGACACGATGTCTTGATCCCCAAAGCCCCCCAGCCCCATCGTTTGTATAGGAACCGAATTTTGATGTTAAAAAATTGATTCGAGAGACGCATTCACTGTTGAGATGTTAATCGAATTAGCAAACTTTATATACATATATACAAGCGTACTCTGAATTCCACGCAGGCGTGTTGTCTGACGTCGGTTCTCTCTTCTTCCTACCATAGTAGGTTCAGTTTTACATTGTCTATGTAGGTTAAAATATCATGACTAAATTCATTCCTCCTGAAATTTGAAAAGGGCAAACATGTTGATTGAGATTAACGCCGTGAGGTCCAATTCAAAAATTTCTGAGTGCTTGTGTGGTGAGCTGAGGACGGTGCTATGGATTAATTTAAAAGGGTCAGGCTGTGATTAGGAAGGAACGGCGGCTCAGAAACCTCGTTCTAAGCGTTCTGATACGAAAATAACCCCAGAATTTGTTGGGAGATCAAGGCAATCATTGACTATTGTCTCAACAAGTCAATGAGGTCCATAGCCAAGGACAAGGGTGTGCCGGAGCCTCTCACCAGGCCGTTAGTGCATAAGGGCATCCGTTACTACTCATACAAGATGAGAAAGGACCATGTTCTGTTGCAGAAGGTGAAGGACAAGTGGAAGGAACCTGATGCAAACCTTGTGAACAGACTTAGGCATTCCCTCAAGCCTGGTATGCATTGGTTCTTCTCAGAGAAGAAGAATTTCTACCAAGATCGGGGGGTGAACTCTCAAAATAAACATTGGCTTGCTGTTGTCCCCTAAAGATATACCGAGAGGTCTTGAAGAGCAAGTTCCTGCCCCACATCATTGTGTTTGGGGTGGTCTGTAGCGAGGGCCACGTCATGCTCCCGTTTATCTTCTCGGGGGCCTCAGACTCAATACAGAGGGCTAAATCAAGTTCCTTGAGGAATCGGTGTTGCCCTGCATCCAGGAGGTGGCCGTTAGAAGGAAGTACGCGTGCCACACAACCAGGAAGAACCACTCTTGGTTGGCAAGCAATTTCTTTAAACACCTCACTCCAACATCTGGCATCCCAAACCCTTGGACTATTATACGTGCGGCATGATTGATACAGAGACCAACGAGTTCCCGTACACTGTGGTTGAGGCCGACGGTAATTTCATTGAATAAAATGAATAATCCAGCAATTCTTCCCATCCTTAACATGTGACTTTGGTGAGTATGCATTACACTATAATTAAGTAAGGGAATTTTCTTAACAGTTTTAATATTTAGTTTGTGTTACAAATTTCTGGATATACTCGGAGATATAGTCATAGCCAAAAGTTTTGAGACTTAAATTCGTAAGATTATTTTTTTAAATTGGGATTTAAAAAAAAAAGAAAAAAATAATTATAAATGGTTAAATTAAGAAAATATAATTATCGAATATTTTGGATATTTTAAAACAAAACGCATTATAAATTGTGAAGTTCAGAACAAAATTGAGAAAATTGATTAAAATTCAGGCATGGCTGTTTTGTTTTTATGTCTTTTTTTCCTATATTCGAAGGTTTTAGAGAATCTCTTTCCAAAATCGATCTTTCATTTTAATCTTTCCCCAAACTCATACATATAATTTAAATACCATTTGTTGTAGTTGCGTTTTTCGATTTTTTAACATAATGAAATTTTAGGAAATTGAAAATTATTATGTGTTGTCCAGGAGTTTTTTTTTAAAGATAGGGGATTAGAAACAGAAAAGGTTCAGAAAAAAAATTCCACAAATTGTTGAAATTAAGACAAGATTTTTAAGAAATTTATAATCAAAGGAAAATATTTCATCCTATCCGTCAACTGCGATTTTTAACAAACAAACTCAGTTTATGTTCAATATTTTTTTTAATGAATTCAATCGCTTACAAAAATATCCTTCGTTAAATTTTGACCAATTTTCAAAGGAAAAAACTATCCTTCCAAAGCAGGGGTGAGGAAACGCTCGTCCGCAAGCCGAATTGTCATCGCCCCATGAGTGTTGTATTTGTATACACAAATTTTCAATACTAAAATTTAAATAATATTTGTATGTCCACAACGAAAGAAAAATAAAGGTAAATGTTATTATTTTTCGACTGATTATTAGACTTGAAGAGTCATATCAGAATGTTGCGAGGGATGCCACATAGCTACTTGGCCTCAAGGCGCATCTGGCAACATTGCGAAGCATGTTTTTAAATTGGACTGTTTTGTAAATTTGTACCTAATTAGCTTTATTTCGTTTTCCTTAGTAGCAGTATTAAAAATTCCTGAATTGATAACTTAAATTTAACCAATTTACAACATTAGTAAATTTATTTTTTATACCCTTTGGTCTGCAGACCAAAAGTCGTGTGCTCTCACTTATTCTGATTTATGACCTTACGACCTTCAAAACTTTCAATAATTCCCGGACTTATCTTGGGAGGACCTTGGGAATTATATCTTTCGAAACAGAATGCAAAACATCATTGATTGATTGTGTGGAAGTGGTGAGTATGGGAGTGTGAGAGATAGTGGTGTACAAGAATAGTGGGGTTGGGAATAGTGGTGAAGATAAGGAAGTCTTAGGGTTGCAAGATTTGCAAAGTTGCTGGAGATCAATCAGGCTAATCTCTTGCTTTGTTTATTTTGTTTGGTTTATTAATGTTGTTATATATATATTCACAAATATGTATGCATAGATATATTACTAAATTAGCGTTTAAACCTTTGGATTCATGTACTAATTTAGCGTCTATTGTTTACTCGACGTGTTGTTTGGTTACTTTTATGTTTTTTTGTTTTTTCATTGATTTTTACGTGTATATTCTTTTGATTTTTTGTAAATGTTTTTTGTTATTTTCATCATTGGTTGTTTGTATTCATGTTTGAGTTTTGTGTGGTCTGTGTTTCATACTTACTTAAAGTGTTTCCTGTACCCGGTAGAAGTGACCTTCATCCCGAGTACATTGCACTCGTTCGTGTAGGAATAACGCGTAACACCCACTCCCACATCTGCTGTTTTTATTCTTCCTAATGGGACAATTTTGAATTGGTCGCCATTAGTTCGGATCATCCATTTTGATTCGTATTCGGTGATTCTTCTTATTTCCTCGGCAGTCATTCGAGCTTGCAAAGGCGCGTTCCTATAGTCACTAACTATGAGTTGACTTATTTCATCGGTGAACTGGATGTTTAGGCTAGTGGGGTAGCTTGGCTCTGAGATGTTGGCTGTATAGATCGAGTATAAGGTTAGATTGAGGAACCCGCCTTGAGGCAATCCTGCCTGTAGAGGAAAGGTGGGACCGTCCGTGCGTCCTATACTGATGTTAGCCGACCTCTGCATGACAAAGTCACAGAGGAAATTTACAAGCTTTAGGCTTAAACCCAACTGGAGGATCTTATATTGCATCCCCTCTAGCCATACCTAATCGAACGCCTTTGAGACGTCCCTGCATACTATATTGATATAGCTCCGGTTTTTCTCGCTTGAGCAATCTTCTCCGTGATGACATTTATTGCCATCTCGGTGTTTCTCTTCTTTCTGAAGCCGTATTGCTGTTCGTTGTAGAGGGAATTTACCTCCAAGTGCTCGATGAGTCTTCTGTTTAAGATCTTCATGAAGAGATTCCCCCCCAAAATTCCAAATGGGATATTGGGAGGTAACTCTCCTTCCTCGTCGGGAAAGTAGCCTACATTTAGGCAGGCATTAAAAATGTTGAGTTAACCTTCCCGCACGCATCTCGATGTTTTGATGAAGTTTAACTTTGTCAAACGTGACCGTCCTGGAGCTTTTTGCTTAAAGGAGTAGAGCTCGCTTTCTAGTTCTTCTAGCGTCACTCTTTCTTCTTCTCCTTCTTCCCTGTTCACTTGGAGGTTCGGATGCGTCCTTTCAATGATTTCGTTCAGCTCGTCTATAATCTGATTTTCAAAGTCAATGTCAAAGTCTTCATTTTCTTCTTCACTGATTCTGAAAATCTGTTCTCAGTATTGCCTGAGAATTTCCTCCATTTCATTCTCCTCTGATTTAATTTCACCTTGGTCGTCTTCTAATTCCATCTTTTTCATCTGTGGATTTACTCTCACGTTCGATAGCTTCATTTTATTTCTCTTCTTGTTGTTCGTAAATTAGAATTTTTAGTTCTTCCTTTATTTCTTTCATACGGTACATTGTATCATGGGATGTACCTGTGGTAATGGTCATTTGATATAATCCTTTTAGTTCACGGTACAAACCCTTCATACGATCGGTCCTTTTGTATGCAGAGATCTTTCTGTATGCAGTTTTGGGAATTGACTCTCTTTCAGCCTCGATCATCTGGGCCTCCAGCCGCTCCATTTATTCTTTTATTTCCTCAAGCGTTGCTTCTTTGAGGTTCGCTGGGATGTAATTCCTTAGCAGTCACTCGTAGTTATCCCAATTTGCCCAGTTGTAATTCTTCCTTGTGTGTGATGGTACCAATATAGGGTTAACGTTGATATTAAGTTTAATTCATATTTGGTCGCTACAAGGTATCACTTCAGGGATCATGTGATAATTAGAGGTTAAGAGGAGTTGATCAAGCAGATGTCCGGCTTGGTGGCGCTCCTTTCCGTGATGAAGGTCGGAAAGTCGGGGTCCAGTCTCTGGACGATGTTCCTATCCAGGAGAGTATTCAAGCAACTGTCGATACCGTTAGTTCGAGCCTACCCGGACTCGGCACATCGTGCGTTCAGGTCCCCCATTAATATCGTAGGGACCCTTCGCCCGAAAAAACTCGTGATGGTTTGGTTAGGCAAATGGTTGGTATCCTGTGGCAATTACCGTCTTCCCCATGCTCACTTCTACCTCTATGGTGAGGTAGGATTCTTCCAAGTTTCTGAGTTGCTTGAATTTTATTCCCTTCTTAACAGCACGTCATAGTTCCATATCTTGATTATGTCACTATCTGCGTTAACTCTGTGTTCCAAGATGAGTATCATAGCATTAATGTTTCGTAAAATGTTACCGTATTGCACTCTTTTCGTAGTCTATCCGTCGGTGTTGATACTCAAGATTTTTAAGCTGTATCTTTGAATTATGAAACTTTATTTACCGCTTCTTCAGTCTGCGGTCCCTGTTGGGGACCTTTCGGGTGCAGAGGATGGATTTCCAGTAGTTTCCTCCATGTCTTTGTTCCTCTTTGATAACTGTTTTCTGGGGGGATGGAGTCTTTAATTTACTCCTGGAGGCCCTCTGAGATCTTGTTTTTGGTTTTGTTTCTTTTTCTTATTCTTCGGATTAATAGTCGATGAAGTCTCTTCTTGGGTAACAAATGATTTTTACTCGGATATTACTTGCAGCACTTCTTCTCTCTGTGGTTTAGATGGAGTAGTACTCATATTAAGTATTTTTAGTGAGTCCAGAGATTTGGGTACTTTAATTGTAGGCAGATTGTTTGCTTGTAGCAGTGAATTGAGTTCACTCTCATAGCTTCCTGGGTATCTCACGTTAGCGATTTGGGCGTGGATGATGCATGTGAAGATCTTCGAACTCACTTTGGTGTTGAGTTGCATCTTAGGTTGATTTATGGTTGGGGTTTAGTTGGGTCGTGTTGCAGCAGCCGCGTAGCTCTGGGCACTACGGGCTCGAGCTTCTTCTTCCTTCTTCTTTATTACCTATTTTCTTCTGGGGTAATTTAGTGCCAAAGTTCTGTGGCCACCGTTGCAATTTAAGCACTTTTCAGTCATTGATGCACAGTCTTTAAACCTATTGACCCTTTTGCCCGCATTCAGAACATAGCTTCTTGTCATTGATGGGGCAGGAGTGGCTCATATGATTTTCCAGCTTGTAACAAGAAAAACACATTTGTATATTGTGAAATTTTTCCTTTTCGATGTTTTCGGATGGAATCCTCATGTTGAAAGCTAGGAGCCCATCTCTTTTGGTTTTCTCCCTCCATTTCGGTGGTCTGGTACGTGATTTTAAACACGTGAGTAAGGTTATTAAATTTGATTAATTCCTTAATCTTTGCCCATGAGTTTTGATCTTCAATTTCTTGCTTGAGTTCTTCTGTTGTTCTTTCGCCAATCCAGTTTTCAATCTTACGGCAGATGACGCTCCTATTGGCCGCCACCTGGGAAAGGGTTCTTGCCTCAAGCCCAATCTTCTTTAGGGCTTTCGTTCCTCGGTTGGACAGTATTTCGTCCATATCAATAGTTTCTGAGCAAAGGGCTATGTACCCGCTGCTCACGTCGATCAGTCAGACAAATGCAACCTTTAGTTCTGCGAACAAAACCAGGCACACCTGAGCTTTGGCCGGGAGGGCCATCAAGGAGACCATCTTAGTCTGGTGCCCCATTCTCCTAGGGGAAATAAATCATTCCTCTTAATCATTCCTTATTTCATTTTCCTTGTTTTTCTTCTATCTGTAAAAAATATTTTAAAAACCCTGTCGCTCGTGAGTGATGTGTTATGAGAGATTAATCGAAAAAATAAATGCAAAGAGGGTGCCCCCCGCCATAATGTGACCCCGTGCCCCAAAACCAATACTGCAATTGATGGGGTGATTGATGATGAAGAAATAGACCCGGGAAGGGGATCTTCCCAAGGGGTGACTTATGGCGGAATTGATGATGGGTGAAGAAAATTAGTCGGTACGAAAAATTTACGTAAAGACGTCAAGTCTTAGCAGCGAATAACGTTCTGTCACAACATGTGGGTTTCAAATTCTGTTAGAATCGGCCAAAGAGTTATGATGTTATTGCCAAATATTTCAAGGGGTAACCTGGGGAGGACCTTGACAATTATATCATTCGAAAGAGAATGTAAAACGACATAAGCGTTTCAAATTTCGTTAGAATCGGCCTAATAGTTATGATTGTATTGCAAAAACATAATAATTCCCGGGATAACCTTGGAAGGACCTTAACAATTATAGCATTCGAAAGAAAATGTAAAACAACATAAGGGTTTCAAATTTCGTTAGAATTGGCCGAATAGTTACAATGTTATTACAAAATAAGCAAAACGGTGACAGATCGTCCGCCATATTGAGATGTAGAGTCGCCTGCAACTAAAAAGGGCTGTATTTTGTTAAAAATGGACTAAGCTCTATTTTTTATTGAATTTAATGATAGGTGTATTTGTCTTTTTTGCAATAAACATGTTTCCATTTATAAGAAATATAAGCTTGGGCGGCATTTTATGAGTAAACATAAGAAATATGGAGATTTGAACATTTAAACAAGATAGCTTTCTTGAGAGAAAATATGAAAAAGAGACAAACTCTTTTTAAAAAGCTTATTCAGAAAAGTGAATCCTTACTTCGAACTAGTTATACATTATGTGACAAAATTGCTAAAAAACTTAGACCACATAGTGAAGGTCAATCCGTAAATTAGTGTATGCTTAATGCTGTCGAGATTTTATGACCAGAAAATATTAGCTTATCGAGGAGTGTTTTGAATCGTATCAAGAAAATGGCGAATGACATTCAAACGTCCTTAAAAGCAAAATAAACGAATTAGTTTGTAATTCGTTGGCTATTGATGAGACAGCGGATCTATCCTATACTGCACAGATGGCAATCTTTATATGTGAAATAACTGTAGAATTGAACATGAAGAGTTTCTTGCTTTGAAATCAATACATAGAACAACTAGAGGTGAAAATTTATTTTAAATGGTAAACTCAGGATTAAATGAATTTGAATTACCGCATAAAAAACTGAGTGGTCTTACAGCAGATGATGCTCCGTCTATGGTAGGGTTTGAAAAAGGGCTAATGGCTCTGATTAAGAATAATTTTAAGAAGTATCTTTTAGACCCAAATACTTTAGTTGTGTGTCACTGTTTTATTCATATGGAAAATTTATGTGCACAATCATTCAAGATGGCAAATGTGATGAAAGTTGTAACGCAGGCTGCTAATTTCATAAAAAAAGAAAGGGTCGAACAATAGGGAATTTAAAAATTTTCTCCACTATATTGAAACTGAATATGGGAATTTATTAAATCATTGTGAAGTACGATGGCTAAGTAAGGCCCAAATGCTCAAGTGATTTTATGAACTGAAAAAGGAATGAAAATTTTCATGGATATAAAAAGTGTTCCTGTTTAAGAATTGGAAGATGAAAAGTATCTAAGTGATCTTGCATTTTTAGTAGATATAACTGGTCATTACAACAGTCTAAACTTAAAACTACAAGGACACAACTTCTTTGCTTTCTCATTTCAAAAGTTTGGAATCAATACTTCGTTTATTTATTACACAATTAAAAAATAACCGTTTCACACATTTCCCCGCATTAAGTGAGCACATTCCCAAATCAACCAAGGAATATTCTGATAAATGTGAAAATCTTTTGAATGAATTTCAAAGCAGATTTGAAGAAACCCAAAACATCAGAATCGAATTAACAATTATTGGAAACACCTTTTAATTTGCGTCCTGAGGAGGCATCCGATTCTTTGCAATTGGAATTAATTAAATGCAGTCTGATAATTTCCTAAAATCGAAATATAGTAATCTACTTCTTTTGGACTTCTACAAATCTATTGATCCTGAGAAATTTCTTTCATTGCATAAAAATGCTTTGAAATATGCTTCTCGATTTTCTACAACCTATTAATTTGAACAGTTCTTTATATATTTAAATTAGGCAAAAAAATCTTTCTTTTCTGCCTCGATGCACTGTTTCGAGAACTTGAGGTCACTAGTGATAGTTACAACCAAGTCCTTCTCAGTGTCACTCAATTCAATAGCAGTGCCGTTAAGGATGTACTGAGATTTGGGGTTTCGGTGGCCGATATGCATTAGTTTGCATTTTCCCACGTTGAAAGGCATTTGCCACGTGTCCGAGAGAGAGAGAGAGAGACGGGTAGGACGGAAATAATTCGCGATCGGATTCTTTTGAGATAACTACCGTTTGATAAGACGCCCCAAAGCGAGCCTAATTGTAACAACGAGAGGTTCCGTGAGATGGTGTGAAGGGCTAAATTCACTCCCAGCGCCTCTATATAGATAAAGTAAAATCCACTTCCGGCGAACCTGTATAAATAGTTAAGCGTTTGCCTGGGTAAGATTAGTATTTTGCCAAAGAAGATGCAACACAGAAGAATTCTTTCTCTTGGAATTACCCCAAGAGCCCGAAGATAAGAAAATTAAATAAGAAAATATAAGAACTAGGAACGAGGAGACTCCCACACTGCTGTATGTGACTATCTTCTCCGCGGCAAAGTACTACCTCGATCCTCGCTTTCGAGGCTAGCAGTGTTTGTGAGAAGACAGGCTGTATTCTCCTACATAACTCTAAACAGGCCAAGTACTAATCGGCTAAGTATAAACCCGACCGTGGCGTTGAAAAGCCATCGACTCTCTCGTCGACTTTATTCTAAAAGACCAATTGTTGTGTACCCTACCTTCAGAGATACGAGCGTTCGTCAAGGACAGGCGAGCCGCTACATTCAATGACTGCGTGAAGGAAGCGGACCTGCATGCTGCCAACCATAGATTGTATCCGCGAGAGTTTAAACGGACTCAGCCCTTTTCTCAAAAGAAAGGGGGTTTTCCTCAGAAACCCCAGCAAAAAATCTCCCTAAAGTTGTCCAGACCTCTGGAAACCCCAAACCCAAATTCTTTTCATCCAAGGACCAGAGGAAAATTAAGCCCCTAATTCATCAAAACTCCTCGTTCTCGTCATTCCCCAGGAACCCCGTTACTTGCTTTAGTTGTGGCACCCCAGGTCACATTAAGTATAATTGCCCCCCCAATTCGAGGCTTAAGTCATCCTCGAGCTAACAGGTGCACAACCTCACGGAAACTCTCCCTCAAGAACAAATTTCCACTTCAACGGCCTCTATATCCCCCTCCAATTCCACTGACCAACAGATGAATATTTTATTTAATAAGAGTTCCCCCGGAGGACTAAAATTCGAGAAGGGATCGGTAAATGTGTGCGAAGTCTCAACACTAGTACGCGATACGGGGTGCACCTGTATCGTCGTATCTGATAAATTACTTCTCCCCTAGTCAGCCCCCAGCACTAGAGGTACGCGGCTGTCCATGATTTCCTGGGCCGAGCCAACAAGTTCCCCGTCGTCAGAATGCACATCCAGTGCCAATATTTCACTGACTGGACCAAGGTAGTGGCCGCGCCTATTAAATTCTGTTCCGTATTAATAGGCCAGAGCACGCAGTTCTCCCCAAATCCGGTGGCTCAGCCGGTAGTCACTCAGATTCCAGCTACTAAGAGAACCATCCTTCCGAGCCCTTTATCTTCTTTTGAGAACCCTGAATACGAAGAGTTGAATTCTCAAGCTTCCGAGATTGTCCAGAAGGACTGCCCCACTCTTCACTTCCTGTGGGAGAAGACCGCTAAGAATAAGGTAGAATCGGTTCGGGGGAACAAACGAAAAAGGTACGTTGTGGAGAAGTCGTCTCTCTACCGAACGACGGCTGAAGTAACCCCCCGCTCGTCGGCTAAAGTCTTATGCATTCCCCAGGAGTACACCCAACGAGTATTAAAAATCGCCCATGACGGATTATTGGCTGGACATTTCAGTCACAACAAAACATCATAAAATATTTTTAAACACTTATTTTAGTCCTGCCGCTAAGGAGATCGCTATATACTGCTAGTCATGCGAACGGTGCCAGAAAGCCTCCTCTAAAGGCCGGGTACCGCCGTCTCCATTACAGAAAACTCCCGTCATTACCGAACCCTTCTTCAGAGTGGCTATAGACTTGGTGGGGCCACTCCATCCCCCGTCTAGTAAAGGGCACTAATATATACTCACTTTAGTAGACCTCGCCATTCGTTTTCCCGAAGCCATTCCCCTCAGAAAAATAGACAGTATTTCCTGTGCGGAAGCCCTCATCTCCATTTTTTCCCGAGTAGGTATCCTGGAGGAAATTCTCTCTGACCGAGGCCGTCAGTTCACGTCACAACTGATGGAATACGTGAGCAAGTTAATCCTTGTCAAACTCCTATTCACGACCCCATTTTCACCCCTCAGCCAACGGAATGTGCGAGAAATTAAACGGTACCCTAAAGACAGTGTTGAGAAAGCTCTGTCAGGCTCAGCCCTGAGAGTGGCACTGGTACCTCCCGGTCGCCCTCTTCGCGTGCCGCGAAATTCTCCACCACACGCTGGGATTTGCCCCCTTTGAATTATTGTAGGGGCGTAACGTCCGAGATCCTATGAGTATCCTTAAAGAACTCTTCACTAATCCCCAATTAGATGAAGTTAAATCATCCTACGCCTACGTGATCGAGTTACGGGAGCGCTTAGAGAAATGTGCCGAGTTGTTCCGCTCCAACGCAGAGTGCAACCTTGAAAAGTACCGAAATTATTTTGACTTAAAATCTAAATCTCGAAAGTTAACGCTTGGGGATGAAGTATTATTATTACTGCGGCCGACTGCGACGAATAAATTACTCGCCTAATGGAAGGGGCCCTTCATGGTCATAGAAGCTCGTGGGCCCGTTGATTACGTGGTAGAAACTCCCTCGGGCCATAAACTGTACCATATCAACATGCTTAAGAAATATAACCCTCGTGCGTGTATTAATAATATTGTGACACTGGACGAAGAAGGCACTATAGATGCCGTATACCCATGTGAACCTCATCAAGTTGTTAACACCGTGTGTGTAGAAGCCGGCCACGAATATCCTCTCTCCACCTTAGTCTCCCCCTAGGATGAAACATTCACTGAGTTATATTTGAACCACCACCTTGGCCCGCTCAAAAATTCTCAATTGTCCGCCCTAGTGAAGGAATTCCCAGATGTAATCTCCGAGAAACCCGGGTGCTCCAAATAGTTCGTTCATGAGATCAAGTTGAAGACTCAAGAAACTATTAGGTCCAAACCTTATCCCCTCCCAATTCATCTCCGCTCCGTTATCAACGAAGAAGTAAAGAATTTGCTACGGCTGGGTATCATCGAGCCGTCGTCCTCCGATTATTGCTCGCCGATAATGATGGTCCGGAAATCCGACCATACTTTCTGTATGAATATGGATTTCAGAAAACTTAATCGGTTACCCTTTTTTGACGCCGAGCCTATTCCCGTAATCGATCAAAGTTTACACCTGTTCGAAGACACCAAATACATATCCGAGATGGATTTGTGCAAGGCCTATCACCAAATCCCCTTGGCCGATGCGTCTAAGAAGCTAACAGCGTTTGCAACGGACAAAGGTTTAATGCAGTTCACCCGATTGCCGAGGGTTAAGTAAAAATGCACGGTAAGCTTAAAACCATTCTGCATTTTCGTGTGTTCGTAGTTAGTGTTTGGATTCAGGTTCTTAAAAGTTTAGAAATGTAAGAAAGTCGCTGGTTAGAGACCACTTTCTAGCCAGGCTCCTTTTTTGTTGGTGTAATCGATGAATTATGTTTTGTTTTGTTTATATGTTAAATTGTGTTGTGAAACATCCCCCCAGTAGGTTCGAGAGGCATATTTCTATCCCCTGTCTTTGTATGCGCGCGCGCGTGTGCGCCCAAGTTCAAAGAAACTTAAGGTAAGAGTATGATTGACCCCAGTTAGTCGTGAAAATCAGTAGTAGGTTCAAAGACATGTAACTTTGCTTTTGTCGACTAGGTTTAGTTATTTATTTTTGTTGTTCACTGGAGTCTCTCCCCCCCCCATTAAGTTTTTCGAAGGGAGATATGTGAGAGAATAGATACTCCTCCCCCCCCTTCACAATTAATCCGCTGGTCTTTAACCACAACGTCCTTGCATTTTGGTTTGGCGGCGTGGCCCTACCACTTAACCTCCCTTCTCGCCCCTCGTCTCGAAGAGAAGCTGAACGGGCGTCCCAGACCACATAAAGCACTAATCATCTCAGGTCGGACCCCAGACCCTAACATCGGTTAAAACTGCAAGATTTCTCCTAATAGCTGGTATTCAATTTCACTGCATATGCGAAATTAGAGGAGCATCGTCCTAAAGCCAGAAGCTTCCCTCTAGGGTTATCGGAATGACGCGCTGAGAAAAACCGTTAGAGAAGGAGACGTAATGCAGCCTGTCCACGCACTCCCCCCTATCCTGGTGTATCCCAAAGCCCAGAGATAGTCCTCGCCCTTGAACTCTCTCCAGCACTCCCCTGAGTCAAAGGATTCACGCATTGACTTATCGCTCGCCAGTGCGAATTGTTCCCAAGCGATCTTATGGAGAAAAAAAAATTGGACGATATGCGGTAAGGTAGTTCTTTAGGAAGAGTGATTGATGAGATCTTTGGTTGGAAAACTTTATTCATTATTCAGTATTATGCATCAGTTAACTAAATCAAGGGGGAACGAATTGGTTACAAAAGGGTTCTTAAAAAAATCGAATTTCCGGTGCATTAAAGTGTAGGAAGAAGAAAGCTAAACGGCTCTTCTTATAATCACATATAAACTATTCATCTAAAATTTTCTATCGCAAAAGCTAAAGAAATTTAAACCTAATCCAGAGTAAGTTGCCCTTTTAAAAGTGAACCTGCAGAAACCAGTAGGTGTTATTATAATCATAATGGCCTGAAAGGAAATTAAGTTTTTAATTTTCTTCTCAATAGTAAACTTAATAAAGGGTATTAAAAAAAAGAGGGAAAAAACTTAAAAATCTAGAAACTAGGTCTCAAGTTTCTTCCATTTTTAATACCCAATTTTTAAATACTTAATGTTAAATTTACTATGGAGAAGGTAGTTAAAAACTAAATTAAAAAGTTTCCACGCCCACACACCTTACGACATCTATAACAATTCTAGGGCCGTGTTAATTCCCTTAGAACGTTTCTACAGATGGCAGAACTACTCTCCTTTCATTGAATATACTCATAAAAACGCTAATAAATGACGTGAATTTTTCCTTTATACTTTGGAGGATCAAGCAGAAAATACCTATGAGAAAATGAAAAGTGACGTAGCTAAAAAGCTACCCTTTTGGTGCTGCACCCCCAAAAGGATTCCCCATCCCCTACGTTTGACCACTATTGCCTCAAATATAGGGGCGGCAACAATCCTAGAATAGTGCCACGATGGGGAATATAAGGTCCAGGTTTATTTTCTTTACGCAATTAAGGTATCTGAGCTTAATTATTCCACATTCAGTAAGGAATTATTGAGCATAGTTTTACCATTAAACAATTTAAATGCAGCCTAGAATGTAGGGAATTTCAGGTACCTAACGATTGTCGCGCCATCTTGGGACCATTCCGATCTCATACCAAGAAATACTCTTGAAAGCTTCACGCCCTCAAATTTAACAGCCAATTTACCAAAGAAGCTCGACACATTGCAGGGAGCAACGCTCTCTCCCGAGCACTACTCGTTACAGGTGACGCGCAGTTTTTGTGGAGTGAGTAATATTCATCTTCTTCCATACTTTAGTAACAAGCTGAATCATTTCGTTAGTCTAATCTCTCCTATAATTCCAACGTGTCCAATTATGAAGCTCTTCCTAGCTCTCAGAAACCATACAAGGAATTGATATCATTACACTTTGACCCTTAAAATACATAAAACCACTCTAACTTCTCACATCTGTATCATTTCTATCGTATTCCAAGGCTTGGCCAGACCCTATCACAACCTTCATTTGTACAATTTGTGTCATCTAGAGACTCTTCAATTCCAAATATATTTAAGATGATTTGTCTGCAAAGGCATGTGCATTCGAGTAAGAGTTTGGGTGAGACGTTGATCAGCCTGTCAAAAATATGAAAAATACACCAAAACACAGTCACCATATACATAGTTCATAGCTTCTTGTGTATATTAATTCCGTAGACTTTGTATCGATTACAAGTGTAGATTTTGTGTATCTCCTTAAGGTCATTTGTGAATTCGAGATATGGCTAGAAGCATTTTCCTTCAGGGACAGGGACAAGACGTTACAGTCATTCGAGAGGTATTTTTTAATAGTTACGTATCTCAGTTCGGCGCACCAGTACGAATATTTTCCGACAAAGACTTACATTTCTATTACGATTATTTAATCAGTTACTACAGTTAACAGCAACCTGAACATACTTAAATCACCCCCGGGGAACTCTGTGTAAATAGCGTCTTCGAACCTATTCACTGACCCTGAAATCTTCTCTTAAAGCGAAAGGCCCTCCCTCTATTATCCTCTAGCACAAATGTCATGCGAATTTAGGCTACGTCTCACAAGCAATTTATTTAATATATGACGGATTAATCCACTTAAGAATTAATTCATTCTAGACCTGAAATACAAAATCAGCTAGTTAGTACCAATCGTTTACCTATAATTGGTCCCGCAGGACAGCTTCATTCTAAAATAATTGAAGAATGTACTCATGTCTTCGTTAAAGACACTCAAGTCTGTGCAAGTCCCCCCGTCCCCTTCCCGCACAATACCGGCCCGTACAAGGTCATACAACGCAATAAACACACCTACTTACTACAGGAAAATAATAAAAAAAACAGATTTGGGCATACATACGCAACTTCAAACCAGCCTTCATTCCGACACCAACGACAGACCTGACGACTGACAGGCAACTTTCCACGACGTGCCTCTTGAAATTTATTAAAAGGAATTTAATATTAAATTTCACAGCACATACCTAACCAGTAAATTCATGACCTTTGTTTGGATAATTCTTTTATTGTCGTTTACCCTTTCCTATTAGCTCATCCCCCTTAAATTGGTAATGATGACCGAATGATTGACAATCTGTAATTTATCATTGCTATTATTTCTTTAATATATTAAGGTAACCTTTTTCATTTGCATATGAGCAACATTTCTTGTTAGACAACTACTAATTAGCGATTCCTCATATCCATGTAAATGTCTGCGTGACATCACTAATCATCAGCTTATATCATCATTAATAACAAAATGTTTTAAGATGCATGTGATGCTCTTATAGTTAATTCTAACATCTTCTTATGTGCAGCTTAGGCATTCCTAATATTGTCATTTAAACGCTATCAGTAAACCAGTTATGCCACAGAGTGGATATTCTGACATTTGTTCTTTCCAAGTCAATTTCAGTAATAGTTTTTAACATCTCAACCTAATCACAGAGTGTGGGTATTTGTAGCGAAGCCCAAAAGTGTAAATACGGTTTACACTTTAACAGTGAACCCAGAGGAGTTTTTCTCACAAATCTTTGTTTAATTAGATTGTAAATCCTCCGTGGAAGGCTTATATTTTTTAAGCCAATGATACTCCACAAATGTTCAAGACTACAGCCACATTAGGGGTGAATATTCATATGTAGCTTCCTGGTGGATTCAATGAGCTTAATAGATCCCATATGGATGTCTATCAATCACCTCGTACTTAGTTTCTAAGTATTGTATTTTTAATTTAGTATATTAGATAGAATCCGCTTTTTATCATTCGATTTAGCAGGTCCATCATCAACTAGTAGTATTATTCAAGAAGCCTTGTAATCATTACATTCCCATTTTCTTGAATTAAGTAAGAAAAACACGACCATCCTTGAATTAATTAACTGCAGACAGCTGTATTTCAATATTGTAATAAGTGGGAGTTAATTAATTGAGAATTTATTTTAGTTTCTAATTAAAATTCCCTATGAAATCAGGAGGTTTTTCTCCTTTTAACGCGATTGATAATAGAAGTTGAGCAAGAACATATTTACGTTTCGTCAATTATTCTTTCACAAATTTCCAAAAGCCGTCGAGGCTGAAAGTTTCTTTAAGTTTTTTAATTCACTCCATTAAAAAATTAATTATATGTCATCTTCTAAGTAATGTGGCATTTTTTTCATGTTTTAATCTTTTCTAGATAGAAATCAAATAAATCTTTAAAGTTATTTGTATTTAAATAAGTATTTATTGATTAATTTAATAATTACTATAATTTACTTCAATTTCTTCCACCCGTCTCCATCTATCTACTAATATTTTAATACCAGCTTTACTAAAATCGTTTGACTTTGAGTTAGAAAAGTACTTTGAGGTTGTTTCGAGCTCTTCTGTTGTTTCGAGTTTCATTCCTTTCAGGAGATTTGCTAAACTACTAAAAAGATGTTAATCTGATGTGTTGACGTCGGATTGAAATCGTAAGTTTCTGTATGGTATCATCTGAGATATGAGGTCACGCTTTCTCTTGATAAAAAATCAATCTTCCTCTATTGATCAATACTGACCATTTTTCTGCAAGTGCTGAATGTCGACGGTCCAACTAAGTACAGTAAATCTCTTTTCTGATACTCTGATTTTAGTTAAAAGTTAAAAATGGATTATATCATTCATATACCATCAATGCACAGGAGAATCTTCCGCGGATGAGGCCCATGTTTCGACTAGAGGATTGTTTTTTCCCATAGAATAATTCATTGTCTATTACTAACGCCTTTTTCTTCAATAAATAGCCACACTGTTCTGCTTATAAGCTGTCTATAAACATCTCCTTTTGAAGATGTGAACTGTAGTTTAATGGTTAGTGCAGTGACCTGAAAAGTGAAGATCGCTCGATTGCATTGGTTCGAACACCACCTTTTTCACATTTTTAACGGGTAAAAGCGTTGATATTATTTTATTCTGTTTGCAATCTCTCTTTTTTTTCTTTCTTAATCGCTCGTGTACCATTATTTTCTTAGTTTGTCTATTTGAAAATCGGGAAAGAATTGTACAAGAAGAGAAACCAGAGTAGTTTAGACAGATTGATTGCGAAATCAGGTTTCGATGTAAAAATCCGTTATCATCAGTCACTGGCGAACTGATGAGTACAGAAAGATGATTAACTTAAGATGGATGTTCTGCTTATAGGCATAACACTCTTCTGACCTCTGCTCAACAATGTCTTCTCACACCATCCTCCTGATCAAATTCTAATTTGTGTGTTCTTAGGTTAAGCCTCTTTCTGTACTCACTATTGTGAATGCGACTCAAGATGACGGACGTCTCCATCGAAACCTGGTTTTGCAATAAATTTTTCCAAAATACTGTGGTTGCTCTCCTTTAATATATATATATATATATATATATATATATATATATATATATATATATATATATATATATATATATAAAGCAAAAATTATTTTCAATAGTGCAATCATAATTATTCGGTTAAGAAGGCAATTTTATGGCTAACTAGCTCGTCATTGAAGCCCTCGAAAGGTTCTTTTCTCACCGACACGAGAAGCGAACGCATAATCTGGAAAAGTTGGATTATGCGTTATCTTCTCGTGTATGTGCGAAGAGATCCTTCCAAGGGCTTCAATGAAGAGCTAGTTAGCCATAAAATGGCCTTCTTAACCGCATATTTATATATATATATATATATATATATATATATATATATATATATATATATATATATATATATATATATATATATATATATATATATATATATATATGCAACAAATCCCACACACAAAATTAATACGAGGATTCCAAGTATTTTCGAACTTTATTACGAGTTCTTTATCAAGGAATAGCAAAAGTATTGAAAATTGTAATATATATAAGGATGATACAGAGAAGAGGGAACGCCCAGAAAAAAAGCCAAAAACGAATCAACAAAATGAATTAATAAGAAAAGGAAACCTTAGGAGGAGCGAAGATAAATACAAACTAAGATGATTAAATCAGGTAAATTTAAAAGCCTAAACGGAGAAAATCTGAGCGAAAGATTAACATCAGAAGTCAGGATTGAAAAACCAAGTTATAATAAGTAAAAATGTTCTAAAGACTTGACTCAAACGAAAATAAATACACAGACATAAACATAATGCTACATAGATGTACAAAAAAATAAAATTAAATAGTTTACATGATTAGGACTAGGATTAGGACGAAAGATTAAAATATACATTTACTTACTATTCATAAGTTAAACCACTGTTATTTCTTGGAATTCCTAAATTATTTTATTAATGATACTCAACATTTTCGCTTCAAACTTATATTAAAAATCGATTCAAGTTCGAAATCGAGTTTTTTAATTCTTTTCGGTTCGAGTTTAAATTTCGATTCCAGTTTCAAACATTTTTCAGTTCAATTTTTTTTTTTATTTGAGTTTGAAAATATAGATATTTTAGAGGTTTATCGATTCGAATTCAATTTGATTTGCCAGCACTGATGAATACCAAAGTACATATATGGTATCATATAAGATCTGAAGCTAGGGGACATTTAAAACCTCTCACCATTATGTAAGTAGTGCCTCAGGTACCTAAGAGTACCACAGGAGCTAAAGTAAACAAGGTCTGAGGACCAAAAGTTGCGTGCTCTCACTTATTCTGATTTAAGAACTTAAGACATTCAAAAGTTGCAATAATTCCCGGGCTATCCTTGGGAGGGCATTGCCAATTATATCTTTTGAAAGAGAATGTAAAACAATATAAGGGTTTCAAATTCTGTTGAAATCGGCCTAATAGTTATGATGTTATACCCAGAACGGAATAATTCCGGGGCTAACCTTGGGAGGAGTTTGGCAATTATATCATTCGAAAGAAAATGTAAAACAATATAATACTTCAAATTTCGTTAGAATCGGCCAAATAGTTATGATGTTATAACAAAAACAAAATAATTCCCGGGCTAAGCTTAAAAGAACTTTGATAATTATAATATTGAAAACAGAATGTAAAGCAACATAAGGTTTCTAAATTTCGTTCGAATCGGTTGAATAGATATGAAATTATTGCGAAATAATTCCTCAACTAATATTGTGAAAACTTTGGCAATTATATCATTCGAAATATAATGTAAAAGATCATAAGGGTTTCAAATTTTGTTAGAATGAGCCGAATATTCATGATTTCATTGCCAAATAATTATCCTGCTAACTCTAGAACGACTTTGGCAATTCTATTTTTCCCAAGAGAATGTAAAACAACATAAGGGTTTCAAATTTTGCTAGTCTCGGCCAAATAGTTATAATGTTATTGTCAAAACAAAATAATACCCGGGCTGATCCCTGGAGGACCTTGGTATTATATAATTCGGAAGAGAATGTAAAATAACACAAGTGTTTCAAATTTTGTTAGAAGAGGTTGAAAAGTTAGGATGTTATTACCTAAAGAAAGTAAGCCCCATTTTAACATTGGGAACACTTTTCAAATTATAAAATTCTAAAGAGAATGTAAAAAAACATAAGACTTTCAATTTTTGTCCGAATACGACGAATAGTTAAGATGTTATTGCCAAATAATTCCGGGGCTAAATTAGAGAGGACCTTCGCAATTATATCATTCGGAAGAGAATGTAAAACACAACGTAAGAGTTTCAAATTTCGTTAGAATCAGCTGAAAAGTTATGATTGTATTGCCATATAATTCTCCAGCTAACCTTAGGAAGACTTTGACAATTCTATTATTCGAACGAGAATGTAAAACAACATAAGACTTTCAAATTTCGCTAAAATCGACCCAATTGTTATGAAGGTATTGCCAAATAATTCCCAGGCTATCCTTGGGAGGACCTTAGCAATTATATTATTTGAAAGAGAATTTAAAATAACATAAGTATTTCGAATTTCATTAGAATCTGCTCACTATTATGATGTTATTACTGAAACAAAATAATTCCAGGGTTAAAATCGGGAGGACTTTGCCAATTATATTATTCGAAAGAGAATGAAAAAGAACATAAGAATTTCAAATTTTTATAGAATCGGCTGAAGAGTTATGATGTTCTTGCTAAAAGAGAATAAATCCATGCCTAACATGAGATGACTTTAGCAATTATATCATTCTAAAGAGAATGTAAATGAACACAAGCTTTCAAATTTCATTCGAATCCCCATAATAGTTATAATATTTTTGCCAAATAAGCCCTGGGCTAACTTTGGAAGGACCTTCGCAATCAAATCATTCGGAAGAGAATTTAGGCGAACATAAGGATTTTGAATTTCGTTAGAATCTGTTCAATAGTTATGATGTTATTACCAAAACAAAATAATTCCTGGAATTAACAATGGGAGGAAATGCCAATTATATTATTCGAAAAAGAATGTAAAACAATATAACAATTTCAAATTTTGTTAGAATCGCCCGAATAGTAATGATATTGCCAAAACAAAATAATTGCCAGGCTAAGTTAGGAGGACTTTAGCAATTATATCACTCGGAAGAAAATTTAAAACAACATAAGGGTTCCAAATTTTGTTAGAATCGGCTGAATAGATATAATTTTATTGCCAAATATTTCTCTGGATAACCTTAGGACGACTTTGCCAATTATATTATTCGAAAGAGAATGTAAAATAACATAAAGTTTTCAAATTTCGTTAGAATCCGCCGAGTAGTTCTTGCCAAAACAAAAAAAAAGCAAAACGGTGACCGACCGATATAATGAGATATAGAGTCACCTGCGACTAAAAATTCCTTGAAAGCGGATGTTATTATCCGTTTTTAAATATGGTGCCCAACAGAGTTAAGGGGACTATTCTATTTGTGTATGTGTGTGTTGTGAAGGAGAAAGAACGCGAGTGTCAGCCTCCCCTGTGTTAATCCATTTCCCGGAATGACCCCGACCTAGATTCCGGTCGTTAAGCAAATCATGAATACATACGAACTATTTACATAATGTTGAAGCCTTAATGGAGCGTCTGATCTTGGCTCGTTTATGGTTCAAGGCTAGGAAAAAAGGGGAAAATGGGCAATCCATTTACTCCCTACGTTCCTTGATTAACCTTCCCGTGCCATTAGGTTCGAACTTCGTATCTTGAAGTTCGGGGACTCATTTGTATGAACTTATCTTACACGTTTGGATAACGTTTCCTCGCAATACCTTCAGCTTGTGGTTTTCAAACTTTATCCCAAATGGTCTCTTTAAGTCGGATATTACTCCATGGGCCGTTCCAACATTCTGACCTTTCATCTTTTCTTTCTTTTGTATTTTAATTATTCATTTTGAAAATAATGGGCCATTTAAGTCATATAACCAAGCTCAGATGCCTGAGAGCCTTAATGCATCTTTCGGCACCGTAAGTGGCACCTATGAATAGTACTTATATGCCTGAAAGACTTGAGGCATCTTTCGGCTCTGTGAGTGGCCCCTACGAGTAGTACTCAGATACCTGAAAGACTTGAGAAATCCTTCGGCGCCGAAGTCTCGGGTATTTAGCGAAGACGTGTCAGTCAATATATTATTATTAGGTAAAAATCAGTTGCGTGTCACCTAGTCAGGCGTTCGCTAAGTAGTTTACTCTTTGTGCTTCGCTGGTTATGTACTTTACACATTTTATTAATTAGCTTTATGTCTTTATTTATTCTTTCAAATACTTTATGGCTGAGATGCCGACGTCGGTTTGCGTTCAAACATACATCGGCTTTATTTGTAGCATATTTTACAAACTAGAAGCAAGGAACATGAAAAACATCATTACTAGAGTTTAATAGTAATTTTTGGTCTTCAATACAGATTTAAACTTAAGATAAATATCAGTTTATCACATGGAAGAACACCTAAGCAGTAAACCTAAAGAAGAACCCCAAACACAAATCGCCCGCACCGTAAATCCTGTGCTTTCAGACTGATTAAAAGTTTTAATGGAAGCGAATGTTCAAAAACTACTTTAGAAGTAGTTTGGAAGTAGATTTAAGGATTTGTTTATCCCGAACATCATGAAAGGAAAGAAACCGTCAATTTGTGTAGTTCGTTGCTGCTTTAGTAAGAAAAGGGAATCATTTCTCGATTTTTAGCCTCTCATTGATACTTTGCGGTAAATGACAATATTTGTGTCACTTAAGATCTTTTTCACTATTTACGGAAAATGAGAATAATTTAGCCAATGCCTTCATTAAAGCGGTCGAGATCAACTTGCCCTAAGTTGCTGCAACTAATTGGTTATGATTTAGTGAATGTTGATAAGAGTGAGCTATTGTTCTCTCAAATGTTTCCGGTCAAGTCCCATTTAATGTTACCAAACTACTATATTAGTTATATTAGCGAACTACTATTCTACCTTCACCTATATTTAACTTTCTCTACCTTTTTCTACCTACCCCTGGCCTCCACCCGCGAAAACAAGGAAGAGGTCCATTCACCTTCTTTCTCTATTCCCCTATTTTTAAAGAGTATTTAGACAATTTTTCAAGGCGGCAAAATTTTAGGAAGAAAGATGCAGAAAATGCTATCAAGGACATGTTTTAGAGGTTTTGAGAGGCGGGTTTTTTATTATTTTGCTATGGATATTATCGTGGATCAAAGACATGAATTTAGATTTATTAATATGAATGTGACTAATAATAGTACTTATGAAGTTATTGAAAACTAATTGTTCGGAAATCAGGCAATATTTTAAGATTACTAATACGACTAGATTGCTGTAACTATAACTTTGTGAAACATGTGAATTCGTGGTCAAGGAGTGACGTAACGAAGACAAGTCTACACAAACATACTAGTTACATTGGACACTACCGAAAAAACCTAAATGTTCGCCGTCTCAGCTTCCATTTACAGATGTCAGCCTTAATGGAACAGCCCCACTGGAAAGATGAATTATGGCAAATGTCAACAAGGAATCAAAAAAGAGAGATGAACAGTTATTTTTCTTCGTTTTCATTGGCTATTTTTTACATAGACTTTTAAAATGCATTTGAAACTGTTCCACATATGATGTTCTTACTGAAATTTAAAGTGCACGGAAAAAAGGGAAAATTATTAATCAGAGGAGCGAAATTTAATGAAGTACGAGAAAAGTTCCAAAGAAAGTTTTGAAAACCTGGACCTACACAAAACGTGATCCGTTCACTTTTGAACAAATTTAAAAGAACCGGATCCGTACATGATGAGAAAGGAAGAGGACGGAAAAAGATTGATCCAACAAAACCGAACAAATTCGATAATTGTGTCAAAATGAACCAAGAACTCCGGAGAGAAAGGCCAGTCAGAGACTCGATATGCACACTGGACATAGCTATCACAACAAAAATCCACTCTTCTCTATTTATTATTAAAGGGTTCTGAAAAGAATTGAAAAACAATTTAAAATTGGGGGAAACGCTGTACTTGGAACACTACAATATTGTGCAGAGCACAATTTGAACATGATGAACACAACTCAGCAAGAATTTTTCATAAGAGTTTTAGATTTCATCAAAATACGCACTTAACTTTAGGACAGCCAGGAGTGTGCATAGAGATTATGAAATTATATGAAAATATTAAAATAGAGCCAAAGCTCTCATAAAACAGCTGCATCTTTGTGTAACGTTGTTAGGGTGTTAAGATAATCATGAGCAAAAAAGGTAATGAGAATATAGGGAATCTAAATGCCATATGAGGATAAAATAAGACAATGTAATGTTGGATTGAGTATTTGACTATCAAGAGATCATATAATAAAGTATAACAGGTGTAAACAGATTATAAGGAATAATTTTTAGAATACAATGAAGGGAAATTAGATTGAACAATTTTAAATAAAACTATTCAAGAGACCGAAGGCATGAATCATTCTTCTGAATAACTTTGAAAAGTCGGCTTTATTCTGATAAAGTCAAAGTTTGGATGCAATTATGAGAACCATTCTTTGCAGCATCTTGGAAGGCTTCCCAAAGGTGATTTTTTTTTGTTAAATTGCCTGCCATCTACGTAAATGTCTTTCTTCAGGATACTTCACAAGGTTTCTATTCGCTTCACGTCGCAATTGTTGAGGAGGCAGGCGATGATTGTTTCTCTTAAAAATCCTTTCGCATCTAACCAAATGTTAAAGAACTTGGAGGCACGACTAGTATCATTAACTTGTATAAAGACAAGTGATTTCCTTATTATCACTTGCTCTCACTTAAACCACGGTAGGAAGCTTTTCTAAAAGAACCCACAGTAAGCCTTCGAATCTATCTTAATTCGATCTTCCTCTTTGAAAAATCCTATCGCAGCTCATCTCAGGAATCCTTCTCCTCTTGTCAAACCAGCCTCTAGCCCAAACCATCAGGCCCATCCGGAGTGACTATTAATTCGTTTGTTAATTAACTTTGCTAAATTCAGTTTCCAAGCATATTTGGGGCCACATCAGACGTTTTTATTTCTTCTTTTTTTTTGGGGGGGGGGAGAAAACCGGCGTTTTTTGTCTTATTCCTAAGGGTGGAAAATTTCATGAGAGCATTACACCTTGTTTATCTGAGGATGGAATGAGCCTCAGCAGACGGAAAAATGGCTTTGCTGCTAATATGGTTTCTAGCTACTTCTCTTTTGATTTGAGAAAGAGAAAGATCTCTAGGGATAATAACTCGAAATTATGCTTGCACCCATTTCTTTTTGGCTGATTGCCATTCTCTACACATTTTTTTACATTTTCAGAAAAGAATTTCCTTTAGCTAATTTATTCAGGATATAATTCCACCTTTCTAAAGTTTATTTTTTCTGTCCATTTTATCAGAAAATGCTTCTTGCAAAATATCTGTGGACGACTGTTGTAATCGAATTTCAGAACATCAGCTATGAACTATGTAAATAGTGCTGAATATCTAGTAATTTGTGCTTATTACATTCATTAACGTATCGGAAACATAAAGTTGCGTAAAATTTTCTGGAAAATGATAAGACGCTAGAGAGGTATTCCATATATTCTCTAGATACACTTTATAAATCGTCGTCGGCTCCAGATCGTTTCCGGGCATCGGGTTCGTTATCAGTTATCCGGTTTCCTCGGCTAATGTTTGTGCCGGATAAGACTTAGGAGACTCAGGCTGTTAAAGTTAACAGAGACGAATGCCAGTAGCTGAGGAATTTGTTTTGGGCGATCGTGACTACGCAACGGACACGCGCGCACATTTGGCCAGTAACGTTTCCACTGCGCCTCAAAACATTGAGACATGCGGCTTCGGGGATGCTGGTTGCGTTGGTCTACCGGGCTCTTGGACTATCAAGGCCTGACTTTGTCGCGCCTGCCCGCTGGGAGCTGCCCTCCTCCGTTGGAGCCGGACATAAAAATCCTATATGGCTCATGTATGTTTGGTCCGCCGTTGGGTTCTTAGTCATGGTTGCGTTTAGTCTGTAATTTCATCCACGACCTTGCCCTCTTGGGTGACCCTGCTAGGAGTTTAAAACACTCGACGGCATCGCTCTTTGACTCAAGCCCTGCTACCACGGCAATGCGCAACCAGAGGTAAAATTTCTGAATAAAGATTCCGATACCAACGCTTTTATCTTAAATCGTTGTCCACTGGCTTTAGTAACATCCTGAAAGGCGGAAAATGAAGACGAACGTTCCACCTGATCTCACATGGGGATCTCTAGAGCTTATGGATTGACATCCTAATGAATTATTCCTTAGGATCCGCAGATTTGCAAGTGATGTTTTTATTGTAATAATTATTTGGTAGATTTTTGAGGAATTCGTAGAGAAATTAGTCTCGTCAGTTCCATTAACGTTGACAAGCATTCAGGAGGATATTCTGCTCAAAAGCAGAACCTGCGGTACTCCTCCTTACAGGAGGAGGCAGACATTAGGTCTAATATATATATATATATATATATATATATATATATATCAAGAATTATATTTTCAATGACGCAATATATTTACATATATGGTAAAATCACAAATTAACGCGTGATAGAAGTTATAACACTATTTAACACAATTTTTGTTCTGGCCAATAAATGCTATTTTCGAACTCTTTTTATTGCAAAACAATAGCGAATAGCCGTTATTTGTTTTAAACTTTGCTTTTTTTGGCTTAATGATCAAATATTTCCACAAGAACGATATAAAAACAAATTAAAAAAAAAGAGAAAGGTCAACAATTTTCCTCGATTTTCGTTTGTAATCACTTCCCCCTCCAACCCCCAAATGTAGTCTCCCATCATGTTTTCATTGTATACTACCTGGGTGTCTATGGTCAAAGTTCAGTATCTCTTGATGTAAGCGCTACCCTTCCTCTTCTGAGTATGCTCACATATTCTCCTTGAACTTGTCAAGATCGGCATCAAAGATATGCATCTTAAGGGACATCCTGCAGCCCATTTCGCCATAGATTTCCACTAAGTTCTTAACTAGTCCCAATTAATTGTCAGCCTTGTGCTTGCCCCCCAAACCCCTGACACACCGGAACACAATTATTCCAGTCTTTCCTTCTTTTTTTTGTAAGCTTTTAAAAGAATTCTGAACACTATGATTTGCCTGATTTATGGTCCAACCAAGACGCCAGCTTTCACCTCTCTCTAGGAGAGCTTAGGAAAGAAATTTTGAAGGTACTTGAAGGGTGTAGACTCTTTGTTAAGAGCTCTAACAAACTACTTCATAAGACCTAGTTTTAAATGCAATGGAGGAAACATCACCTTTCGATGGTCATGCTTGACCTTATGTTCTCCAACAGAGAAAACAGTCCTTTGTGGCCAGTGCTTTTTCTGGTAAGGTGTTGTGGTATCTAAACTGTCCCAAAGACATGAATGACATTGAAATTTGATAAAACCTCGTTGGAGACATCAAAATGCTACCATTTGAAGTTTACAATCACTTTACAGCCAAACTACTTATAATTCAAAGCCTGTAGCAGGACCTTAACTTAGAAATTCAGTCCTTTACCTACAAAAGCAAAGTTTAGGGAGAAATATAGAGTTGTTATCTGCGGCGAAGCGCCAGGTTAAGGCGTCGCTTTCTTTCCAAAAGGAGTAAAGTTCAATTGTACCTATTTAGAGGTATGAAATGACCCATATGACCATGGGGCATATGGTTATTCATCCTGGAGATTTCATCTCTGCCCTCGGAATAGCTCTGGGTGGCGCCATCTAGTGGCAGAAGCCTCATTTAACCATTCAAAGCCACTTGTAAGTGATTTGAACCATGGGAAACCATCAATGCAATAACCATTTATCATCTTATCACAAAACGCCGCAGGTCAGGGGAGGGACTTTCCCTCTTGTTTTAATTAAAGGATCGACTTTAAAAAGACCCGGGGAAATATTCATGTTGGAAAAGTTAATAATTATGGAACATTCTATGATATTTATTTTTATATATTCTTCGTAATGACTAATGAATTTAGCAGAATTACAATTAATAGAATGATTATTATCTGAAATATGTAAAAAGAGAGCACTATTACGGTCTCCTCTTCTAATATTATATTTGTGTTGATTTAATCGGAAAAATAAAGGTTTTCCAGTTTGACCAAGATAAATTGTATTGCCAAAGGAACTTGCGACTGAATAAATTCCCCTATTTCTTTATTATGATTATGGACTAAATTTGTAAAAAATAAGTTTATATTTTAAAACATCAGAAATATTAAATGGTTTGAAGATAGGTGGAGGAAAGGAAAATCGTCAGAAAAAGTCAAACTAAGAGAATTTTTATAATTAAAAATAGGAGATTGTCTGTTCGATTTGTTTGTTTTTTAACCAATTTTAATGAAATGATAAAACTAGACGAGGGTTGCAAATATTGTGACCTATCTCAAAGATTTTGGAAACCTCTGTATCCAAAAATTCCGGATTGACAAAGCGTAATGCACGTAAAAATTTACGACCTTTCTTCCTAGTCTATATATGGTTTCGGTTATTATATCCATTCCTTGATAATGATCTTTAAAATATAGGTCAAAAGTACTCGGATTCCTCTTTTTATTTTCCTGTGGGTAATTTTTGCATTCGCCTCCCATGTCGAATCTCATTCCTATCTCGAACGTCATCTGCCAACAAAGCCCGCCATCTCTAACGAACGTCTGCCAACAAAGGCCTCTGTGCAAATCATCGTCTGTCGTGCTGACATTTCTTTACATTTTTTTCTTCAAATTAGCCCTCGTTATGGCTCGTAAGGAAGTGAAAAGTGACAGTGCAAGTGGGGGCAAGAAATAATAAAGAAAAGTGAGAGTAGAGTGTCTGTTAGTGACCTAGCCAAGGAATATGGAATGTCTAAGTCCACTATATGTATATTAATACAACATAAAGGCCGCTGATGTGGGTAAAGGAGTCTTTGGAAAATCAAATCAAAGGCCACAAATTTTATATAAAGTAGAACAGTCGCTCTCAGTTAGGATAAATGATATGCACCTAAAAGGAGGCAATGGTACTGATGCCACAATAGGTTGAAAGGCTAAGAATTTGCATAGCGATTTGGGGGCTAAAAACCCCAGTCCAAGTGACTCAAGAATTTAAAGCAAGCAGAGGTTGGTTCGAGAAGTTCCACAAACGAAGTGGCATTCATAGTGTTGTAAGGCATGGCGAGGCAGCAAGTTATGATAAAGAGGGTGCTGAAAAGTTTGTGGGTGAGTTTGCTGCTTATCTACGAAGTGAAGGTTACCTCCCACAACACGTTTTTAACTGTAATGAGACCGGATTTTCCTGGAAAAAAATCCGCCATGAAAAGCCAGCATTACTCAAGAGGAAAAGACACTCCCTGGGCACAAACCAATGAAAGACAGGTTGACTCTTTTAATGCGTGCTAATGCGAGTGGTGACTAAAATAAACCAGGTCTTGTCTACTACTCAGAAAACCCACAGGTCTTTAAGAGGAAAAATGTGCACGAGTCTACATTGGTAGTAATGTGGTAGTCAAATTCAAAGGCTTGGGTGACGAGAATTCTTTTTTGTGAATAGTTGAAAGATGTGTTTGACCCAGTGGTCAGAAAATATCTAGATGAGAACAATTTGCCACTAAATTGTTTTCTTATCATGGATAATGCTCAGGCACATCCTCCAAGTTTGGAAAAGTTTGATAAAGTTATGCTGCTCAAAACTTTATCAAAGTTAAATTCTTACCACCAACACAACTCCTTTGGTTATTTTTTAAATTATATTCATGATGCACTATCGAAACTTTTAATTTGAGACACGGCCGTATGCTAAAACAAATGTGAAATGCACTTTTATGAGATTTAGTGTAGCTTCACAATTATTTATAAGTTTATTATATGCAAAAGGCTAAAATGTAAAATATATAAAAGAAAATGTTTTTTGCTCAAATGTGTACTTCTCTGGGGCATATCAAGTCTGTGATTGTCCTTTCTCTCCGAAGTTCTTGGTTCATTTTTACACAATTATCGAATTTGTTCGGTTTTGTTGGATCAATCTTTTTACGTCCTCTTCCTTTCTCATCATGTACGGATCCGGTTCTTTTAAATTTGTTCAGAAGTGAACGGATCACGTTTTGTGTAGGTCCAGGTTTTCAAAGCTTTCTTTGGAACTTTTCTCGTACTTCATTAAATTTCGCTCCTCTGATTAATAATTTTCCCTTTTTTTCCGTGCACTTTAAATTTCCGTAAGAACATCATATGTGGAACAGTTTCAAATGAATTTTAAAAGTCTATGTAAAAAATATCCAATGAAAAAGAAGAAAAATAACTGTTCATCTATCTTTTTTGATTCCTTGTTGACATTTGCCATAATTCATCTTTCCAGTGGGGCTGTTCCATTAAGGCTGACATCTGTAAATGGAAGCTGAGACGGCGAACATTTAGGTTTTTTCGGTAGTGACCAATGTAACTAGTATGTTTGTGTAGACTTGTCTTCGCTACGTCACTCCTTGACCACGAATTCACATGTTTCACAGAGTTATAGTTACAACAATCTAGTCGTATTAGTAATCTAAAAATATTGCCGAATTTCCGAACAATTAGTTTTCAATAACTTCATAAATACTATTATTAGTCACATTCATATTAATAAATCTAAATTCATGTCTTTGATCCACGATAATATCCATAGCAAAATAATAAAAAACCCGCCTCTCAAAACCTCTAAAACATGTCCTTGATATCATTTTTTGCATCTTTCTTCCTAAAATTTTGCCGCCTTGAAAAATTGTCTGAATACTCGTTAAAAATAAGGGGAATAGAGAAAGAAGGTGAAGGGACCTCTTCCTTGTTTCCGCGGTTGGAGGCCAGGGGTAGGTAGAAGAAGGTGGAGAAAGTTAAATATAGGTGAAGGTAGAATAGTAGTTCGCTAATATAACTAATATAGTAGTTTGGTAACATTAAAGGGGACTTGACAGGAAACATTTGAGAGAACAATAGCTCACTCTTATCAACATTCACTAAATCATAACCAATTAGTTGCAGCAACTTAGGGCAAGTTGATCTCGACCGCTTTAATGAAGGCATTGGCTAAATTATTCTCATTTTCCCTAAATAGGGAAAGAGATCTTAAGTGACACAAATATTGTCATTTACCGCAAAGTATCAATGAGAGGCTAAAAATCGAGAAATGATTCCCTTTTCTTACTAAAGCAGCAACGAACTACACAAATTGACGGTTTCTTCCCTTTCATGATGTTCGGGATAAACAAATCCCTTAAATCTACTTCAAAACTACTTCTAAAGTAGTTTGTGAACATTCGCTTCCATTAAAACTTTTAATCAGTCTGTTGTAATAGCGAGTGAATAGTACATGAAAGCATCAACTTTAAGACTCGCATCTTGATGAGCAAAGTGCGGGAATGAACGATCTGAAAGCACAGGATTTACGGTGCGGGCGATTTGTGTTTGGGGTTCTTCTTTAGGTTTAATGCTTAGGTGTTCTTCCATGTTATAAACTGATATTTATCTTAAGTTTAAATCTGTATTGAAGACAAAAAAATACCATTAAACTTTAGTAATGATGTTTTTCATGCTTTTTGCTTCTAGTTTGTAAAATATGCTACAAATAAAGCCGATGTATGTTTGAACGCAAACCAACGTCGGCATCTCAGCCATAAAGTATTTGAAAGGATAAATAAAGACATAAAGGTACATAATAAAATGTGTAAAGTACATTACCAGCGAAGCACAAAGAGTAAACTACTTAGCGAACGCCTGACTAGTTGACTCGCGACTGATTTTTACCTAATAATAATATATTGACTGACACGTCTTCGCTAAATACCCGCGACTTCGGCGCCGAAGGATGTCTCAAGTCTTTCAGGTATCTGAGTACTATTCATAGGTGCCACTTACGGTGCCGAAAGATGCATCAAGGCTCTCAGGCATCTGAGCTTGGTTTTATGACCTAAATGGCCCATTATTTTCAAAACGAATAATTAAAATACAAAAGAAAGAAAAGATGAAAGGTCAGAATGTTGGAACGGCCCATGGAGTAATATCCGACTTAAAGAGACCATTTGGGATAAAGTTTGAAAACCACAAGCTGAAGGTATTGCGAGGAAACCTTATCCAAACGTGTAAGATAAGTTCATACAAATGAGTCCCCGAACTTCAAGATACGAAGTTCGAACCTAATGACACGGGAAGGATAATCAAGGAACGTAGGGAGTAAATGGATTGCCCATTTTCCCCTTTTTTCCTAGCCTTGAACCATAAACGAGCCAAGATCAGACGCTCCATTAAGGCTTCAACATTATGTAAATAGTTCGTATGTATTCATGATTTGCTTAACGACCGGAATCTAGGTCGGGGTCATTCCGGGGAATGGATTAACACAGGGGAGGCTGACACTCGCGTTCTTTCTCCTTCACAACACACACATACACAAATAGAATAGTCCCCTTAACTCTGTTGGGCACCATATTTAAAAACGGATAATAACATCCGCTTTCAAGGAATTTTTAGTCGCAGGTGACTCTATATCTCATTATATCGGTCGGTCACCGTTTTGCTTTTTTTTTGTTTTGGCAAGAACTACTCGGCGGATTCTAACGAAATTTGAAAGTTTTATGTTATTTTACATTCTCTTTCGAATAATAAAATTTTCAAAGTCGTCTTAAGGTTAACCAGATAATTATTTGGCAATAAAATTATATCTATTTAGCCCATTCTAACTAAATTTGGACCCTTATGTTGTTTTAAATTTTCTTCCGAGTGATATAATTGCTAAAGTCCTCCTAACTTAGCCTGGCAATTATTTTGTTTTGGCAATAATATCATTACTATTTGGGTGATTCTAACAAAATTTGAAATTGTTATGTTGTTTTACATTCTCTTTCGAATAATATAATTGGCATTTCCTCCCATTGTTAACCCCGGGAATTATTTTGTTTTGGTAATAACATCATAACTATTTGGCCGATTCTAACAAAATTTTAAACCTTTGTGTTTTACATTCTCTTTTGAATGATATTATTAAGAGGGTCTTCCTTAGGTTAGTGCAGAAGTTATTTTGTTTTGGCAATAACATCATAACTATTCAGATGTTTCTAACAAAATTTGAAACCCTTGTGTTGTTTTACATCCTCTTTGGAATGGTATAACTGCCAAAGTCCTTTCAAGGTTAACCCTGGAATTAATCGGCAATAACCTCATAAGTATTTGGGAGATTCTAACGAAATTTGAAACTCTTACGTTGTTTTACATTCTCTATTTGAATGATATTATTAACAGGGTCCTCCCAAGATTAGCCGGGAAATTATTTGGCAATAACTACATAACTTTTAGGCCAATTCTAACAAAATTTGAAGTATTATGTTCTTTTACATTTTGTTTCGAATGATATAATTTCTAAAGTCCTCCCAAGGTTAGCCCCGGAATTATTTCGTTCTGGTAATAATATCATAACTATAAGGGCGATTCTAATGAAATTTGAAACCCTTATGTTTTTTACATTCTATTTCAATCAATATAATTTCCAAAGTGCTATCAAGGCTAGCCAGGGAATTATTTTGTTTCGGCAATAACACGATAATTATTCGGCCCATTCTAACTAAATTGAAATCCTTATGTTGTTTTACACTCTTATTCGCATGATATAATTACTAAGGTCCTCCCTAAGTTAGCCCGCGAATTATTTTGTTTTGGCAATAACACCATAACTTTTGGGCCGATTCTAACGAGATTTTAAACCATTTTGGAACAACATGAGGGTTTCAAATCTCGTTGCATTCTCTTTCGAATAATATAATTGCCAAACTCCTTCCAAGGTTAGCCCCGGAATTATTTCGTTCCGGGTATAACATCATAACTATTAGGCCGATTCCAACAGAATTTGAAACCCTTATATTGTTTTACATTCTCTTTCAAAATATATAATTGGCAATGCCCTCCCAAGGATAGCCCGGGAATTATTGCAACTTTTGAATGTCTTAAGTTCTTAAATCAGAATAAGTGAGAGTACGCAACTTTTGGTCCTCAGACCTTGTTTACTTTAGCTCTTGTGGTACTCTTATGTACCTGAGGCACTACTTACATAATGGTGAGAGTTTTTAAATGTCCCCTAGCTTCAGATCTTATATGATACCATATATGTACTTTGGTATTCATCAGTGCTGGCAAATCGAATTGAATTCGAATCGATAAACCTTTAAAATATCTATATTTTCAAACTCAAATAAAAAAAAATTCGAACTGAAAAATGTTTAAAACTGGAATCGAAATTTAAACTCGAACCGAAAAGAATTAAAAAACTCGATTTCGAAATTGAATCGATTATTAATATAAGTTTTAAGCGAAAACGACAAGTATCATTTGTAAAATAATTTAGGAATTCCAAGAAATAACAGTGGTTTAACTTATGAATAGTAGGTAAATGTATATTTTAATCATTCGTCCTAATCCTACTCCTAATCATGTTTTGCTAATCACAGAATGATCCAAAGCTAAATATTTCTTCGGTTCCGAGTGTTTAAATCCCTAAGAAACTTTGAATTTAAATTTATATCAAATATATTCACCATATGTTTGTCAAGTTTGTTTTTAAAAGAGCTTAAATTGTTCTTATAAGATATTATTTGTATTTCGTATGTTTATTTTAATATAATACTGAAAGTTTTTAATATATGCTTTACCCATTTTTTGGCACGATGTTTAAAAATGCTTCGTGGGTTTTGTGTTTTTATTCTGTTTTTTTTATTGCCTAAGATTTCAATAGAGAATTTTAATTTCAATAATTTTAATTTGAATAGAAAAGTCCACAATGAATTTGGGCATCTGGTACATATGGATAGCTATAGTAAGCAAGAAATAATACAGTAAATAACGAATTTACCTTAACTCAAGGAAAATGTGTAATAAGAGGGAAAAAACTTTATAAGTTCGTTTGTTATAAATTATATTTTACGAGAAAAAAACATATAGAACCCTGAGATAATAGATTTAAGCATTTGAAATGCAGACTGAACTCGAACTCGAATCGAATTCAAATCCAAATCCATATTCAAAAATCAAAAAGCCGAAAAATTTGAATTGAAAAAAAAAAAATATAGAGAACTCGAATCGAAATCTGAATTAATATTTTTAAAAATGCCAAACTCAAATCGATAATCACTTCAGTTCCCATTCCTGGTATTTATACTAAATAATTATCTTTCATTGTTATTAGAATGTTAGGAAGAGGACGATTTAAGTCGAGGTTTTTTAAAACAAATGTAATAAATCATTAAATATTTTAGTAAAATGTATCGATTCCTTTATACAGGAAAATTAAGAATGGGTAACAGAAAATTTATTACAAAAGCTCATTGGCATCATTAGCAAGGGGTATCAATGTAATAAATACACTCGCTCCAGCTTAATACATTCACAGTTTGAGTGGGTCATCTCTAATACAGAGAGCCAGCTTATTTTCAACACATTCTATGGATGCCATCTAATGGGAAGGATGCTAAACTATTACATACACAAGTTGAAGGAGCTTTCACTAATGAAAGTGGGCCAGCGTATTAAATACAATACTTTGGGTGCCATCATTAGGGATGGTGCCAACCTATTACATACACAAGTTGATGGTGCCTTCACTTGTGAAGGATGCTAATGTAATACGTGCATAAGCTGACAGCCTATTAATAACATACACAACTTGATTGTACCATCATTAGGGATAGTATCGGCTTATTAGATACACAACATGACGTACCACCACTATGAAATACATACACCAGCTGAAAAACCATCATTATAAAGAATATTGCCACCATTTTAGATACACCTTTTGGGGGTGCCAATCACCATGGGCAATACTCGCGTATGAGAAAGACAACGAGAGGAAGGCTTTAGATGGGGGCGGTGCCATAGAATTAGATACCCAACTTATGGATGCCACTCCAAGGGAGATGTGCCAGGTTATAAGATGCACAACCTCTGAGAAGAATAATTTAAAAGTGCCGCCTTGAAGAAGAACAGAACCACTACTACCTGGGAATAGGTAGGAGAAATTAGATTAAAATTAATAAGTACTCATAAGCAATACAGGGTGCTACTTTAGCTTGAAGGCTACCGAGAAATCCGTAGTCTACCCTGTGAATTTAGGGTTTGGTCTACCTTTCATGGTATGATTTTATTACCAGTGCGTAGCATTTTTTTTTACCGTTCTAACCTGATTGCTCCTGACCGGTCATTATAAAATGACATTCAACATGCGGTCTACCTTTCATGTGTTTACCTTATATTTAAATTTTTAACCTAACCTAACATAACCTAATTTAATCTAACAAAACCAAACCTAACCTAACCTAATGATCATTTGGATGCTGAATGATTATGAAGTATGATTAAGTATAAGTCATTAATAATATATCAAAATTCAACATTATTCATTTTTTTTATTTTCCTGTGGTATAAATTTTTTTATAGTGGATTTAGGCTCCATACTGAAGGGTAAAACGGCCTGGTGGATCGTACGATCAAGTACTGTCCACCGCACGCTAAAATAGCACCCAATACTAATCCTTTTCAATCTCTTGAACTGGCCATAGGTTTCTCACCATTTTAAATGGCTTTCTTGTCAAAGGAGGTGATATCGAATGCTTTTAATTGTATCCGAGTACTTGTATTAAGAATTTCGGAAAAAGTCATTTTCGGCCCTCAAGTCCTGGAATGAAAGGAAAGACACCTATTGTAGTCGCCTTTGCAATCCTCGATTCCGATGAAAACTCTACTTTTACCTTAGAATAGCAGTCGTTGTCATTTTCAATAAAATTAAACCAGTAATTGTCATCATAACTCCTGACATAGCACTACTTGACATTTTGTATATTGTAGGAAAAATTAAGCCACATTGCTTTCTCGTGGATTACATTCATATCATCTCTCCAAATAAACATTTTAAATGACACTTTCTGGCCTGATATACATTTACTAATCGTAGTGACTTTTCTTTATATTTTCTGAGAGCTTGGTCAAACTGTCCGGGTGGTCGGGCCGTGCAGTAAACTTGTTATGAAATTGTTACATTCGGAAAGGATAGATGAAGAGGAGAGAGAGGAAGAATCGGGTTAATGATTGTTTTCGCTGTTCAATGGGTGTTTATTTGGCGTCGATATGTATGGAAGTGTTTTAATCTGTCATTCTGTGTGAGAGTATGAAATCGCGTGTGTTTATGTGTTTTCCACATAGATGATAAATATAGGAAGCCGTTGCTAGATACGATCTGAAATATAAATGGTTCATAATGTCTCTTTAATATTTAGGATTACCCTGATGTGCTTTATAAAATTATATTAAAGGGGGATAAGGAATCGAAGCTTCATGTTATTTGTCTTTTTTTACAAGCAAGAAGGAATTGACAATTGACCGAACACCTTCCTAAGAAGTCAGATAAAAGACTGGTTCCCACCAAAATCACCTGCCAGCCATAATAATAATACATATATAAACACACCGTTCCTCTCTCTATCTGTATTTCTGTATCTGTCTCTCTCTTTCACTCTTTGTATCTCTCTCATACTATCTATATATCTATCACTTATTCTCTCTTATTCTCTATTACTCTCTCTCTCTCTCTCTCTCTCTCTCTCTCTCTCCTACTAAATTTTATAGATTCAAGAACCTAGAAGAAGTGAAAATATCCTGGATATGTTTTGAACTAGAAACGATGCTTTGATTTCAAACCTGAATATATGTAGGAGATAAATTCGATAATAGTGACCAAAATATGATTCAATTTATGTTAACATTCACTACAAACTCAAAGTAAACCTCATTAAATTGAATTTTAGAAAAAACTGTCTTAGAAGGGTTAAAAAAATCTTGGGTAAGTATAGACTAAGCGGTTGATGCCCAAATAAAATTTGGATTAATTTTCAAGAAAATTTGAGGACAACACGTCTCAATTCATTGGTCAAAATCGTGTGAAATTAGAATTAATAAACGCTCAAAATGGTTAACAAAAAAAAAAAATTTAACATTAACATTAGAGACAGAGACAAATCTTTCAAAGTATTCAAATATAAGAAGTGTGAAAGCACTAAATAAAATTATCTTCAGCTACGGAGAAAAGTTAAAGCGGAAATTAAAAGAGCCAAGCTCAATGAGGAAAATAGAGTGGCCATACATAAACTGTAAATCAAACAGCAAAAAATATCTCACACGAATAAATAGTAATAAACCAATCAGAGAGTGTATTAGACCAATTAGAGACAAGAAAGATGTTTTACAATTCGAAGATAGAGATATAGCCCATAATTAAATGACTATTTTGCAACAGTCTTCACGCAGAGGAATGGTAGTGTTACCCCTTCCCGTGCCTCTCAACATTACGGATATTGCGAGGCTGATCGAAAAAATGAACAATATAAATGACTTGGCCCCGACAGGATTACTCCAAGAGTTTTGAAGTAGTTAATAATTGAAAAGTCAAACAACTAACGAAAATCTCTAATTCAACTTTTGAAAATGGAATTATCCCTGAAGATAGGAAGCTAGCTTATGTGAAGCCAATATATAAAAAGAGGTTGCAAAGAGATAGCTAGCAATTACCGACCCATAAGCTTGACATCTGTCCACGGAAAAATGCTCGAAGGCCTCATTAAAGAGAAAATAGTCGAACATAGAGACTTGCAACTTGGCTTCATTTAACAAAGTATCTCACTATTATCTTAAAGCTTTTCCATTATATAAATTCAACTTACGATAACACAATGTTAGTTAATGCTTGTATTTTGACTTTCACAAAGCTTTCGATAAGGTTCCATACAAGAAGTAATGCACATTGGCAATAATAATCCCAGAGCCGAATACAGAACAATGGCAGTCACGCAAAAGGAAAAAGACCTCGAGATTTATGTGTCAAGTAATCTAAAATCTTCGCAGCAATGTTTAAATGTGGAAAAGATACTGGATCGCACTAAATGGCAATTCAATTACAAAAACGAGACAATAATTTGGTCAGGCCGTAACTAGAGTATTGTGCACAACTTTGTTCGCTATCCTTGAGAAAAGACAAAGTTTGGAAGCGAGAAAAATTAATGCCTCCCTAAGCAACCATAATTATGAAACGCAGCTAGAAAGATGAAACTATTCAGCTTAGAAACTAGACGTACGAGAGGACAATTACTTAAAGTTTATAAAATTTTGAGAGGAGTCGATAATGTGGACCTTTCAATCTGTCTTACTCTCTCTTTTTTTCTTTTATTCTCTCTTCCATACATTCTCTCTATCTCCCCTATTCTCTGTCTCTTACTCTCGCTCTTCCTAACTATATCTTCATCTTACTCTCTCTCTCTCTCTCCTTTACTTTTTCACACTCTTACTCTTACTCTCCCTTACTATCTCTCATATTCTCTCTCTCTCTCTTACACTCTTTCTTTACCTCGTCTCCCCCACCCCCCTCTCTCCTCCATCTCCCCCTTCTTCCCCAATCTCTCCCCACTCACTCTCCCTCTATATCGCCCTCTCTCCTCACCCACTTCAACCTTCTCCTCCCCCTCTCTCACCCTACAAAAGGACATCCAAACCAAGAGATTTTTTTTTTTTCCCGTTCTTAAAATTTAGGTTTATAGAAGAAGAAGAAGAAGAAGAAGAAGAAGAAGAAGAAGAAGAAGAAGAAGAAGAAGAAGAAGAAGAAGATACGACTCTCGATCTCTTTCTGTCCCCATAAGGTTGTTCGCTCATAACTGATGGTCAGTCACGCGTAAGCGTAAACTGCCGGGCGCGCGCAGTGAAATGTTTACTCATTTTTAGTATATTAGACGATAGGGAGAGTGCGGACCTCTCCTGAATCTGCCCCTCAACCTGAAAATAATAATAATCAGAAATTAAAGATATTTTTGTGCCACAATATAAGAATTTTTAACGATGTGCATCTGGATTTATTTGGGATAGGACTTTTTATCCCGGGCGTCGATCGGGATGAAAATCTGTCTTACTTTATATTTTACGAACACACGTTTTACCCGGACAACGACGGGTATTTCTGCTAATATATATATATATATATATATATATATATATATATATATATATATATATATATATATATATATATATATATATATATAAGTAAGCAAATCTCACAAGATAATAAAAAGCGAATTCCTTGAGAATAAACTGTTTCTTAATAAAATCACGAGAGCAGACAGAAAAATTCCTCAAATACTTTAATTCTGGACATGCAAATACATATATATATATATATATATATATATATATATATATATATATATATATATATATAACACAAAGGAGATCGAGACAAATGGTAGGGTCCTATTTTTTCATATAGATATAAAGGGTCCTGAAACAAAATATGGAGCCTCACTCTATAGGAAACATGCATTTGCAGGTTTATGCAAAAGCTTCTTTAGTTTCATATCCAGAGACATTAAATTATGCTCGGTAAAAGACCCTATCCATGGATATGTGTTTCATATCTGTTCTTCATACAGACAAATAGATTTAGAATTCACATATCTTAAAACTCTTTCTTTTTAAATAATAGATATAATGCTTCGTAGAGAAGAAAAACATTTAAAAGTTTCTTAATTCTGTCTATCATGGAAATCCAACACAAATTGCAGTAGAGAACTTCTCCATTTTCATTGTTCTCCCTTACTTTGGTAGAAAATTGAGCGCCTCTATTAACGATCTAAAGAAGACAATAAATTCTACCCAATTCTCTACCACAAACTCGTATTACAAAATGGGCATAATATTGGAAACTAATTTAGCTATATTTCCTTGTTTCTCCTTTGCAATTTATAAATAGAGTTGTGAACCTTGCGTGTGATTCGTCTTATATTGGTTCAACCATTAGGTCAATCCTATGTCGCATCGAGAAGCATAGAGGAAGGCAGTCCCGCACGGGGCTGGTCCTAAACAAGACCCCTGTCTCATACGAGATGACATATAAATAGGTTGGTCTCAAATTAATTTCGAAAACTTTAAAAAGACTCAACAATCTCAACGAACTGCGAATATTAGAATGGTATTTCATTTAAAACATAAAAACCTAATCATTATCATCATCATCATCACTAACTATAATTTAAGAAGGGGATTTTTTTGAGTATTTGAATAATAATTTCATCTTACTTTGGTTATGACTTATGTTTTTTATTAAAGTTATTTTTAATCATTCTTTTGTAATATCAAAAACAAAATGGTGAAGTTCAGAAATAAATATAAGTATCGAAATTTTGTGAATTTTTTAAAACTCAAAGAATTACAAATGGTGAAGTTCAGAAAATTTATTTTTATATATCTTCTTCTAAAACTATAATTTAGCAACGTGATATTTTGAAAGTGAGGAACTTTAGTTTCGAGTTCCTTTTTAAAATTATTATAATTGGCGAAGTTCAGAAAAGTTATAAAAATTCAACCATGGCTGTTTTTTTGTAGATTTTAACCTTTAAACTTAGTAGCTTAGGGGGGAGTGGCGAAGCCATTGCCTGGTTTAAAAATAAATCAAGCAGCTCCTAAACTCTACATTGTTTCCTACATTAATGAATTTATTCGGTTTGCTTTAAGGAAATTAGCCAAAATAATACTGTTCTCTTTTAGTGGTATATTAAATTAGAGGTTTTAACCCAAGATCCTCTTGTTTCTAGTGCCGAGGATAAGGCTAGGACATCAAAACTACGTCGAAATAAAAAGGATTTAACAGCAATAGCATGCTCGCTTTTCATATATATATATATATATATATATATATATATATATATATATATATATATATATATCCAACAAATCGCAAGAAACAGAAAACGGGAAAATATTTCTTCGGGAATATTATTTTCATCATTCTCTGGCGCTCATGAAAGATTTATACATTGTATATTCACCGCGTGTTTACTTCAACTCTCCTTTTTCCTTTGAATTCCCCATTAATTTCTCTCTCTTTCAGAGTCCCGATCGACCTTGCAAAGCGTACCTTAAAAGCTTGTTTATTCGGAAGATTTTTGTCGTATACGTAGTCGAGTGGACTAAGGGACGATTTAATTGAGATCAAAGCGGTCACCTGTTTCCTCAGTGTACACGGTTCGAATCCCACCTGTACGGAATTTTTGCGAATTAGGAAATAATATTTCCGAAGAAGGGTTTTCCGTTTTCTGTTTCTTGCGGTTTGTTGGATTTAGTATATATATATATATATATATATATATATATATATATATATATATATATATATATATATATATATATATATATATATATATATATATATATATTATATATATATATATAAGCCAGCCAACAAATTCAGATAATATTTATTTCTTTTTATAGCCTTAGCGTAAAAAAAGGGAAATGGAAGTCTGCTCCTATCAACTGATCAACAAAAATAGATACTAAACTCATATTTTAAAGTTGAGAATATATCGAAGATTCAACAACCTTTGAACTTCAAATTTTGTGCTCACCCTCCAACTCCATTCCCTACCGACATTTTCTAAGGTTTCTCGTCCTTCTCTTGTCCTTGTCCACGAACCACCTTCCTTCTAGCTGATACTCGGAAGCATAATCCCTCAATACTTTTCTTACGATCTCCGTTGTATCGCACAGATAAGCTACGGTATCCTTATCACAGGTACGCACACAGAAACGTCTACCTCTCTCCGAGAATCCTTCCTCTGGCCGCGGGAACCAGAGACGCCTCTCATGACCCCAACTCAGAAAAGCTCTGCCCAATTGAACACTAAGATAAGTCAAAGCCACGCCCATATGCCTTGATATAAATAGACTAAAATTCAGTCAAATTTATTATTATTACTTAAAACCCAATTCGCGATACTTTGTACAACAAATTCATTTTTACGCCTCAAGTTTCACGAGAGAAGAACAACCTAAATTCGAAAGTTTCAGTATATTGGTATCATAATTTAAAGGTGAAATATACAATAAATTTGAATCTAAACACATTTTATTAATAATTACAGTCAATTGATGCGCGCAGTCAATAGTTACAATGATGTCCCATTGGCTTCAGGGCTGCTCTAATTTGTTTTGGGATGCTGGAGACGAAATTTGTGATCATAGCTTGACTTATATTGCTTCCTTTTTGTTCAATTAGCTCCCGCAGCTGCTTATAATTGGAGGGCTTCTGTTTATCAACCACCATTTTGATTTTCTCTCACAATTACTCTAATGCAGCGATCTCCAAGCTACGGCCCGCGGGCCAGATCCGGCCCACCGCTGTAGTGTGGATGCAGCAATTACAGGGCAAATATTGATGATAACTTAAAAGCTAAACGCCAGTTTCACAAATCTCACTAACCTTTATTGCTGCTTTGTTTGTGAGACTCGGATATGTGCGCTCTGGGTGTGATATTTCTATCTTATTGCTAACGACGCATTCTTTAATAACTCTTTGGTAAATAAATATGTTTGTTGTCTTTATTTTGTGTGTATTTTGTGTCTTGGTAAATAATATGTTGGTTGTCTTTATTTTTTGTGTATTCAATATATTGTATTGAACAAAATGTTATGCGGCCCGCGTTCGTCATCCTCTCAGTTAACGGGCCCACTGGGAAAAAAGTTTGGCGACCCCCTGCTCTAATTTGTTGAAATCCAAAATTGCTCTCTGGTCCTGTTCTTGTAGGAGGTGAGTTTGACTGGCCTGAACTTTGTTATTCGATTATTAGGGTAAAATTTAGACAAATATTTGTTAAATGTATGATGTTGTGTAATTATAAACTATTTCCTAGTATTTTTTGTAAAAATAAATGTTTGAATTTTTTTCAATACCATAAAGGATCTTTCTTTCTAAAAGAAACGCGTGTGCAACCATTGTTATTCTACACCAAATGGCCTGAAATGAAGAAACTAGTTGCTAAGGGTATTGTATCAAGGAACTCCATCTTTAGGATTATTATTGTTTATAAAAAAATGGCCACATTTCTTTGAGGAAATTTTCTGGACGCCAAGAGCTTCAAATGAACGCCAAGATCACCTCAAGGATCGGGTTGCCTCCGGTGCAAAGTTTGCTCACGAATAGAAAGAAGTAGGCGTGAACGCTTCAGCGCGTACAGTGAGGCGGGGAGTTTTCAATAAAGGTCTCAAGGGGATGAATGGCTAAGAAAAAGCCTCATCTCACCCCGAAAAACAGGGATAGGATCCACTTTTGTAGAAAATATAAAGAATTGACTGTCGAAGAGTGGGGCAAAGTAATATTTCCTGATGAAGATCCTTCCGTTTGTTTGGAGCTTCTGGAAGATCTCTCATTAGGAGGAAAAAGAGAAAGTGAGTATTTCCATGAGTCATCTGTCTTGTCCACGGCTAAGCATCCGAACGTTCTCCATGTTTGGGGCTGCTTCTTATCTAAGGGAACTGGAACACTAAGAATTTTCCGCAAGAACACTGCCGTGAATTCATAATGTTACCCTAACGTGTTACATCAGCACCTTTTCCCAACATTTCAGGACCAATTTGAGAATGATAACTGTATTTTTCAGTATGATGATACACTTTGTCACAAGGCAAAATCAATAACAAAGGTCTTGGCTGAAAATAACATCGAAGCTTTAGGACCTCGACCCGAGAATTCGCCAGATTTAAACAATATAAAATTTATTGCTAATATTCAAACTCGCGGTTGATAAACAGAAACCATCCAATTGTGAGCAGTTGCATTTGCTTAAATAACAAAATTAAAGCAACATTAATCAAGATATCATCACAAATTTGATCCTTAATATGCCAAAGTGAATTGAAGCAGACCTGATGAACAAAAGGTATTATTGTAAATAATGACTGTGCGCATCAATTGATTGTTTTATTGATAAAATGGGCTTGAGATCTAAATTTTTGAAAATTTCACCGTCAAATTATGATACAAACATATTAAAACAAAATGTAACGTTTGATTTGTTCTGTAAATTTTCTTAAAGGAAAAAATATAATAGTCTCAAAATCTTTGGCCATAACTGTACTCTATTTTCTGATTATTTTTGAAATGCTGACTTTTTAATAAACCACAATAATTTAAATATTAGAATAATTATTCCTATGACGTACATTTTAAAAACAAATGAAAAAATAAAAATACATATGTATTAGTCTCAAAACTTTGGGCCATGGCTGTAGGTAAACTGTGACTCGAGAAATAAATTGTTTATCTCAACAATAAACGGAAATAGAGGTATCACTCAACAAATAAAACTCAATTCTCAACACATAAACCAGTACAGTACGAAAATAGTGGTTTGCTGTGCATTTGGTGGAAAACAACAGATCTTGTTCACTTTAAATTATTGGAATAAGAGGAAAACATCGCTCCTCACCTTTATTGTCAACAGCTTGACCGTGTTAATCAGGTTCTGCGCAAAATACATACAGCTCTAATCAACAAAATAATGATCATTCTGTATCATGTTAATGTAGAACCAATTTGGGAATGATAACTCTATTTTACAAAGCCCGGAATGTTTCCCCCCCCCCCCCTGCCCTCCCGCTCCTCTTCAGACTTACAACCATCATATTTTGAACTTATTCATGTCACTCAAACACTTTACCAGTGGTAAAACATTCTGAAACAATGAAGACATGGAAACAGGGCTCAAATGTTTTTTTTTATCTTCTATGAAAACTAATTATTTTTTTCCCGTGGAATAAACAAAGTGGTCTCACTGTGATTAAATGTCATTGCTAATGATGTTAATTATGGTTTTAATGAATAAATATATTTCTAATATTTTGGGGGGTGCTTAACATTATTTCCGTAAAATGCGGCATTGCTTTCTGTACCCGTAATATCAAAGCGATTATAGTCTACGCAGTGAGAAATAGACGTTTGGATGTGGCCAAATCGTGAACACGTGTCTCCCCACTTTTGCCAAATCTCCGCAGATCAGCTGCCCTCCTTCCTTTCCACCCTGCTCCCACACCTTACTCGCTGTCTCTGTCTTTCGTTCTCTCTCTCTCTCTCTCTCTCTCTCTCTCTATTTCTACCAAAATTGGTGTATTTCCGAAATTATTTCCAAAATTATTTTGACTTTTTTCTACACCACCATTGAAATAAAAGTCTAGGCGCGTTTTATTTTATATAGGTTTTCCCAGTAGGCCTAATCCTCTCTCTCATATTTAGTCCGAAAATTCATTTAAGATTTCTGAAATGTGTATAATGAATGAATCCACATACACTTCAGCTGCTTTGTCTTGCTCTGTGTCGTATTCTTGAAGTTCTTCGGTATGTTTGACAGCTTGTCTCCAGTTTTCTGCCGTGATGGCATGAATAGCTTCTTTAACCAAAGTTTTGAGGTCAATCATTTTGAAGTTGTTTCTTTTGTCTATGTAAGACTTCACTTAAGCCCAAATCAGCTCAATGGGGTTTTACTGGCAGTGGTACCGGGATAACCTCACAACCCTATGGCCTGCTTCTGTTTCAATTACATCTATCAAATACCTTTTGCTGTCCATACGGAAATTCTTTGCCAGCTCATATAGCTCTGCTTTTGACAAATCATCACTGACTGCATCAGCTAGTCTTGATGTCTGCTTTTCTCCATGATGAGGTTGACAATTTTTTTATACAAAAAAACGCGCCTAGATTTTTACCTCAATGGTGGTGTGGAACAAAAGTTAAAATAATTTCGGAAATACACCAATTTTAATAGAAATAGAGGGAGAGAACAAAAGACAGACAGAGACTAAAGTGGGTTAACAGAGTGGAAGGGAAGGAGAGCAGCTGATTTGTGGAGATTTGACAACAGTGTGGGGACACGTGTTCACGATTCGGCCACACCCAAACGTCCATTTCTCGCTGCGTCGACTATAGGCAAGTCAAACCGCTGTATTTAAATAATCTTATGCCAATATACTAGAGCACTCTTCCTCCTTATCTTCCTTCGTTCTTTCACATTGTTGAAGTGACGTGTATGAACACAGATCTTCAATTCCTACCTCAGATTTTTCATTGACATGAAATCAGGTGACTGGCCGGGGCATCTCACTTCTGATTAATACGCCTCATTCTTCTTCAAAATTTCCCGATAGGAATGTAAACCAAATAATTCGATCATGGTTCCATCAGGCCAGATAATATTGAATATTAGATTAGGTCTCTGGCTTATATAAATGCTACTTAAAAAACGCAGGACGTTTCTCCAGTTGGCATTTTTTTTAACAGCATATTTCTCGTTCTAAGAGATCTCCACAATGCTGGCGGAGCTCGTTACTGACACTAAGATGCGAGAGTCGTTCCCGCTGCTTGGACGTCATGTACTAGCTCCTTGCAGGTAGTTCAGGGTTGTTTCTTATCTATTCTTAAGATTCTGTTGACGGCGCGATTGGATTTCTTTCGAGGGACATCAGATCGAGGACGGTCAACTGTTGATTTATGTTCCTTCTACTTGAAAGGTAACGATGCCTTTAATATCAAAATTACCAATGGCATCACTGACATGTGAAAAATGTCGACTTGTATCTTGCAATGATGGGTAACAGCAAACTGACACATTCAATTATTACAACCACGTTAACTATTAACTATTATTTAGAATTTTCTAATATTTCAGAAACGTTTTAAATGAACTACAGATACCAATTAAAAATGTTGATTCTGTATTTTTAATAACTGTGGCACTTTTAGAACGGGTATGAATACGAATACTTTTGTAACGATATATATATATATATATATATATATATATATATATATATATATATATATATATATATATATATATACCCTTGGCCAAAAGAATAATACACCTTATGGAATCATCCATAAAATGCAATTAGATATTTGTTGTAAAATAATTCAGTATATATATATATGTATTTTTTATTTACATATTTTTAATTATTTTAATAGTTAGTTGGACCCTGTTTTGCTTTAATTAACGACAATAAATCTTCGTGGCTTTAATTTCACCAAATTTTCACAATTTTTTGACTCTTTACCTACTCAGCTTGTAATTCTAATACAGTTCTGTTTTATTTGGTCTTGTGGTACTTTTTATTGCTTTACCAAGGACTCTCCATCGCTGTTCTATTCGATATAATTCTTAGCTCTGTGGTGACCACTCCATCGTTCATCATAAATCGTTCATTTTAGTAATATATGAATTTTTATCCATAATCACAACTGTTTTAGACTTATTACTAAAATGAACGATTTATTAAGTGATCAAGCTACTTAGCTCCCAGTAATGAAAGATCCCACTCTGCAAGTTAATAGTGATTTCCATAAAAATGTACGGCTATTACTTAAAAACTTCCCTGAATTAGTCTCAAAATTCAAGTCGAGTAACGTCACCTTTCCTTATTTGTATGGACTTGTAAAAACGCACAAACCAAACTTCCCTTTACGCCCTATTATAAGACCTGTTGGTTCTGTTTCTTATGCTCTCTCTAAATGGCTTACTTCTTTTCTTACACCTCTAGTTGGGACCATTACTCATTCACATGTTACACTTTAGCCATAAACGCTATAAATTTCTTTGCTGTTTCTGAATCGTTTTTTTGTTATCCTTACACTCACACACCATCACATTTCGATTATGCACTTTTTATCCCTCTATTTCAGTCCATGATATTTTACTTTTAATTATTATGCACACTTCCTTACTGCCAATGTAAGAATGAGCGGTGAACGCTGTTTCTAAACAGGTAATTTACAGTATATACAGGGTGACTACCCAAAAACGGGTTTGCACACACGTTTTGTGATATATCCTTCATTCATTCACTAATGACCCTTAATTTGCAGGACATGACGGAAGCAATGCCTGTGAACACAACTAGATTTCAATGGGAGCTCCATCAAAGAATATATTGCGTCAAACATTATTACAAGTCAGGCTTGTTCAAGAAAGTGAAGGACACTTTCGTGCATCAGTTCGAATGTGAAAAGCCCCTCCAAGAGCAGAATTCAGGACTAGGTAGACCACTTCGAGAACTATGGGACAGTTGAGAACTTTAATGCAGCAGTGACAACCGTCCAAGCCATTCAGGACGCCTCAGGAAGCTTAGAGCTGAGCTGGTCGAGAGCGCGAGTGAGTCAGTTCAGCAGAGTCCAAAAGTCTCTATGCGCAAGCGAAGTCAGTCCCTCGGTATATCCCGTGAGACTTGCAGGAGAGCACTAGTAATAGATGTAAAGGCCTACCCATGCAGAAACAGACGAAGTAGACCTTTACAGCCTCAGACAAGGAGCAGAGAAAGGCTATGGCAGTCAAGATACTGGAGAAGATTCAGGAAACCCCAACTTTCCTTAACCTCCTTTGGCCCTCAGATGAAGCTCACTTCCATCCTGAAGGAAAGGTAAACTCGAAGACAAATGTCTTCTGGATGACCTTCAGACCGAATGAGGTAGCCAACAAGCCCTTACAACCCCTTAAGTGCACAGTATGGACTGCAATCTTAGCCAGAGGCATCATCGGACTATTCTTCTTCGAGGAATCTGGCGCCACATTGACAGTCTCCAAGGAGCGGTATGTTGAGGTCTTAAAAAACCTTCAAAAGGGAGCTGCAGACCCTGTTTCCTTCGCTTATCTGGAAGTTCTGGTTCCAGCAAGATGGAGCAAGCTCTCACACCTCAAACCTGTTCCGAGATTGGCTGAAAGAAAACTTTGGTGGTCGTGTGATTAGTCTCAAAACTGAGTTTGAGTGTGCACCTCACAGCCCAGACCTTAGCCCCCCAGATTTCTTTCTCTGGAGCTACCTTAAAGATAAAGTGTACGCAGGGACACCCAAGACCATCACGAAACTCAAGGAAGCCATAAGGGAGGAGATCAGAGCCATTAGTAGGTCGGTTTGTAAGGACGTCATGGACAACTTTGTGCTGTGCCTCAATAAATACACAGAGCTAAATGGAGGTCATCTCGAACACGTGCTCTAGAATATAGAAGAAAAAGCCAAAGAGTCTCATGTTTTGATATAATGTTTTTAAACACAATAAACTAGTTGTCACCAAAGTTTCATTCAATCCTTGCATAAAATTAAGAAATTAAGCCTATCGAAATTTGGGGCCCGTTTTGGGGCGGTCACCCTGTATATACGGTGCTGTGCAAATTAATTTAATTGGGACAGTGATAGACAAACGCCAAATTTCACTATTAATGTATTATTCTTCAAATCCTTTGCTTTATTGACCTCAGCAATCCGATTTAGCATGGATTCCACCAATTTCTGTACTTCCTCATCGTGATACCAGGCTTGTATAACAACACAGAATAGCTTTTTCATTGTGGAGCAGTCTTTCGCCATGGTCCTTCGCTTGATGATTGCCCACAGATTTTCAATTAGATTAATGTCTGATGAATTTACAGACCATTGCAGGACCGTAATATTCTCGGCTTGGAAGAAATATTACATTTCTTTGGAGACGTGGCATGGGGCGTTGTTCTGCTGGAAAATGACATTACCATTTGGAAAGCATTCACGAAGTGTCGGGAGTGGATGCTTCCTTAAAGTTGCTTGGTACTTGTCAGAATTCATCATTCCTTCCACTGGCACCAGTCGTTCGGGTCCTTTTACCGTGAAAGTACCCCAAAACATCTTCTTGGGGGAGGGGGGTATATTGGGGCATACTGGATGTGCCCCGCTCTCACTAGATCCCTTGCACTGCGTCTCACGAATGGTGATCGGATCCCATGGACTTCGAAGTGGGTCTTGTCAGAGAATATCACCCTTTTTCAATCTTCTTTGGCCATTCTTTGTATTTTTTGGCCCAAGTCAAACGTTTCATCTACATACCAGGAGTAAGTATAGCCTTCTTGAGGGATCTTAGCGCAGTTTTTCCGGCTTCAAGAAGCCTTTGGCGAATAGTTGACGAGTAGATATGGATACCAGCAGCTAATAAATCACGCTGTAGGTCTTGGCTGCTCTTTCGCGGGTATTTTACACTATTGCGTAGCAATGTTTTTCATCGTATGCATTTGTTTTTCTTTTTCGACATCTTCCACGCCTTCTCACTTCTGGATTACCGGTGATTTCGTTTTTCTTGATGATTTGACCCACAATCGACTTTGTCAGCCTCAACTTACTGCTATCTCCCGTACTGACATACCAGCATCTTCACGCAGTGCTACAACCTTTACTCTCTTCCTGAGAGTAACTTACTTCCATCCCCCAAGGTAGGCTGTTAATGACTGCACTCATTGCAGTCTTTGTTTGTTCATTGTCCTTGGCAACCGAGGGTTGCCACGTGTTACCATTTGGCAAAATATATATGATAGCCAATAATCAAAATAAATGCATGAAACTTTATAGCCACTCAGAATATCTGATAGATCACTCAAGAATCACCTATAAATCTGCGGTGTGTTAGAAAAATGCACAGTTCTTTATATATATATATATATATATATATATATATATATATATATATATATATATATATATATATATATATATATATATATATATATCTTCAAACCCTCTAAAATTAATGTTTCAAAAATATAAAAAATGTATTATTAATTGAAATTAGTCCTCTTAATAATTTGTCCGATGGATTTTATTTTAACTCCTAAGAAAATTTTATTTTCGTACACATTTTAGATTTATCTTTGTTAATAAATTCAAATTAGGTATATTTTTCAAAGTTAAGGATAAGTTCCTGCCTTAAATGAGTAATATAGTTATTTACAAATTTAATTGGCATGGCTCTAACCAAGGGACCAACAAAAGGAAGTACCATCTGTTCATTGAAGGCTAGAGCTCTTTCGCATCATGGTATCAATGTGGAAACAATAAATGTCCTTCGTAAAAAAGGAAACATCTCCAATAGGAGAACATTCCATTAAATGTAAAACTTATATTTATTATAAATTTTACAATTTTAGGCTCATCCAAGACCATACCTCTCACCCTATCCTAGAATCGCTTTATTTCAATCTACATAATCCCTCTCTTAAACGTCATTTGTCTCCTTTCGCACTCATAATCATCTAAATCTTTCAACTAATACAACCATCCAACTACTCACTATTTTTCCCAGCCAATTTCACTTCGCGCCCATTCCTTTTGTCAATATTCAGTCTCCTCTCCTCCGCTTGTTGTGTGAGATGAGCCCCTTTTGTCGTACTTCATTTCGAAGCTTAAATTGTGATTTTTTTCTCATTCACATTTAAATTGCTTCTCTTATATATTGTTTTCTTGTGTCTAGTTTGTGTTAATAATTTTTTTTCATTCTTAAATAATTTATGCCCACCACTCTCTTATGATCTGACAATCATTTAATTATTTAAGTGGATAATGGCAGTGGTTAATTTGGTATCCGCTCATATTTGTGGTGTACAGTTTATGATGATGGGTAGCTTTTGTGACAATTTATCCCTTTCCACTTTCTCTCTTCGTTTGACCCTAAGACTCTACAGCTTGTCTGCTTTAAAATCATTTGATCATTCCTATTTAAACACAGGGCAGGAGAAATTAAAGCCTTGCAACAACTCTTTAATAACAAATAATAAAAATAACCACTTTATAAATAATTTAACCAATATCTCCCTGACGATTCCACAAGTTTATAATGTTAAGGTCCATCCAATAAAGGCACGATGATGAATGAAGCCTTCATGAAGTTTTTGATTAGGGGTTGAATGTAAAATCTGGTGGAAATCGTTCCATATTTGATACTGACTACATGCGTGTATAGTTGGGCACCATAATGATGAATTGCGTGCATTAGGTACGCTTCACAGGAGGTATCTGTCCCAGATTTCTCTCTCCGATCGCGAGAAGTTCCGGGGTTTGCCTGACATAGTGGTGGCGGAAAGTTGAGGCGTCAAGGGTGCTAGTGACTGCCAATCATCTTATGGTGCGAGAGGAATGCTAATGGTCTCTCTCCTAACTACGCCCCACCATAAACATCCATGGGGTTACTAACCTGGGGGATTGGGAGGCCAGATGTTCAAAGGGATGTGGTCAAAGAAATTATTACCACCTGGTCTGGCAGAAATTCTTCTCTTTTGAGAAGAGCCAAAGCATGCCAGGATTGAGGGGGCTGGTTAATTTTGTTCACAAGTTTCTCAACACGTTGTTTCCGCTTGTCCTTCATCTTCTGCGAAAGTAGTTGGTCTTTTCTTATCTTCTAAGAGTAGTGGCGGATCTCATCATGTACTAACTGCCCGATGAGATACTCTGACACTCCTTTGTCCGTGACTATAGAGCTCATTGACGTGGTCGAATCGTTGTCAATGATGGCCTTGATCTTAGTGAAATATTCGGTCGGGAGGGGGGGGGGGCGGATCAGAGTAATGTTCACGAGCTGCCGTACCATCATAGTCACAGTCTGATTCATCCAACTCTTTCTGATCTTCTGCCCCGTCCTCAGATTGACACTCAAAGATTTTCGCATTAGAGTTCCCGGCATGAATCCCAAGCAGAAGAGCTTGACCTTTCTAAATTTTTGTAGGATTTAATTTCGCCATTGGATTGCTTTTTTCACAGATGAAGTATAACTGAGTCTACGATGAGGGAAGTAATAAAAAAACCAGACGCCAAATTCAGCGTTGCCAACGGCGCAAATTACCCACCCCATCCTATATATTTATATATATATATATATATATATATATATATATATATATATATATATATATATATATATATAGAGAGAGAGAGAGAGAGAGAGATAGAGATAAAGAGAGAGAGAGAGAGAGAGAGACATACATATATACAGCGAGGGTGTTATTCGTTCGCAATTTTTAACTGCTAATTCTAAGTATATTTTTTTTACCTTCGTTGTCAGCCTTTTACTTCTTAAAAGCAATAATAATTTTTGCTCTATTTTTTGCACAATAATTGACTAGAGAGATTATGAACCCCACAATTTGTGGAAGAGGAATATCTTCTTCCTTACAATCTGCGCGGGAAGGACAAACAAGGAGATTTCAGACTTCCTCAACGTCAGAAGAAGGAAGGTGATAAGGGTCAAAAAGGAGCGAGAATATTCAGGATTCGACTACAAAGAGATAACAGGGAGAAAAACCTATGGTCGACAATCTCACGCAATCAAAACGGCGGAATGCGTCGCTGAAATCCAGCAGACCATCATCGTTGATCCCGGAAAGTCTATGCGTGTCATTGCAAAGGAGTAAAAGAGGAAGCTGTGGGAGAAAAGTTTATCAGGTTGCTGGTGCATGAGGACATTTTCTACTAGTCATAAAAGTTGAACAACGGACAATTTCATTCCAAGCCGATGCAGGAAAAACGGATCAAGCACACCGAAAAGCTGATCATCAAGTTGAACCACTCGTTGGTTCCAGACATGATGTGGTTTTTCTCCGACGAGAAAAATTTCTGCCAAGACCAGAAGATCAGCTCTCAGAACAACAGGAGGCTTGCTGTTGTTTCCAAGGACGTGCCCAAAGTCATCCAAATAAAATTTACAGCGGCTATCATGGTATTCAGTGTCTTCAGCAGTGAAGGTGACGTTATGCCACCCTACTTCTTGCCTGAACGCTGAACACCGACGGCTACATCCGTGTTTTCTGAGCGAGGTGGTAAAGCCCTTGATTGAACGGGTAGCTGCAGGAGGGCTTGACGTATGGTAGCAAGGCTCTTTCGCCCTGCCACACGAGCCGAAAGATTCAAGCCTTGCTGTCGAAGAATTTCTTCGATCACACAGTACCAAACATTTCGCTTCCCAATTCACCTGACTGCATCCTGCTCGACTTCTTTGTGTGGAACGCGATGGAACGAGAGACCAACAAATCCAGTTGCAAAACGAGGGATGAGCTGAGGGCCAGGATTACCAGGGCTTTCAAGGACCTAGAACGAGAGATAGTAACAAAGGCCTATGGTTGGTTCCGAGGCCGCCTGGATGCTGTCATTGAGGCTATAGGCAGATTTGTCGAATAATATCAAGAGAACATGCCATGAAGACAATCTGACCCAAATTTAACAAATAAATCTCTAAAAACAAAAAAACTTATTTTTTTGAGAGTCATCATGCGACTGAATACCGCCCCCACCCTATATATATATATATATATATATATATATATATATATATATATATATATATATATATATAGAGAGAGAGAGAGAGAGAGAGAGAGAGAGAGAGATACAGTGGGTGTAATAAATATCCGATACATGGTCAAAAGTTTATTTACCATAGTTACACAACAACAAAATAATCGAAAATTGAGCATGTTATGTATTTTGTACGTTGAATACAAATTGGTATCATACTGCAAAAATATCAAACGAACGTTTCAAAAAGTATCCGATACATCTATGAAAACAAATTAGTATTTGGTGATATGACCTTTCGTCACTAGTACATCTTCCAACCGTTCGGGATATTTATTTATGAGGTTCTTACCAATATTTATAGGTATATTGGCCCATTCTTTTGACATATGCTTTTTAAATCTGTTAGATTTCTTGGGTCTCTTTTCTGAATCTTTAGTTCTAATTCTCGCCTCAGGTTCTCAATACGATTTAGGTCTGGCGACTGACTTGGCCATCCCATAACCTTTATTTTCTTCTGCTGAAACCAAGCTGCAGTGCTTTTGGCTGTATGTTTTGGATCGTTGTCCTGCTGGAATGTCCATCCCCTTGGCAACTTCAAGTCGTGTGCAGACTGTAAGAGATTATCATCCAGAATCCTGCGATACATGGGGTCTTCCAGGACCTTCAGAGGAGAAGCAGCCCCCATACCATTATGCTGCCTCCTCCAAACTTCACTGTTAGGATTGTATCTTTAGGATCATGCGCTGAGTTTTTCTGCCTCCAAACGTGACTAACAGTATTCCGCCCAAATAACTCAATTTTCTTCTCGTCAGTCCATAGTACAGCATCCTCAAAAGTTGCAGGCTTCTCTAAATGTTCCTTGACAAAATTCAGACGATTTCTGACATGAATTGGTTTTAACAAAGGTGTCTTTTTCGTGTGCGAGAATGGCATCCCTCGTTCCTAAGAACTGCTCTAATTGTATTTTGGCATACATTTGTACCAGCTGCTTCCAAATCTTTCTGAAGTTCAGATCGAGTCACTCGAGGATTTTTCTTTACTTTACGGACTATACGTTTAGGCGCACGGTTTGAAATTTTAGATGGACACCCTGAACGGGGTAGATTTACAGTGGACTGATATGACGTGAACCGGTGAATCTTGTCATCAATAGTTGAAATAGGTATTTTTAGCATAGATGAAATTTTCCTATAGCGCAAACCACTTTTATGTCACTGAACAATTAGTTATTTGCTCCTTTTTGGCAATTCTTTAGTCTTCGCCATATTAGAATTAGAGTGTTGAACGATGACATCCTTCTCATCCAGCTCTCAGACACTAACTGAGGTCCGCTATTTCACGTGGACGAAGCAGATTATTTTTCTTGAAAGTTTTACAGCATTCCTGTCACGTAAACCACTCTGGAATGTTCGAGAACTATTTATTATCGCTTCAAAACTAATTTTGTAGCTGTGTTGGATACTTCTGGAGGAGATAATCTAACACTTTTGTCGATATAATATCAACGTTTTACAATTTGTGTATTCTAATACTGAATTTGTATTCAACGTACAAAATGCATAAGATGTTCAATTTTCGATTACTTTGCTGTACCAGTAATGGCATCGATTATATCGGGAGTTTTCCGCCAAGTGGTCGATAAGTCTCCAATAGAGAATATTCTCCATGAAATGACCGCCAATTGCAGAGGTGAAATAGGGGGTAAATTGACGTTCTTGTCGAAGTCTTCCCCAGCGTGGCGATGAATATTATTTTTTGACAATTTAAAGTTGCCTGGAAAGAAGTTTGTATTAAAACATGCGTTGAAAATGTTCTTCAATACTTCCAAGATACAGGGTGATACTTTCTACGGGTTTATTTCTGCAAAGCCTTCATCACCAGAGTATTGTAGAATGAATCAGAATTTCTAAAAAAATAAATTTGAAATAATATCAAAGGTTTCATGTACATATGTGGAAAGAAGAGACACATCATATGTGACGAAGACCTTAGAAGGAGAAAATGTGTTGATAGTAACTCATTAACTAAGCAATAACTGTTAATTGATACTGTATAACAAGGAATCACAAGGAAGTAGAGTGTTTTGTTTTTATTTTAAGAGCCAATCTGGCGACTGCCTACTAGGGCAAAAGTCGCCGTACTCCCGTTAAAGCCTATTAGTAGGCTAGATTAAAAAGCAGATAACAATATGTAAATAATAAATAACAAAGATAAAAATAAAAAGAAGTGCTAAACACAGGCTAAAAAACAAACAAATAAAAACCACCAAAACAACAACGAATAAAAAAATGAAAAGCAAGCAAAAAAGGCGACAAGAAGAAGCGCGCTCCGGCGTCAAGGGTAGGCTCGCCTACGAGGAAGTAGGGAAACATCGAAGGCCTTACGGCACCCTGGAGGAAACTCCCACATTTGTTTACCTATTTCCATAGATGTGTATTGTCCCATTAACTTTAGGTCAATGTTATAAATCGATAGGGCACGTATGATTTTGTCTGACCTATTTTTAAACATCGACGCTTGTACTTTTCACATGTTCGGGCAGTCGATTCCATGCGTTGACTATCCGATACGAAACTAATTTCCACTAGCGTTAGCGGAGAATCCTGTAGCCTCTATTTTTACCCCATTTCCACGTGTTGGATTTTTTCCACTTGTGAATAGCTTCCTGTGTCAACCTAGTCACTAGGTTAGCAAGGAATTTCGTGCGTTCGTATCGCAAAGGTGTTACCTTGTAGAGTTGGAACTCTTGGTAATTTTCTCACCATCCTAATCAACGCGGTAGCAACAGTGTAGCTGTCTGCCACATATTAAAACCTTATACTACACCCGCTTCCTCTACTGGCCTTGAGGCTCATAACTCCCATTTTCAGTTTTAATTGATGCATTCTTTGGGACTGAGGGCTATTTTTATCTATGTTTAAATCATCATTCAACCTCCCCACAGAATCGTGCATAAAAGACGGATGAAAAGACTTATAAACCTAGGACTAATCCACCCTCAAACGACTTCTGTGAATCTTGGCTTCTGAGCATCCAGTTGTCAATCATGAGACAGTGCGAGGAGAATCCACCCTGGCGTTTTTATCATTTAGTATATTTTCGTCAAAAAAAGGGCCTCTATTTTGATTTCGAAGTGACTACTCCGGTCTATCCATTAGCTTTAGAATTTTTGATTTCATATTGATTAATGATCTGTTTGTTTTTCAGAAATAAATTAAGATAAATTAGTCGAGTTTAAGCGATCAGAATGTCCTTAAAGTGGTTCTAGTGCTCATAAATTCTCTCTTATACGAAATAGTACTACGAAAATGACCAACTAATACTTAAAAACTCGTCGTGAATTACCCATTGGATGCATCAAGCAAAAATCAAGCAGTAAACGAAGAATCACTAATGTATAAACAATTTATCAAAAGAAAAAATTCAAAATAATTGCGAACTATGCGATTGCTTTCTTAAGCTGAGGATTAGATTCTACGCAGACGATTAACTACCATATTCATCACGGATTAGTATTTAAAAAGGAAATAAACACGATACTAATCCTGATGATCATTAAACTTTATTTACCGCCAAATTTCTTCTTATGAACCTCGAAAATTGAAACGGTTCATAAGTCTTGGAATGACTGCGGTGGGTGTGGCCTTAGGAACTCTTTTACTGATTCTAACCATTAGTGGACTTTTCTTCAACGTATATATTTTGTTTTTCTGCTCAAGGACAAATAACCAAGTAAGTGGTAAATTAATTATTGGTTAATAAGTATAAGTTTTAAACTCTCTCTCGGTCTGTGTGGGTGATGAGTAGACGTTCGAATACTGCCACAGACAGATTTTTAACTCAAAGATGTTCCTCTTTTTCAAACTTCATCTTACGAACATTATAATAGGAAATCTTAACAATTTGACCTCCAATTAGAGTTTTGCCTTAGATAAAGGCAATATCAAAAGACTGGATTAAATTTTCTTTTTCAAAGGACATTTCACTGAAATTAAAAAGGATTTTGGAGTTTTCAAAGAACATCTCAAAGATTAAAATCACAGATTTAGGGTCTTTGATCACGTGAATTAAAGTTACATATTATTATTATTATGTTCAAAGAGCGTCTTACGAATAGCATAAAATTGTTTTCAAAGGGCATCTCCCTAAGATCAAATACATAGATTCTGTACTTTTCAAGAACGTCCGAACATTAAAATTAAAATAATATCTTTTACACATGTCATCTCAGATTAAAACTATGTACATATTGTCGTTTTTTTCATAGTACAACTCTCCGGGATTCGCTCTGGAACAGGGATAAGATTCCTTCCTCTCTAGTGGCTGTACTTGTTAGAACTAGTTCTAAGTACATGTACTTGTGAGAACTGGTTCTTCTGAATGGTTGTAGTTCGCATAACTGGATCTTCTAGGTGGATAAACTTCTCGAAACTGTTTGTGCTAAGTGCCTGTACTTGACAGAACTAGTTCTTCTGAGTCTCTGTACTCATCAAAACTGATTTTCCATACTAGTCAGACCTGGTCCTTCTGAATGTCTGTACTTCTCAGAACTGGTTCTTCTGAGTGCCTGTACTTGTCAGAACTGGTTCTTCTGAGTGGCTGTACTTTCAAAACTGGTTCTTCTGAGTGCCTGTACTTGTCAGAACTGGTTCTTCTGAGTGCCTGTACTTATCAGAACTGGTTCTTCTGAGTGCCTGTACTTGTCAGAACTGGTTCCTCTGAGTGCCTGTACTTGTCAGAACTGGTTCTTCTGAGTTCCTGTACTTGTCAGAACTGGTTCTTCTGAGTGCCTGTACTTGTCAGAACTGGTTCTTCTGAGTGCTTGTACTTGTCAGAACTAGTTCTTCTGAGTGCCTGTACTTGTCAGAACTGGTTCTTCTGAGTGCCTGTACTTATCAGAACTGGTTCTTTCGAGTGACCCACTTGCTAGACTTGCTTCCTGAAGGCTAATAATCCGCCTGCTCAGCCGGGTATCGTTTCTGCCAGCACCATCTCTTCCCCTCATTCTTCCGCCACTCAGAGGAAATAATCTCATTGGGTGCCACTTCTTTTATCCCCCCTATCAATGCCTCATTTTAATTATTTTCGTAAATTAATTTACATTTTAAAGTTAAAATAGCCTTAAATATATTTAATATGATAATAATTGAAAACTGAATGAATAATATGAAAAATTCCAGTGTCTTGTAATTAGGAAAATGACTTAATCTGGGTAAATTTCGGCTTACTCATTGTTTCAGGTATAACTGTCCTTTTTTTAGGACCATAGGCATTAACGGGGTAACAATATCACCGAGTTTTATTCCGTTTAGCTTTATAACGCATTAGGGCAATTAAATGTTCTCTTGTTTTAGTAATAAATGAATATATATTACCATGATAGAAAGTGAAAAGCAACGAGATGCATTCTTCCAGAATGTCTTAAAATAGTCCCTACGCCAAAGGAAAGCTAAGGGACGAGGGCCCGCAAAAAATCTCCTACCTCCCGTTCTTTAAATGGGTCCTCGATTGAGGGGTGGGGTGATAAATTGCAAAGGAAGCGGGATTAGATTGTGTAATCCAATGAGGGGATAAAGGGATAAAAAAACTTGTACCTGGGGATGGGAAATCCCCGTAGCGTCTTAAGATCTTCCGGCGCATAATAACGATCATTTGATCGGGATAGCGGTTGATCATGATGATGGAAATGATGATGATAACACTGATAATTAATGGTGATAATGACAGCATTAATACTGATGATAATGATGATGACAACGCTGATAATGATGATGATATATAATAATAAATAATTCGTTTTTTTTTTTTACCACCGATCCCCGCTCATTTGAGACGCCATTTTATTTATCTTTAGTGGAACTACTGATTAACGTGGGATCCGAACCATAGGTATCTAGAGCGTAGGGCAACCGCGGGAAAGTCGACCCGAATCACAACTCCCTTCAGCGAATAACCACACCCGATGTTGTTTAACTTCGCGGTAATCGGAAGCGGTGCTTCCACTTACCTATGCCTTAGCCCACGTGTCCTAAAAGGTGACTAAACTTGGATATAGGTCGCGCATCCTTGATGCCGTCTTCCCTAATCCTCTTCTCCTGCGACATACAAACACATCGAGAATGACAAGGACTCACTCGATGGGGCAGAGGACTAGAAATAACAGGAAGGGGGGGGAAGGGCAGAGACTCCTTTCGCCGACTCCTCCAACCTTGAGCACTGGGTTCGAGAAGGCACTTCCTAAACTCCTGGACCAAGTTCCTAGGACATGATAAAGGGCAGCATATACTCTTCGTTGTACTTTGTACTAAACTGTACAAACAAAAATATTTGTATGCGTATTAAAAAAAAAATCACCATCTGGGATTCTCCGCTGAGAATGATGAGGGATGCGTAACTTCCCACTGAGAAGCGCAATTGACCTTTTCAGAAAGAATATCGAACAAGAGGGAAATTCCCAATTCTGTCGATGGGCGCACTCTTGCTCCTGAGGGTTTGCAGGGTCAAGTCCAACCCCGGGGCCTCGTTATGGCACCTCGCGATTGATCTCATTGTTGATGCCATTGGACAATCGAGTCTGTCGTCTAATCTGCACTTTCTTTTATTCTTTTTTCTCTCTTTCTTTCTCTCTCGGGAAGTTTGTCTCATCTAACTGTAAGTGGGGCCTCCCTGTTTCGGTGGGGAGTGGGGTAACGCCCCCATTTCATGACCTCAATTACCACGTTTCTTTGCAGAGTCGCTCGGCCTCCCAAGTTCTCCTTCTCCACCTGGGTCTCCTCAACGTAATCCTCTCGTTGTCCTTCTTCGCAATTTATATGCCGCACCTCTTTAGCGTAAGTACAGTCTTAGGGGGTGAGGGACGGTAGAGAGAGAGAGAGAGAGAGAGAGAGAGAGAGAGAGAGAGAGAGAGAGTGTGTGTGTGTGTGTGTGTGTGTGTGTGAGAGAGAGAGAGGGCGGTGGGTGGGGGTTAATTCCTGAGAGGGAGAAAAGAACCACATTAACCCCCCCTCCATACATAATAATTATGCTTACTAGGAAAACACAAGGGAAGAAGTGTACCGACAGAAGGAAAATAGCGACCACTACTGGTACACCACAACCTCATAGAAACACGAACCTCTATTTAGGCGCTAGCAAAGTCCCCAATCTTCAATAATAAGTACGCAAATGGAAGACAGAGCTTCAAAATTACGAACACTCCTTTTTGGGGTCAATGAATCTGAATATCCAATGTGCGCCAGGTATTTGAAAACAAATTAAGGCGAAAACAAAGATATTCATTAAATTGGTATTCATGTTTTTACATACGTTGCCGAGGGACGAAGGCGTGTGACCAAAAAGTCTCTAAAGGTACAAACTACTACTATACGCCAGGCAGCCACTATCGGCGCTGCGCTTGGGTACAATTGACTTGGGGCAAAGGTAAGGACCTTCTACTTAGAGTGCGATATTATAGGTTGGCTCTTTAATAAGAGGGAATACGTTTGCCGGGTTCGTCTCAAGGGTTATTCGAAAGATAAACATCTCTACAAAAATAAACTTTAATACAAATAATAAGCAAAAGGGCACGGATAAATATTGAAATCTAAATAATAATCAGTACAACAAAAGAATATTATGACAGGAAAAATTTAAGTAAACTCGGTTCGGGAAAATATATAAGTGATCCAATAAGTTGGATTGCATGAAAGATTTAGCGAGTCTATTGGCGTTACACCAACTGGAGAATTCTTCTTAGGACTGGGAACGAAGAGGTAGATCTTACGAGGAAAGGACTCATGGTTACCTCTAAAGGATGAACTCTGGATGTGGAAGACCAATGGCCAGGGCTTCGTTGATGGGGTCTCGATGCGAATGCGTCCAGAGAGACTCCGAAGGGGGTTAAGATTACCTCGGATCCAGGGAGAAGTAATCACAAAATAGAGATTCGTCTGCGGACAGCAGGAAGTCTCAACCAATGTAGTGAGACGAGAGAAACCAAGAACAATCTTTCGGGGTATAACGGGCTTCCGTAATCTTCCTCTGATCAGGGTGGATTACACGAAGACGATCTGTGACGAGATCACAAAGGCGAGGGGATCATTTCACGGGAGAAAGATACTAGGGTCTCGACGGCAAGAAGCTCAGGTTTTCTCTTTCTGCTGAGGATTTGCAGACATCACCTTAAATAGGAGCCACAATCATGGTCGACAGAAGGCTTCATGCACGAGGGCCTCCCAAGGGGATATTAGACGTTGCTTAAGCAAACATGAACCTTGATCATTTGGGGCATCGACGAGGCGAACGGGAAATAAGAGAGATTCCCTTCTACCCCAAGAGGTGGAAGATGGACACGGCTGCCACCAGGAAGTGGGACAGCGTTATCAAACTGGGGGCAAGATTTGGGATAAAGCACCCCAAATTAAACACAACTACGCTATTCCGTCTTGACCAGATAAATTACGTGTAATAACGGCGTATTGATTTTCATGCTTCCACATACACATAGTAAAAGATGGTCCGATAAAACCTTCTTCAGCCTCTAAGATCACCTTAATGCGACTTCGTAAGCGACTGCATGGTCGTTTCAGCTCGTTCTCATTAATTTTGGCAATAACATCCACGGTGATATCTATCAATGAATCATCGCTATTTATTGTAGACTGGGTGGATGTTCTCTCTCTAAAATACATAGTAGTCCAGGAAGTTCGAATAAATACAGCTCTAAAGCCAGATGTTAATTAAGGGCCACATGATCATAAAAATTCAAAGCCAATAGGAATCTGGGATGGACCAGATTTCTATAGAACATGCGTGGCCACCTCAGGCTCGACCCTTTGATTCGAGACTCTCAATCGTGCCATCATTCATACCCTCATCGACTTTCTGAGGTCGTCTTTGATGTCATTGACCTGCTGAACAAACTCGACAATCTGACCACTGAGAAAGATGGCTTCTCTTGGGCACGGATTACCCATCCACCCCATAACCCAGTAACTCTTTTCTTATCTTGAACATGAATGACCTGACCACGTTCACGATGGGAACAATTTCCGACGGATGTACTTTTATTTCGGGACACATATTTGAAACTGCCCTGTTTCGGCTGAAATAGACCTGATAAAGCTTAGGGGACTTTTGACTGAAATAGAGATAATAACGCTTTGAATATTTATAGGTGAAATAAAGGGGGTAAAACTTAGGGTATTTATGGCTGAAATTGAGGTGACAAAGCTTAGAGTATTTATGGCTGAAATTGAGGTGACAAAGCTTCGGGTATTTATGGCTGAAATACGAGTAGAAGTGATATATCTTAGAGAATTTATGGTTGAAATAGAGATAACTCTTAAAGTATTTATGGGTGAAATAAAGAGGATAAAGCTTATGGTATTTATGGCTGAAATAGATGTGATAAAGCTTAGGGTATTTAGGGCTTGCGATAAATTTGTTCTCAATTACCTGACCCTGAAAAAGATCAAGACGAAAAGGTTTGGGTCATGTATGGCTCTCCCGAGTTGCGTTCCCAAGTAAGAGAGGTACCCTATCGATTGGGGAACAGAAGCAAGAAATACGGGGAAAAAAAGGTAACGAACATAAAACCTTCCCGTTAGGGGGAGCCTTCCCTCCCCGCCCCAGCTAAAAATATCTTTTAAAGGCCGTGATTTTCGTGAAAAGTTTACGAAACATTGATAGTCATAATACTCCCCTTTGCGCCCTGGCTATGAGAGAGACTAGGCCTCTATTGGCGGATGCGCTGTGCCTAATCTCGTAGTGGTAGGTGGTTCCAACATATGTCATCGCACACGTAGCCATCACAAGACCGCTATCTTTTCATCTCGTCTTCACATCCCAGAATATCCACTTTCTCCTCCGCCATGCAATCTACGGATGGGGTAATTAAATCCACATACCCCAGAGGTGGGAATTATGCCCTTCCTCCGAATTACGAATGGTCCTTCGATCGTTGGTTGGTATCAAAGGACTATAGGCCCTTGTTACCTTCTTGCTTACCAGCAATTTTCTTTCGGATCTTTATGCGAATTCATTCTGCCGTTGGGTGAGTTCGGCCTCGAATGAAGAGCGTCACACGGCGTAACGGGTGGAGGAGAGTGGGGTAAAAGAGGGCTGTTCCAAGATGGCGAGTAAATGCATAAAAGCTATTGAAGTATGTAGATGTGTAGATAGGGCAGTCAGTAGATATAGATTTGTAGGTTTTAAAAGTAGATAGATTTGGGAGGGGAGGCGGGGAAATGAGTAACATAGATTTTAACAGTATACAAAAATTAAAATTATAGACAAAACAAGATAAACAGACATCGGGCACGGACCTAGGGGTGAGTGAGGGGAGGCTAAGGGCCTAAAGCTCCCACTCAAATTTCAGATCCGTTTATGTCTATATTTCTTTTTTAAGCCATACTTATATTCTAATATCGAATATATTTAAAACAGTTTTTTAAACCTTTGCGATTGGATGTATCTTATATGATACATGTCTAAAATCGAGGTAAATCTCAAAAATAATTAATAAATTCAGTCTTATACTTCAGCTGACGTCCAAAATCTACAATTCATAATTTTCTGATTTGTGGAAAATAAATTCGAATCTGAGAGAGTCAGTGCTCACTCCTTTTATGAGATGCTATTATTTATTATCAATGCTGTGTAAGAGGAGCCGAAGCAATGTCTAGTGCCCCCCTCCTTCAATCAAGATTGTGGGGCCCACATAACAACAATATATCATAATACATTTACAAGTAGTGCCAGGCACGACAAATACTATTCTCAGCAGTGCCAATGCTTCCGAATACTTACAGAAAATGTGTATTCGAAAATTTTATATTTTCATTAATAAAATAAAAAAATGGGCCAAAGTGGAGCCCCTTTCAAGAGCCCCCCTCTCTTCCGGCTGAGGGGGTCAGGGGCGGGTGCTACGGCTCTGTGTGTAAAATAACCATTATTAATGATCAATGCCTTTTTCTCAGAATACTGAGAGGGAGGAATTCAGGGTAGCCCCCCCTTCCAAAATATTTATCCTGGATCCGCCACTGACAGATATTACTTACATTGCCTGTATTGTCTTTATGTTAAATTTCTGGGACATAAAAAAAAGACTTACGGAGAAGAACAAAAGAGTTTAATGAGATGTGATACAAATTTTGATAAACGATAAAAATATAAAGTTCAATTTTGATAATAGAATTTCTGACAACAAAAGAGATTGGGTGATTAATTTCTAGGTTTGAAATGGAAAATGTTGATTTGAAATTAAAAAATGCTTTATAGAAAGATATGAATCCGAAATTTGGAACTAGAATAAAAGATAAAAACGAATTTTAAAAATAAATAAATGAATGATTAACGGTTGTTTAAATACTAAATAATTTGTTTAAATTTGATATCATAAAGTAATTGTTTTAAGACATTTGTTTAGATATACATACGAGTATATGTATTAGCTTTGCATATATAGTGTGTCCAACAAAAGAGTCAACCTATCGTTATGCCAAAGTTTTATTTTAGTTAGCCTCAAAGTAATAAAGTGTGATTTTTTTTTAAGCTAACTCTTTTAAAAAATTAAAATATATAAAAATTTGTTTGAAGAATAAAATCCTTTTTATAATTTATAAAAGTATTAAATACTTTATTATTTACAACCACTTGAATTTCGCAACTGAAATAGAATCCATAAACAACTACGAAAAGAAATGGAAGATCAAAGCTAGTGGTTAGCGCGCTCACTCTGCAATCGTTGGGTCGGAGACCTCCGTGGCCCGTAGCCATGGCGACAGGCAGTCCACCTAAGAGAAGGATAACTGATTTCAAAACCCACTGATGAGCCGGGTCTCAAAGGTTGAATAGCCTTAGCAAAAAAATAGCAGACCTTCTAAAGCAACGAATGCAAAGTATTAGGCCTAACTATCTCAAAAACGCGTTACAAGAAACCCGTAACAGACAGAATTAACAATGGAAAAATGAGACTCAAACTACTAAGAAATGCTAACCTAAAGCACAAAATAAAAATGTACCAAGCAATTAATCAATCGGCTTTAGTGTACCTTACGATAGCAATGTACACTATCTCTAAGACTAGCCTACGACAGATTTAAAGGATACAGAAGAAAGCATTCTACATAATAACGAATACTAGACGAGAGGAGCGAAGAAATCAACGTCATTTACACGGAGAGGCAAAACTTGATACTATACAAAAAATGATAGAAAAAGAGAAAAGAAAAATGACAAGGAAAACCCAAACGAAGATGGGAGAGCAACTCCCCAACCAACTAGATCGCCTAGGAGGGTGGACAGCCCATCGACAATCTGCAAGGAACTTATAAATGATGGAAAGAGAAATGGAAGAATTATACACGTACTCGTAAGTGGAAATTCCCAAACAATAAGCTGACCAAAAGTAGATAAAAGAAGAATTAAAGAGGTAAACTAGATCTTTATTGTTTTTAATTAGAAACAAAATAAAAAGATACGAAAGAAAAGTATGTACTAGAAAGAGAATGCGTAACAGTGGCAATTTATTTAAGCTAAAAACAGTTTGAGCGCCATGAGAATTAGACCAAAGAACAACATGAAACTTTTAAGCAAACTCAAAAAGAACTATAAGCAAAAAATACCTACTCACACCAATTCTAACTTAAATACCTATTCAAATTGCCAGAGATTAGCCTGACCTCCAGGCAACCTTGCACTTCTATGCAAACCTCTTAATTCTTTCAACTTCAACCTAAGAACTTTCATTCTCTACCAAAACATACACTTACCGGGCCTACAACTTGCATAAGGGGCAGGGGACCTAAGGAAATAATGAATAGACTGAGAAAAAAAACCCGTGTTTTAAATCCCACGTTAAGCTGTAGGGCAGGAGTGGGCAACCTTTTCAGAGTAAGAGCCAGATGAGACTTTTGGGAGGAGCAGTACTAGAATACAAATGGAAAGGGACAATAAGAGAACCCAAGATAGGTTATGAGGTTCTTTACTACCGACGTTTCGCTCCGCAGGAGCTTCCTCTCTTGGTTTCTCTTATTCTCCCTCTCTATTTGTTGTTAAAGACTCCAATCAATACTAGAATACATTATACAAGTATTTATTGAAAAGATAAAAATGAGTGAGACGGCTGGTGCTGCTTGCCATGAATGTCCGGTTCGATGGATGAGAAAGTACTTCATTTTGGGGAAGAGCTGTTCGCAACAGTAGGTGCTGCCAAACATAGCCACGATGCGTTGAAAATGTGCAATGTATTTTGGAAAATTGTTAGAAGGGAGGACGAGATCGCGGAAGAAGGACAGTGGAGTAGAGGTGCGGAACTTCGCCTTCAATTCATCATTGTACAGCAGCTCCATCTGCAGGGGAGGCAGGAGGGGGCAGGCGCATCGTCTCATATTTTACTAATTTCCACTGCCAGACATAAGACTCATTCCCCTCTCCCTCTACAAGTCATTCTTTTGGGCAGATTTTTTTTCTGTGTGTGTGTGGAGAGGGGGGGTCGCGGGTCCGATTGCAATATTAATGTCGAGCAAAGTGGCGGGCCAGCCGCTGTTCTATCCTTGACTTTTCTTTTTCCTGTCCCTCTCACTCCGACCCCTGAGTTCTCCCCTCTGCAAGTTGGAGGGGGCTGGGAGTTCTACAAGGGAGTATCGGCCCCTTGGCCCCTTGCCCCCTCCTTGGCCTGACACTCACGAGTGCCCGGGTTTATTTTTCTCACACTTTTAATTTCATTTCATTTCATCTGTGCGACTGACAATTTGGTGCTACTGTAGCTTGATTCCTACCAATAGGATTGATTCCTACCATAATTATTTAATTAAAAAGAAACATAATCATTTATTTACTTTAAAAGTAATAAAGAATATTTTTTTAATTTAAAAAGTAAATAAATTTGGAATGGTGAAGATACTGTTTAGAAAAGACTAAAAGAGTAGGTTCGATTAAAAAAATTCATTCAGCATTATTATTATTATTTTAAGGTATGAATCATACTACAGTAAAAGACTATTGGTCGGAGTCATGCTACAGTAAAAGACTATTGGTCGAAATCATGCTACAAACTTTAAAGACAAATCTAAGGAACTATAGCAATAATTACCACTACATTCTCTCCTAAGTATTTTTGGCATCCTGCTAAGCTCCTCTACAAGGGAAGTACTAGGTGTAGCAATGGTCACCCTGGTGCAGCTGACATTTGTAGGAATATAGTAGCTCCTACCCGCAACATCCCTAGAGGCATCTTCCTTATTTGCTGAGATTTTACAGATTTTGTCGAACTTAACGCTCACCCGGTCTCGAGTTCCCCTAATAGTCTCCTCTTTAGACTATTCGAGTTATATATATCTTCCACAAACTTTCATCTGTCCATACTTCACCACTTTCTATAGGAACTTCTCCCCACACACTTTCTGGCGAGGGTGATATATTTGACTTTCGCTTGTTATTTTCAAGTAGTAGTAGTTAGTGGTGGTGGTGGTTCGCCAACCTGCCTTTATCCAAGCGGATTTCAGTAAGCAACAACAACAAAGCTGAGTCCAACAATTTAATGTTGTATTTATTACTTCATGATGCAGATGTTATCTTATCGGTGTTCCTCTATTCCAGGATGCATGGCTAGAGGAGAAGACGTGCAGTGTCGTAGGGCCGCTGTGGGACGGGCTTCATATCGTGGCCATTTGGACAGTGGCGTCCTTGAACGCGGACAAGTACATCACAATCGCCTCTCCCCTTCATTATGCCCGATTTGTGTCTCCGTCGAAAGCTGGTCTCGCACTTCTGCTGACGTGGTTGTTCGCTTCCGCAATCGTCGCTTCGTTTCTTTTCATCCCGGGACTCTCCTACAAGATCAAGTCGCCCGTGTGTGTCCTCGATACGTCCCCCTCGTCCCAAATTGCCGGGGAGACCCATGCTGTGGTAGTTAATGGTTTGGGTTTCGTGATCCCAATTCTGGTGGTGACATTAACGAATGGCAAGATACTTATAATCGCGAGACACCATCGGCACAGGATTGTCTCGGCGCTCTGGGATGTGACTTTGTCAGCTCAAGCGACCGTAACCCACCAAAGGTCGCATTTCTATTTAACTAGTTACAAGGGGCGATCTGCAGCTACGACGATATCTCAACACGTAGGGTCGCTGTTTGTTATATATTTGCCGACGGCTGTGTGTCGCATCTACGAAGCTGTCACCAAACTAGAAGCCAACTCTAATCTCTCGACTATCGCTTTTGTTCTCTTGGCAGTTAGTCCAACCATCAATGGGTTTGTCTATGGTGTCCGAAATAAGATTCTACGAAAACTCTTCATGCACGTCCTTCGTAAACAGATTTATAAAAGTGAAGTGAGCTGTGAGATACAAGCGAGAACGCCCTCCGTTTCTGGGTCACGAAGACCTTCAATCACACCATCAATAACCCTCCCTCTTCAAAAGCAACTGACCAGACGAATGTCCGAAATTTTCACTCCTACCAGTACAACCACCTCAGCTTCATCGCAAAACAGTGGTGACAGCAGATATAAATTAGAGAGACAATCCTCAGATATTTCATCTTCCCGAGGAAGAAGTTCAGAATGTTCAACTCCTAAGGACTTAACTCCCCCACCATTTCGAATGCCCGAAACCCCACCACTGGCCAAACATTTTCCAAAAGCGTTTATTTTTTATAAAGATATGGATCCCAACATGCATCCTTGCGATACTTCCAATTCACCACCTTTCTTCACTAGTACACATAATCGATTAACTTCTTATTTTAATTTTACTAAACAATCTAGCCTCGACATAGTCACAAATGGATCAGGACACAACGGAGGACATCGCCAATCGCTCCGAAGAGCCCTATTTGCTCGCAATAAACAGAAAAGTCTCGATCTTGATATGACACAAGCTATAAGTGAGAAGCCAGAGTCAACCCCATGCCCACCACGAAGTGCTTCTCACCATGAAATGCAAGAGCAGCCCCTTAGTCCCTCGGGTATCCGGCCCCTTGTTTTGCAAACAGAGCCCTTGACCGCAGGTCGAAGAATTAAGAAAGTTTCTTGGTCATCCGACAGCTTTTCTAACTCGCAAGAACTTCCTTTTTCGCCTGAAACTAACGCTTTTAACAGAAGAGGCAAGAAAAAAGCTTCTTTAAAAGGTAATGAATTTAGTTCTAAACAAATACAAGAGAAACACTTAAAATATAAAGTTAACAACGATATGGATGGCAAGAGAAGTGCTGTTAGCAGTGATAAACATTTAAGTAGGTTGAGCTCAGATGAAGTTAGTGAGGAAAAGGACTTAGAAGAATGTGACCCCGTTCAAGTTAATGTGTTTGATAATCCTCTTAGTAACAACATTCCATATTCCAAGCAATCAAAACTTTATTCTCCTGCCCAATCCTCACTTATAGCCAAAATTCACGTTTGTCTTTAGAAAAAAATAAGTTCGAAAAAACTGAAACTTACTCAGTTACAACCAAAGATATATTTATTGTCCTAGTTCATTAATGTCGTAAGAAATCACAATTTTTATATATAAAAAGGTTTGTTCGATTTTTTTTTCTAGAAATTATTCCCCTCAGGTAATTTTCGAATAATTCCAGCCTACTAAAGCTAATACATCTAATGTGATTTGTTGTCCATCGATGCAGATTTTGTTTAGTTTTTAGCTTATAGGCGCAGATAGGCCGGATAGGCCTAGCTTAATTAATTGTGACGTATTCTTGAGGTCAGTATAGTAAAAGTAGGCCAACATCCATAGCCGTTACAAAAAGAAGCTAACACTAAATAAATTTTATTTATATGTAAATAAATTATATTTTTATATAAAAAAGTAATTAGAACAACCGCGAGGCTGCTTGCAGCCTTAAAATTCTAGGACTTTTTGCTTCTTGTTAGGAATTCCTCATTCTCCCTATTTGTTACCCAGGCATTCAAATACTGGTCTTGGTTTGGATTCCAGCTGCAATTCATCAATCAAACCTAGACTCAAAACAGTTCTTGGAATAAATGGGATATTGTAAAAAATTTTTAATTATATATATATATATATATATATATATATATTCCTTGTTTTCAAATATTATTTTATATTATGACATTTGTTTTGGTACCTTAGGGTTTCAATTTTACTTAAAGCACAAATGGTCGATAAGTGATAGTAGTTGTGGTTGCATTGCTCCCTAAGAACTCCCTCAGACCACTAGGGAGATTAAGGGAGAAAGCCTTTGATCTTACAGCCTCTGTTGTAGTTCCCACCAACGTCACCACACCTAAGTGTGGCCGCCCTTCTGGGAGACCTTCATGGGGGCCAGATTAGAATGGAGTGAGGCTGTTGCATGCTGTGGACAAATTATAGCAATCCCCCTCTCCCTGTGCTAGAGGCACATGCAACAGCTAAGAAGTAGAAGATTAGTTACAGCTTAACCCTACCAGGATTGCATCCAGGTAGGGTGGTCACCTCATACCCACCCTGAGATGTGTGACCACTCTAGAACTCTATTTCCCTCTTCCTTCCGATGGGGCTAGAGTTTAAAGAAGCGCACAGCCTCGCCTCCACGGCTGGTCGGTTTTCCCGCTCCGTGAAAAGATCATTCTGCTAAGGATCAACGGAAGGAGGCGGGCCTTTCCCCGACGCCGAACATTGTTCCTTCTTCTTTGCCTTTGTTTTCTTTTCTTTGTTTGTTTCTTTGCCTTTGTTTTTTTTTGCTTGTTTCTTTGCCTCTGTTTTGGATTTTGTTTGTTTAGGTAGTTTTTGCATGTTTTTTTTTTTTTTTTTTTTTTTTTTTAATCTATCTGTAGCGTGATTACGGTGACTTTTGCCCCCATAGGCAGTCGCCAGATGGGCTCCTAAAAAGATGACAAATTAAATGACGTCACTTCACATTAAAAATGTCTTCCTCACACAAAATGGCTCTGAAATTTTTTAAAAAATCGAATACAGTAAAAGAGAGACGCCGTCGTCATCGCCATGCCCTAAGTGAAGAAACGTAAGAGGATAATTTAAAAAAAAGCGGGCGATAAAACGTTCTATTGCTGATAAATTGTAGCTGGCGAGTCTCCTGTCTTCAAGGTAAAAAGAAGGTTCATGAGATTATTATAAATATGTCTCAGTCCCCTCTAAGTCTCCGCCTATAGCATGGTCACCATTAGTCGCCAACGGCGCCAAGTAGTTTGCTATTTATGATGAAAATCTAAAAATATTCTCATAAACTACAAAAATGTAGGAACCTTCCATAACGTGGAGTGGTGTGAAAAGTTTGTGCTGGATGTAAAGGCGCGCGTTCGGAATGGTTTGATATATGTATATGTGGGGGGCAAGGCAAGGATGTGTGGTATTTCTAAAGCTGTTTAGTATTTGTATGCGTAGGGTACTGCGAGAAGTGGGAGTAGGAATAAGGGAAAGTGGTGTGAGACTGTTGCAAAAGGGTGGAGTATATTTAGTGGGTCAAGGGGGAACTGAGGTCAACAATCATTTGCCTCTTCCCCCCCCTCCCCACTTTGTAAACTCAACCACTACCCCCCTTTATTGTATGTATAAAAGATAAGTGGGAAATTTTAACACCTTATTTTCACGACACAATCACATAATGGCTCTCAGGCAACTTTCTAAAACTCACCCAAAGCAAAACTGAGCCACTACTGGTAGTTTCTGCTGACCACGGGGCGCCCTGCAAAACTATTACTTCCGAACTTAATCTTGGCGCCCCCGATACCCCATTTTCTGATAAAATTTGAAATATGGGTGTCAGTTATCTCTCGAAACTCATGTTGGAAATGTTTGTAAATCCTCTCTCTGCTTTCTCCGTAATCTCAGCCTCATCCGCGCCCACTTGGACAACAGGATTGAGATTGGCATTCACGCCTTAGTCATCTCTCGCCTTGACTACTGCAAGTCCCTTCTCTTTGGATCACAGGCTTCATCTTTTCGAACTTTCCAACTCAAAAAAAATTTTTGTAGCCTCTGGGGTTCTTCTCACCAGGAAAATTTCTCTCTTGAAAGACCCCCTTTTAGTGAACTCTACTAGCTCCCCCTTTGATACAGAATATCACCTCCAAGGTCCTTCTGCTTACATATTAATCCTTATACACAGCTTTCCCCTCCTATCTGCCTTCCTCACTGACCCTATCCCCCCACCGAACCTTTTACTCGGGTTCTGCTCCCCCACTGATTGTTCCTCATATTCTTCTTTCTGTGTTGCAGGAGTGATTCTTCTTTTTTTATTTTCTCCGAGAATGTGGATTGCGCTGCCTCGTTCGATACGCGCACTCTTCTCCTTTGGTGCCTTCGAGTCTGGCTTGAACAATCACCTCCTCTCTCAATTTCTCCCTTATTTTGTAAAATGGCCTTTTGTGAATGTCAATGACCTTGAAGAATCACATACAATAATCCTTATTATTGATATTATTATTATTCCTCTCAAAATCAATTTTACACTTACTTTCAATGAGAAAAATATATTTGGCAATCTAAGAGATAATTCTAAGTAAAACACTAAAATTAAAACTATAATTCCTTCAATAATAATAATAATAATGTAACTTTGGTCAATCCAAGAACACTGCATCGGGTTCTCGAAAACCTCTTCCCATTCCATCATTTAGAATTAATTTTGAATTCATCGTTGCTGTGGGTTTTTTCGTTCTCTGTTCGACCATCGATTTTCGATACTCAGATTATCTCAGCCTAGAGTGAAAATCGACGTAAAAACATCACATCTTTAAAAAAAAAACAACAAGGAATGAGTTTGAAAAGTATTTCAAATTTCTCCAAGAACTTCGAAATCGGATATACAAGGGGCTAATTTTTTTACAAACTCCAAGGAAACTGAGATGGAACTAAAGTCGAGTGTTTTCCTCTTTAATAAGGACATATCAACGACTCAAAATCCCGCCTTTAATTAGGAGTGAACAGACCCAAAACTTTAACTCAAACTTTAGTTGTCTTAAATTAAAATTTACTTAAGAATCTCTCAAGGAGACATTTTAGAACATAATCCATTCATTTATATGGAATGTAAAGAACAATTTGAGATGTGAACAACACTCGAAAGATGACGCAAATGAAATGCAGAAATTAAATACTCCTCTTAATTTATAAACATTACCATAAACGTAGTCTACAAGGTGGTTCTACCCATAATTGCTCTCTCTAGGGTGAAACATGATACCCTGGGTTTTAGTAGTATGTTTAGCAAGCCTGTCAACAAATAAATAAAAAAAAATTAGTTGATAAATCGCATGCATTAAGATTCTCCGAAGGAAACAAATAATTTGGTAGCAGTTTTACTACAGTTCTACACTCATTTTTTAGCTGTTTATTACGTGGAATTCAAACCACGTTTAACTCCAGTGTATGGCAGATAGCGTGAAGTCCACTACCCGATACCAGTGTCCTTCATTCAACTTACAGTCGATAGAGCTTAACTTCGATCGAACGGAAGCGCTGTTTCTCCTCGGATAGGCCTTGCTCGAGGGAGGCACAGATTATATATAAATATGATGATAAGGGATCATCACAGGGGATAATGAATGGATGTGATCGATTATTGATCGTAAAGACTATGGAAACTGCATCCTGAGGGACGTCATCTCCATGTTACTTTCCGAAATGCAGCAAGAGTATGTGCAAAAGAGAGAAAATAAAAATTCGGGAAGGCTGACGAGGACAGAGAGAGAGAGAAAAGGAGAAACAAAGAAAAGGAGATGGAAACAGAGAGGGGAGGAGGTTACAAGGAATCCAAGCACCTTATAGGCCTTCGATCTTTAATGAGCAGAGCGTTTTTGGAGACTGACCTTAAACATTCTGATAATTTTTTTTTATCATAAGAGTAAAGACGAGGGTTTTTCGCACCCACCAAAGAGGGCATGAAAACTTGAACAGACACCTAGTCGAGTTGAATTTCGATATTAAAGTGATAATTTGGTACCATTTTATGAATTTCGATTTCATTGCTATAAGTTTCTGATAATTTTCTCTAACTTTTTTTTAATGTTACTATGCTATTACCTGAAAAAATTCGGTAATACTTCAGTTTAGGGGCGCACGATAGGGGGCGCTATTTCTGGGCTACAATTTAGGCCTTATTACGTCAGACGGTAGCCTAATCTTGATTTGCCCAATAACGGTGGGGTTTTTTTATTTAGTTTCGGGCCTTTATTCTAAATTACTTTGAAATGCCTTTTAAATTGACTTTCAAATATACCATTATTTTTCACACGCTTGCAACATTTAATTCGCACTTAATTCACATATTAGCAATTTGCTTGCGTTTTTCGCGCCAAACCCAGTGTCTTTAACGTTCAGATAGCCGTGTTTTTTTGCGTATTTGGATTGTAATCTCTAATAAGACTTCTCCTAATTCCTCGGTAAATTAAATCGACTTTTATTGAAATTATAGCCTCATTTTGAAAGCGAAGCGTTGTGACACGTACGGATTGATTATAATATCCCCAGCACTAAATGGCAAGTTTGTTTTGTCTCATTTAACTCTCAGAGATATTGTTCAGGTTGCATGTTTTTTTGCGATAAATGGCTTTACGTATGTTGAAATTTCTGAACAGACTGGTCATGCTAACCTTATTATCGCCGATTGGTTTAGCTTTGGCCGTGAAGTGATTATTTATTAGGTAATTTAAAACGACGATAGCGCCGCCGACATTTAGCAATCGCCTTTTGCATTTAAATCTGATGTTAGACTTTCGAATTAGGAATATTACGAGGGGTTTTTTAAGTTGCGGGGTGTGTGGGGGTGTAACCCCGGGGGGTATGGGTGGCTAAGCCCCCATTTCGAAAGTAACTAAAAAATGTTAATTTTTGGCCGTAATAGCCTAAAGTAGGCGGCGCTATCGTCTTTATTATTTCGATAAACGTGCAGAGCGGTCCACATTAATTGTAGCCCAGAAACAGCACCTCCTATCGTGCGCTCCTAAACTGAAGTATTACCAAAAATTACCCCGCGAACTTGTTTGAAACATTAACTATTTCGTTTGAGAAAAACTTTCCACATAAACTTGTTCGAAATGGCTTAGGAACAAGTTTTACTCCATCGTTACGTATAGAATTTCAATTAACTTCAAACAAGATTAAAAGGTCCACATTATCGATTCCTCTCAAAATTTTAGGAACTTTAAGTAATTTTTCTCTTATATGTACGTCTAGTTTCTAAGCTGAATAGGTTTAATCTTTCTAGCTGTGTTTCCTAATTATGATCGCCCTGGCTTGGACCTTTTCCAAACTTTCTCTTTTCTCAAATATGGTGAACAAACTTGTGCACAGAACTCTACCTGGGGCCTTACCAATAGGTTGTGTTTAAACTTATTGTTTCGTTTTTGTAATTGAATTGCGCTTTAATGTGACCCAGAATCTTTAAGTCTTTCTTTTCCACATTTAAACATTGCTGCGATGATTTAAGATCGCTTGACACATAGATCCCAAACCCTCTTTTTCTTTTCTGTGACTGCCATTGTTCTGTCAAATGTCTTGCATTCGACTCTGGGATTATTATTGCTAATGTGAATTTCTTTGCATTTTTCAAGAATTAATGACAAGTCCCAGGGCAGGTCCCAACTAGCTACCTAATCAATATATTTTTGAAAATTTTTGATATACTCTTGCTTAATTATACTCTTACCCAACTTAGCCATAAGGAAATTTTGGACACAAAACCAAAGCCTTATCGTTTACGTATATGATAAATAGCAAGGGGCCCAGGACCGATCCCTGTAGAACTTTGCTCGTAACATATGTCCATTCGGACGTTATTCCAGTGATTAATATTCTGTTGCGATGAGCCAACCAGATTTTATCAAATTTGCTATTTTTCAGACAATTCCTAACGCTCTAATTCTATTCATTAATTTCTTGTATGGCACCTTATTGAAAGCTTTTAGAAAGTCTAAATAAAAAACATCAAATGACCTTGTGTTCGTAAATTTAATTTATATAATGGAAAATCTTTTAGATATTAGTTAGACACGATCTTTGATAGATGAAACTATTTTACGAGTCTCGCAATAATCCGTTCAGTTCTACATGTTCGACTATTTTCTCTCTACTCTCCATCATTTCCCGTAGAACAGATGTCAAGCTTATGGGTCGATAATTTCTGGCGATCTCTTTTCAACCTATTTTTATTTATTGGGGTTACATAAGCTAGCTTCCAATCTCCAGGGAGAATTCCATTTTCAAAAGAAGAATTAGAGATTTTCGCTAGTTGTTCGACTATTGAATCTTTAACTACTCTTATAACTCTTGGGGTGATCCTGTTGGGGCCACCCGACAAGGCAGATTATTCCCCGAGTACCTGATATTGAGTCCAGGGTTAATATTTCCATTTTCCTTAGTGAATACTGCTGCAAAATATTCATTTAATGTTTGAGCTATATCTGTATCTTTGAATTTTAATACATCTTTCTTGACTTTAATAGGTCCAATACTACCTTCGATTAGTTTCTTACTGTTCGCTAATGTGAATCCTTTTTTGTTATTTGATTTCCAGTTTAAGGTTACTGTGATTTCCTCATTGGGCTTGACTCTTTTATAATACATAGCGCTCAATACGTACGCCCATCTTCGCCAATCGCGAAGCAGAGAGAGAGAATGAATTGAGAATGTGTAGTCCCCAAACTTCTTTAAATTTAATCCAAGTTTCATTTGGGTAACAACCACTTAGTCCATATTTAGTCAAGCTTTTTTTAACTCATCTAATTTAGTTTTTTAAATTTCAAATTTGGAAAGCTTACTTTGAGTTTGTCGTATGAAATTTTAACATTAAATTTAATCACATTATAGGTACTATTACCAAATTTATCTCCTACAGGTTACATTAACATTTAAAATCAAATAATCGTCTGGAGCTAAAACTACAGTGCCTTTCAAGTAAATCGATACAAATTTGAAAGTGCGCCTAAAGGCTAATGACCACACCAATGTAGGGAACTACTTATGTCCATAAGGCTCCCGTCCGGGAAACGCTTCCCCTTCGATTTTTTACACTCCAAACTAGCTAATTCTCTCCTCTGAACATGCTGAATTTGGCCAACATGCTGCTATCAGTGCAACGAATAAATAAAGAACGTAAGAAGCCAGCGAGCTCAAAAACGCCGAGGAGTCTCTGAATGAGGGGGTCCGATGTAATCGATGCTTCGCTCAGTGCACTTGCGATTTTAGTCTTGGTCTGGAGGACGCCACCCGGGGGAGCATTGGAGCCGGACATGCCGATCTTGGCCTGGTCGCTTGTCGAAACGGCAGCTGAACCATCCTTTCACGGAGCCCCCAAGTAGGGAGAGGAATCCATAGTCTTCTTTGTTTTCTTCATTTTAAAGAGGAGGGCAGGGAGTGGACCCGCTTCTCTCTAGACCCGTAAGCAGCCCAAAGACAAGACGGATCGGCCTCAGCAAGATCCTTCATCGAAATAGAGAAGAACTTGGCTGTCGAAGAGCCGCTAGTCGGGAAAGGAAGTCCCTCAATTCCTTGTGAGCCCTCGGGGACCTGATCATCCTGAGGAGAAGCTTGCACAGGTGCAGACTCAGATTCGGTGGTTCAAGATCCTGCGATCTTATACGGGGTCACATCAGGGACCATTGTCATCTCATGGGGGCCTCCATGTGGCGGTTATTTCCCCCAAGACATCACTGGCGAACTGACATCCATTGGGGAAGAGGTGGAGCTGGTACGCCGGCCCACTTTAAGTTAGAAATGCATGTATGCGGCACTAAAGGAGCACGACCTGACGGATCCCGCTATCACTTGACCCTATAAGCGGGTTGGTCTTATCAAGCCGCTCCCACGGGGAGCGGTTGATTCTGGGCCGCATGCCTGCCTTCTTCTCAGGCCCCGTGAAAGTACAAATAGCACAACTGCTGGTGCAGAGATGGTCGCCCTTGAGTGACTCTAAAGAAATGTGTCAGATGGAATCCATTGCACTGATATATTTGGGAGAGGATTAAACCTCCTCTCAGGTAAAAGAGAGTTAGTGGGTCTCCTGAGAAATCCTAGGGGTGACGCCTCCTTTTCTGAGTTGGAGCTACCCTGTGGCAGCTCCGAAGATGGCAAAGGGGAAGCATCTTTGCCACATATATGGGGTGCTTGGACTTTCCTCGTCCTCCCAGACACCTAAGTAGGGCGAGGTGGCGCTTGCCTGAGATCGCCCAATATTTATTTTTTTTGTAGCCATGATAGTCAGTAAAACAAGAAACAACTGCATGGAAAGTAAATACTATGACCTCTCAATACCTTGGGAAGTTTAAGAGAAAATCACCATAGGATAAGAAATTTCACAATGTTATCATTTACACATACTTATCCCGCAGCTTCGACCTAAGGGCTTTGAAAATCCGGACCACCATTCAGGCGAATTTGTCTTCAAGCTTTGCCCATAAAGGATGGTACCGACGTAGTCACCATATGTGGCTACGTGTACAGGTAGGAGGTGGCTATGTGTACAGGAAGGAAGTGAACAGAGTTGATGGCCTAGCACACCCCAATGCCTAATACTTGCCCTGGTCGGCTGGCTTTCGGCCATCGCTGCAGGCAAAGAGCTAACGGTATACACTGCCACTCAACTAAGGACCCATAAGACCTCTGTGGGTAGAAGGGCAAGTTTAAAAGGGGTAGATGGGTAAGAAATAGAGATAGGCGGGTCTATTAACGAGTAGGGTGAGTGACCACCTATTATTATCATACTTCGGCGTAAGCGATCATATGATGGCGTGCAAGCCACCCAAGCACCATGTCTAGCAAACCAATCTCCGTCCAGGTGAGAAGAGTTCCTTCTGTTACAAAGTGAAGGTAAACAAAAGTTTGAGGCAATACTCGTAATAATAATAATAATATAAAAATATTAATACTACTAATAATAATAAAGAAAGATAAGTACCTTTAAAGGCGAGCAAGTGAGATGCATAGAGGCGGGAAGGTGGGATTAGAGGGTAGAGGGAAAGAGAAGAGGATTGAGAGAGAGAACAACAGCGAGAGACAGATGAAAGGAAGAGAGAAAGGGAGAGGACGAAAGAAGAGACAGAGAAGGGTGAAAAAGAGATGCAAATATAGAAACAGTGATAAGCAGGATGAAGCCACCAGTACATAAAATGATTAAATCATTGCCTCCTGAGAAGGCCTGGCTCACTGGGTTGACCTGAACTTTTTAACAGCCCCTGATGAAGATGTTTTGGTCTCCATTTCCCTTCATGTCCCCACTTTTCTCGACGAGTATCCCCACTTTAGTTTTTCTAGTTTGGATTAAAGTTCTAAAGGGAGGTACCCTGTCTAGTTTGCTACACATGGTAAATGGACGGATTGCTCGTCCTACCGGCTCGACCCAGTGAAGGGGTACGATAATAGGTGATCCCCCCCCCATATATCTCTAGTGGGACCACTTATCTCTTATCTTCTTTACTACTTAGCCTTGTCCAACCCGTTCCAACTTTCGCTTAAACTATCCAGAATGGTTCTGGTGGCTCGGTACACTTTCTTCCTCTTAAATTAACGTAACTAATTGGCAGGTTACAACATGAAGTCCCTATTTGCTGCGATGGCAGAAAGCTCACTGTTTTAGGGAGGTATTAAGTAGGGGGGTCTGCTTCGTTGCTGACTCTGCCCACCGCTGGATGTGCACATACATATCATGTGGCTATCCGGCTTCATCCTTTATGGTTAAAATCCCCCCAGAACAAAGTCGCTATAGTGGCGTTTTGGATTGTCAAGGATCATCTTAACTCTAAGTTGCAGGTCTAGTATCTGTAAAGGATAACATTGTGGGTGTTTCTGATCCTATGGGGACTTTTCTCTTAACCCTCCAAGGCCTTAGGAAGTCATAGAATATACTTCCCATAAGTTTTTTTTCTTTTCTAAATCTTTGACCATGGCTACAACTGAGAGAAGTAAAGGAATACGCTCACAGGGGCAGATTCTTTTCCCCTAGGTGCCGGAGAGGGCAAGGTAACCCTAGATACCTTTCTAACTCATGCGCCGACAATTCAGCGCAAGACGATTCAGCACAAGGGTTAGGTTGGTTGGTTTCTGCGTCCAAGTCCCCTATCTTAAAGATAGTTTACGTGTTCTAGCAGTGTGTGTGTGTGTGTGTGTGTGTCACGCCCGTAAGGCAGGGCACACCAGCAGATGATTTTGTTGAAGTATTTGAATCCATGCATGAGTCAATGACGGGTGAACTGGAACAATTATCGAACTAGTTTGAAGATACTTGGATTGGTCACCCGTTCCGGCGTGGTAGAAGACACCCTACTTTTAATCCAGCAGTGTGGAGTATCTTTGGTCGGATCAAAGGAGATCTACCGAAGGCAAACAATTCAGTACAAGAGTGACACCCTGCTATTTAGGTGTCAATTGGTCATAATCATCCAACGGATTATTAATTTATAAAATTTCTTATATTAGAGAAGAATCCTATGAAAAAGGAGAGTATGTATTTTTCGATTATGGAAGGCTGGTAATTTTTGAAAACAGTTATAAGTTAAAAAATTTATTTACAAGATTAGGAAAGTTTTATTCTAATTTGTGAAAGATTATTAATCATTTTCCCTAAGATATGTATATATACGTTATGAATTGTCTTGCGCTAAACTGTCTTTCTGGTGAATTCTCCTTGCGATGAATTGTCATTCGCTAAATTGTCAGTGAGGGCTATAATCGGTGGAGATGCTCTCCTCTAACCATTTATTCGGAAAAGGGGTTTACCATTTGACATCTAAGGAGCTGCCCTCGGGCAGCTGCACCGGCAAAATGGAAAAAGCCCTGTTCTTTCATAGGAGCCCCTCAACGTATCTACTAGCACAGAAAGGATCTCTCGATCTCTAATAGCTACGGGTTCGGGGGTTACAAGGAGTTACAAGGAAAGAGAGTACCCTAGGAGACATTACGGTCCATTCAAAGAGGGTACCTTTGGACTAGCAATCGAGTGGGCACATGGCTGCTCAATTGTTTTGCGTCCCTAAACGGCCACTTTTCAAGACTTTGTCTAGTCTTAACTTGAACTGGTCAACAGATTTACTGTTAACAACTTCCACTGGAAGTGCGTTCCACATACCGCAGACACTGTAAGTAAAAAAATTTCCACACAGATTGCGGTTGTAACGCTTCAGTTCAAGTTTGAAGCCGTGATTGCGCGAATCTGTGGATATAAGTACCATTTTTAGAACTTATGGTCGTATTACATGCCGTCCCGTTCCTTGGTGGTCGCCCGAGTGTGAGACGGCCCTTAGATATAAGCAATGTACCTATATGTGCTCTAAGCTAGCCCGAACGAGTTCATTCTAGGTTAGGCAGCGTGTCAAAAGGAGTCGGGTCAAGTTCTTGAAAGACTTCCTCTCCAGTCCTCCAGAAGTACGGGACCTCAATGCGTTGCATTCCCTCTTCAAGGGCGAAAAGTGCCCCTTGTCCGGAAGACATTCCGTACGCCTTGCATCAACACTTGGATGAACAACTTTTTTCAATAGTATTTGTACTCAGGATATCTTCACACTCCTTCCTTTTCACAAGAAGGGGTGAGATTAGTCAACTCCGGCTGGTTTCAACCCAACTTCTTTAAATTCCCGCGTGTGCAAGTTGATGGAGAAATTGCTTAAGATTATATTAGCTTACTTCATGGACAACGGAAGACATATGTCAACTGCATAGTACACCTTTTGCAAGTTCCACCCACGTCAGATGCTTTGTTCTGGTTGGAAAATGCTACCTGCGAGGTATTCCTTCGTTGAAACATTTCGCCACGCTGTTTTTTTTTATCTGGAGAAGGCTTATGATGCCCTCTGGTGCTATGGTATCATGGAGACCCTCTACGCCATGAGGGCAAGGGGAAGATTTCTAATTTCAATATTGAGTTTTTACGAGATCGTCGATTCCATGCAGAGGTAGGGAAAGCTATATACAGCTCGTTAAAGCAGGAAGAGAGCGTTCCGTAGGGAAGTGCAATAAGTATCATTTAATTTGCTTTGAGCTTCAACGGTGTCACATCGGTGCTGCCGCAAGATGTTAAAGCTACGCTCTACGCAGACGAGCTTTTAATCTCTTTTGATGTGGTCTATAACCAATGTTAGTGCATCCACTCCAACAGGATTAAATCGGATCTGTTGCTACGCCGAAGCACACATGTTCTGTCTTTTTGGCTAAGATTAGCGTAGTGCACTTCCCCGAACTAGACCCGTTCCTAAATGGGGCTCGCTTGGATGTGATACAGTCATATCGTTTCGTTAGTCTTCTTTTCGACCGGCGCCTAACTTTGGAGTTCTGTAATTACGACCTTAGGGTTTCTTGTACATGCACCTTTGACATTCTTCGCCCCGTGACGTTTAGCATTTGTGGTGCTGATAGGGCTACCGCTTTGCTTTTATAATATTTCTTTTTCGCTCAAGGGTCGAGTCGAGTACAGATTCAAGTTTCTGCATCTAAACCTGAATTATGGAAGATGGACTCGATATACCACTGTCGTAGAGTAGGCTCTCGACGATATACCATATATAACTATTCGTTGAAGGAATTATTCTAATATTTCAAGTGCGTGGTAATCTGATTGACCGAGGTTATTTATTTTCAATATGCTTAAGAAGTGGAACTGAGCTCAAGGATAATAATATGGTTATCATTAATAAAATATAGTTTTATTAATTAAACTATCAACAACACACAAAAAGAAAATGTTTACATACACGGAGAATGGAAAGGGACGTGGGAAAATCTGACTAATCCGAGGATTAAGATTTGGAGAGATTTAAAAAGGTAAACAAATAAAAATTAAAGGGATGGGATGGTTCGCTAAACCATTTAAAGCACAGGGTAGCGTTGATAAAAGGATATATAATTAAAGGTAATGCTCAGCTTACGTAATAACAAGGTGGTTGTGCAGAGGAAGACGATGCGAATGAATCTTCGGTCCACTGGCGATTTCCAGCAGAAGGGTTCTTCGGGGGGTTGTCCTTAGTGAAGGGGAAGGATTGTCTTCGAAGAGTGAGAGCGAAGTGGGGCTCGGAGGTACGAGCGATCTTTGTGACAGCAAATCGGGGATGTTCAAAATGAAGAATAAAGGTTATCGTTGAAACCAATCGTTCTCTTGAAGAACGTTAAAAGGGAGGGAATTAAATTACCCTGACGTGATGTCTTGGGAATGAGAACCGTTTCTTGACGAACGGGCTTGAAGAACAATGGCTGTTCTAACGTTGTTCTCTTTCTGAACAACAGGGGGGTGAGAACCGTCTCTTTTCAACTGGCTCAAAGAACAATGGCTGTTCTAACGTTGTTCTCTTTCTGAACAACAGGGGGGGGGGAGGAACCATTTTTGGTCAACGGGCTCAAAGAACAATGGCTGTTCTAACGTTGTTCTCTTTCTGAACAACAGGGGGGCCTTGTTGACTTGGCGTCTGGAAGGCTCGAACCTTGGCACTCAAGGGATATTGTCCTCTTCTAGACAAATAAGGTGGTTCTCGAGGTAGAGAGTCCCTATTGTGCTCAAGAGAGACCGGATCGGCGTGATGCCTCGCGAAGATAATCTGGATCTGATCTGATCTGCTTCAATCGGGAAAGCTTTGATATAAATAGTCGAAGCCAACCCCTTGGCGTAGAGGACAATTGAGTGGGAGGTTTCGGGGGAATGCCCCGGTCGCGCCTGGGAAAATACCTTATCTGCACATAAGCCTAACTCAATCTGGCGAGATCGACGTGTGGAGGCGAACCGGGGAAAAGAACCTCCTTGATTAAATATTTGCTAAGGTGGGCGATAACGCGCTCTGCTTCCTCTCGCATGGGTAGCCATGTGTTTCCTAAACATGTGATAGCGGCTGAATTTAGGCGGCCTCAGACCGTTCTATCACACCCACACTAATCTCCTTTTAGCAAACGGTGCCTTCACCACTTCTACTAATGAGAGCATCCTTATTGATGTTAGGGAGATGCCGCTTGCTCTGAGCCATGCATTGTGCATTATGCGTTTGTATGAGCGAGACCAGTATGCCCCTGAGATACGCCAATCATACCCTAAGCCATTCCGGCTTAGGGCTAAGAAACTCCTTAAAAATCGCGATGGATCTCTTGGCCGGTGGAGCCTATGGTCCTGCCCAAGGGGCCACTCTCGGTGGTATCACGTTTGACTCTTTGTCACCAAGCCCCTGATCCCAAAGCTTGTACAGTGACAGGATTATCGCGTTTAAACTTTTTGGAGCACACTTCGTGGCACACTGGCGCCGTACAGATGTACACTGAATGCTCCGAATCGAAGAATGGGTCAGCTTTCGCTTACATGTCACCTCTGTTTGAAGTCGGTCGTGGTCTGTCTTTTCGTTTGCAATATACCACTCGGTAGATGAGATTGAAGGCGTGCCTGGTTCAGGAACTAGATTGTAATTTATGCCTGGCATTGGAATTTGCAGTATCCATGAAGCTATGGGGTGGATGTCAAGATTGTCTTCTGCCTAGTTCATGGGCATGAAATGATTTTGTGAAATGAAAGAATTGAGGAGAACACCTAAGATTAAGCAAGGACTGGCAGACCAGATCAACGCTTAACTCTTCCCCAAGCTGACTAAATGGCAGGAATAACGTCGGATAAGAGACAGGAGCCAAAAATTGCGTGTTTTCTTGTTGCGACTTTTCACGTGGACTTAACCCCAATTCTTCGACCACTTCAGGTCGTCTACTGGCATCTCCGACAAAATTTCTCCTTTCTAAAGAAATGTAGCCATTGATTTGTTCTATTAGCTTTCTTATATGAAAAAAATAGTAGACTCAAACTTTTGGCCATGAGTGTACAGTATGTACATATATAAGCTCACCGGAAAAGTAATTAGTCACCTGCGACGGGAGCGTACCTTTAGAATAAACCTGAAAAAATATATATTAGAATAATCATTCAAATCACGTAAATTTGAAAAATGAATGAAAAACTTCAAATATATATTAGACTCAAAACCTTTGTCTATGAATATATATATATATATATATATATATATATATATATATATATATATATATATATATATATATATATATATATATATATATATATATATACGAAAGGCGGTCAATAAATTTTGCGAATCGGTAGGGGAAAACAGAGGAAGGGGGATGGCTGTTTATGGGGGTGTTAGGACAAGTTAGGACAAGTCAGGACCTGCAGCTGTACGCTCCTTCCTTGTCTATTTGAGAAGCAGTAGCTGATCGCAGATCGTCAGTCACAAATTTTTCAACAATGGAGAAGGTTGAGCACCGCGCAGTGATCAAATTTTTGACCAAGAAAGGCAAGAATGCAAAAGAGATCCATGAACGCATGGTTGCAATGTACACCGACACCGCCCCTTCCTATGCAACTATTGCTCACTGGAATAGGAAGTTCCGCCATGGTCGTTAGTCCCTTAAAGATGACCCCCGCCCAAGACGCCCGTCAGACGTCACCAACGAGGACAATGTGGCCCGTGTGGAGAGGATCATCCTCGAAAATCGACGGATGAAGGTCAAAGAAATCGAGCGAAAACTTGGAATATCACATGGAAGTGTTATCAACATCATCCACGACAATTCGGCCATGACCAAGGTCTCTGCCCATTGGGTCCCTAGAAACCTCACGCCCCATGATCGACTTCAACGTCGTCAAAGTCCACAAGGCCAGAGTTGCAAAAGCTGCCTTGCGCGAGTGCGGATTCGAGGAGCTCAACCTCCCCACCCCACCCCTACAGTCCAGATCTGGCCCCTAGCGACTACTTTTTATTCCGCCAGTTCAAGGCTGCACTGCGTGGACGCCAGTTTGGGGACGATGAAGATGTCCAGCTCGCCGTCCAGGAGTGGATTGAACAGCAGTCGGGAGATTTCTGGTTGTCGGGAATTCGAAGCCTCAGGGACAAGTGGCGCAAGTGCATTGAAGTCGAGGGTAGTTATATTGAAAAATAATAAAACACTTTTCCTCATATCTCGTTTCCTTATATCCGAATTTCAAAACTTATTGACCGCCCCTCGTATATATATATATATATATATATATATATATATATATATATATATATATATATATATATATATATATATATATATATATATATATATATTTATATATATATACATTGATTAATATTTGGTTTGACCTCCTTTAGCCACTTTAAGTGCTTTAACACGTTCTATCATGCCAGTAATTAAAGTTCTGCATTATTGCTTGATTCTGTCAGAGTGAAACCAAACGTAGATAAGACGTTCTCTGAGCTTTGCTTTGGTTGTTATGGGAACTTTGTGTATTTCATTTTTGAGAATATACCATACACTCTCAATAAGGTTCATGTGAGGGGAATTTCCAGGCGATGATAGCAGTTCAATGCCATTTTGCGCACACCATGTCTTCAATGATCGCGCCGTGTGACAAGGAGCCAAGTGTTGCTGAAATATTTCATGATTTGTCACCGAACCATTCCCTCGTTTTAGGTACCAAACGTTTTTTTCAGTACTTCAATATCTTATACTGATTTATTATACCTTCAACAATCATCAAACGACTTGTCCCATGTACAGAAATTGCTATCCTTACCATGATTTTCTGTGAATGTTTTGGTCTTTTTAACACACTCTGGCATAAACTCCTCACCTGACCGCCACCTTACTCTCTGCACACGGTCATCAAGTACTGTAATAGTTGACTCGTCCAAAAACATAACCTTCAACAATATAAAACACTATAGCAGTACTGAAACGACCTGTGATGCAGGTGGCGGCAGTTAAACAGCCAAATAAATTAGTATGTCTTGAAATTATTTCATTCAGCATGAACGCGTAGCTAGTAGGTAAATCAGAATGTACCTATCACCGTAGTTACAGTATGTTCTCCTATGCTTAGTAAAGAAATAACTGGTAAATGTACCACTCTTACCTTTTCCCATTGCTCAGTAGTCCAGTCGGCATGAGCATTAGCCCAGACCTGACGTGCCTGCATCATGTTTTTGGTTAGCTTAGGCTATTTTCTTGGACGGTAGGCTCGTAATTCACTGTCCAGTAGCCTCCTATTTACTGTTATTCGAGAAAGACTAATGCCATCTGCTAACAGTTCGATTGCAATCTTCCTACAAGATTTGCTTTTGTCTTTAATAGCCATTTGTTTTATATTTCCTCTATGTTTTGTCGTTGTTTTCTTCTTGCCACCACATTTCCCAACCCTTGCTGAATCCAAATTATGACCGTTTTCATTTTTTTTATTATATTGCTTACTGTTTGAGATGAGACTCCCAATTTCTTTACAATATCTTTGTTTTAGTGCACAATCACTTAATAAAATTTTGATCTGTCTAATTTTCCGAGGACTCAAGTCACTGACTTTATCCATAGCTGTTCACTTTCATTTTATCTATTACACTGCAAGAAAAAACAGTTATTATTATCCCAAGGCAGGCAAAATACACAGTAACAGCAAAAGGAAATAGCGCGCACACCCTCACCCTGCAAAGTCTGAATTGTAACCGAGGCACGAGACGAACAGTTGCCGAAGCTGGCAAAACCGAATCGGTGTTGCCTTCTTTTATTTCAATTTTGCCATAAAATTAAGCAAAACACACTAATATTTAGTCTTCGAAAGTGTACAATAGTTATTTCACACTAATATGATAAAATAACCTCATTATTGACTCATTAAATAGTTTTAAGTTACCTTCTACCAGAAAAATTACGAATTTTCAAGAAATTCATAATAATTTGATCACTACTATATAAATATAAATATATATATATATATATATATATATATATATATATATATATATATATATATATATATATGTATATGTCTGTGTGTGTGTGTGTGTGTGTGTGGCAAACAAATTGATGGACGCAAACACTTCAGGATGTCCAGAGCAGGATGCCTCGTAACATTTATTTCAAACATTTCAGGATAACAAATCACATACATCATCAGTGCTAAAGAAATACAAAATACAGATTTAAATATATACATAAAAAGTTAACACATGCAATAAAATTGTGAAACGTGAATATTAAATTTGAAACGAATTGATTACATTGGAAATACGGAGAAAAAAAACAACGAGGGAATTTATATTAAATAGTAAGGAAAATAATTGACTGGATAGTATTCTTGCAAAAAACAATGTAAAATTTAACAAGTTAGCATGTTTTTTAATGAGTGACTATATTTATTATTTAGAGTGGGTTGAAGTTTTGTAATATAAATTGCCTCTAGCAGGTAAAGGTCCGAGATGTTTCTTACCGCTTTAAGTATCGTGAAGTTCTCGAGTGTAGCCCTAAAGCCACATTGTGACAGATGGTTTCGAATTGGGGATGGGTCAGATTTTGTAAGGTGTAATCCAGTTCTTTGAGATCTACCCATTTGCTGCATGAAGCGGGAGTAAAGCGTACGCCTTGTTGCTCCCACATATGATACAGTGCTACTCCATGTAGAACGAAAAACGTATATAATTTTAGATTGCATATTGGTGGGTGGTTGATCTTTGAACTTAAATAATGATCCCAGTCTGAAGTCATTAATGAGAACAATAGATGTTAATAATTGAAGATTACTCTGGCCACGTCCTTGTGTGTGACAGCGAGCCACCTGTTCGTCTGAGAGTTGATATCCTGGTTTTGTCAGAATTTCTTCTCTTCGGAGAAAAAACGCAGCATGTTTACCTCCAACGGGTGTTTCAACATGTTGATCAGCTTCTTGGTGTGTTTGAGTCGCTTTTCTTGCATCACTTTGAGAGAAATACTCTCTTCCTCATCGTGTATGAAAAGTAGTGAATGTCCTTGTATACCACCAGCCTTATAAGCTTTACATCCACACCTTTTCTCCCTTGCAACGGCACGCATAGACTTTCTGGGATCATTGTTGATGTTCTCCTGGATTTGAAAGACGAACTCCGGTGTTCTGATGACGTCAGATGGCCAACCATGGGTTTTCGTCTTTGCTGTCTCCTCGTAGTCGAATCCTAAATCTTCTAGCTCCTTTCTGACCTTTTCTCTACCAGCCTTCTCATGACGTTAAGGAAGTCTAAAATATCCTTATTTCTTTTTGGCGCAGATTCCAAGGATGCCTCTTCCACAAACTGGGGTGTTAAAAAAATTCAATAGTTAATTATTAAAAAAAAAAAAATTAAAACAAAAATTACTATTATTTTTAAAAGAAGCAAAAATATCAGTTGGTAACTCTGTGTTCCGCGCATGTGTGTTTTATGGCGTCAGTTCTTTCTTATTCCTATCATAGTAGACTCAGTTGTACATCATTTGAGAAGGAAGCCTAATTCAATTTTTCAAAAGTTTCGAAACAGTAAGCTGTGCTGCTTGGTATTCACAACGAGAACTCGAATGCGGAGATTACCGAGTGCTTGAGTTTCAATCTGAGGACGGGCCATAGGATCCGGAAAGACTTGAATGAGTCAGGTTGTGATTACGAAGGTACGGCTGCTCGGAAACCTCACTCTAAGCATTCTGATAAGAAAAGAGCGAACAAATTTGTCGTGGAGATCCAGGCCATCATTGACAACGACCCCAGCAAGTCAATGAGGTATGTAGCCAAGGACAAGGGAGTGTCAGAGATTCTCATTAGTAGTTAGTGCATGAGGACTAAGAGAAGGGGCCAGCGTCTGTCTCAGAAGATGAAGGACAAGTGGAAGGAACGTGCTGCGAAGTTTGTGAACAAATTGAAGCATCCCCTCAAGCATGGCATGCTTTGCTTCTTCTCAGACGAGAAGAATTCTTGCCAGGATCAGGTGATGAACTCGCAAAACAATCCTTGGTCTGTTGTGTCCCCAAAAGATGTACCGAGCGGGTAAAGAAGGCCCAGTTATGCCGAAGTTTATTTTCCTGAAGAGCTATCCTAGCGTACCTGGAGAAGTTGGTGTTGCCCGTGATCCAAGAGGTGCCGTTGTAAGGTCGTCTGTGTGGCAACAGGAGTCAGAAGCATGCCATCAAGCGGGAGAATTCAATCTTGACTGTCAGACAATTTCTTTGATCACATCACTCCTAACATCTGGCCTTCCAACTCCCCATACTGTAACTCCTGAGCTATTACATCGATTAACAAGAAAACTTCAATTTTTTTAGCAGTTTTGCTCTTTCACCTCTAGTTTTATTACTTTCGTATATATTTTAATTATATTGCATATAAATTCAAAATATAATGCGTTTATTTCCTCTGTTACAAATGCATATTACAGAAAAAACAGCATAAATACAGAACATTTATGGAACTAAATGACTTGGATAACATAATACTTACAGATCATAGCACAGCAGACGGTTATGAGTGAGTTTTGGGGACGATCTTGTGTGCATTGGCTCCGTGATATCACGCAAGAGCATCGGGCAAAAGCCCTCCATTATGCTGTGGTTCCACTTGCCTTTGTATTTGCTCTTCATCTTAGTTATAACTTGGTGGAACCTTTCTCCATTGTATTCACTCACTGCTCCAATGTTCGGAGGGAAGTTGAGGTGGGAGTGGAGAAAGTGAATTTTGAGTGACATTCGGCACACCATATCCTTATTGCTGTCTGCTGTACCATGATCTGTGAGTATTGTGTTATCCAAGTCATTTAGTTACATAAATGTTCTGATCTATACTGCTTTTACGGTAATCTTCTTTTGTAACAGATGAAATAAACACATTATATTTTGAATGTATATGCAGTATAATTAAAATGGTATATGTGAATATATTTATAGATGACTCGACGACGTTGAATGATGAGAGATTCCAGCTATTATCTATATTTGTCTCAAATCTCTTCTTCTTCAATTTATAAATGTGATTAATGGTTCTCTCACATTCATTTAACTCAAAGAAATAATCCACTTTCACGTTATCAAAACCTTGGATAAGTTCCTCTTGCATAAAATGACTGATGATTTAGAGCTTTCAAAGCATTGTTTACAAACTCTCAAGGCCTCGCATACGATCACACAAAGATCCTTTTCAGTGGTTACTGTATTCAACGTCCATCTGGACATTGTGTAGCAGATACCCTCACGTCTCGAACCGATATGCAATACTTTGCATTTATCAACATTAAATTGCATCTGCCACTTTTCGGACCACTCGACTACCGCTTTCAGGTTGTTTTGGATTTTGATCCTGTCTGAAGTGGCCCTGGCTTTTCCTACCAACTTCGTGTCGTCAGCAAACCTTGAAACATAGTCACCGAGACCAGTATTTATGTCATTTATATATGTTAGGAACAACAGCGGACCCAGCACAGAACGCTAGGACACACCGCTAGTAACGCATCGCCACTCTGAATGCAATCCTTTAATGACTATTCGCTGGTTTTTTTTCGCTTAGCCATGCTTTTATTCACTGTCATACCTGATGACCGATACCGTGAGCAGAAGTATTTTCACTGAACGTTCGTGTGGCAGTTTATCATATGCCTTTGTAAAAATCGAGATAGATCACGTCGAAATTGCTACTTGAATCGTACCCATTGATAATCTTATGATAGAGTTCTAATAAGTTGGTCAGACGGGACTTGTTTTTCATAACACCATGTTACGTTTCCCAAATAAGGTTGCGACTATTGAGATGTTTAACTACTTTGTCCTTCACGATAGACTCAAGACAGTTTGCCAACTAAGGATGTTAGGTTTATTGGTTTGTAGTTTGGAGATTATTTTTGATCGCGTTTCTTAAAGATGGGTGTAATATTTGCAAGTTTGAAATCTCCAAGAATGAATGACGAGGATAAATCATATCGTCGCACCTGGACATTTACTTTTAGCAGCCTTTCAATGCAGCCACTTATATCCTCCTTCCTCATCAATATCGTCCTTAGAATTTTGCTTCCCCCCGTGCAGGTCAATGGGGTAACATCTGGGATAGTTTCAAGATCATTACTAAATACTGATGCAAAATAGTTTGGGGGAATCTCCACTAAATCTTTAAGATCAGACTCAGAAGACAGTTGCTCACTGGCATCTCTCAAGTGACCAATTGATTCTTTTGCTCGATTATAATTTTTAAAGTACTGGTAGAACCTCTTTGGGTTATATTTGCTGTTTAAGGCTAGGTTAATTTCCTAGTGTTTCTTCTTCGTGTAAATTAATCTTTTAACAGAACGCATAAGCTCTAAGTACTCACTTGAAATCAATCTTCGATCTGATATCCACATCCTGTACGCAAGATTCCTTCTTCTGATTTGCTGTTTCATCTCAGTGACCCACCACTTCTGCTGCAGGGTAGGTTCACGCTTTTGAGTTTTTGGCACGAATTGATGATCTGCCCTTTGATGTCATTTAGAAATATTTTACATAGTAACGCTACACTACATTCTGATGCGATATTGATATGAAGGACATTTGATAGTATCCGCCTAAATTCCTCAATATTTGCCCTCTTTAAATTTCGCATCAGCATAAAGTTTAGATCTATAAATGCCCTACTAACCATGGTGAATCGTATAGAACTGTGCAAACACTTGTTCATCCGATTTTTCTTTATACGAAGGAGACCTATACACAACGGCAATGTCGGCGTCACTTATTTTGTCTACTAGTACCTCAATAGAAGCCAGGCTTTGTAGGCAGTATAGCATAACTCCACCACCAGCTTTCCTTTCTCTTTCTTTATAAAATAATTTGTACCCGTTATTTTGAATTCGCCAATTAAATCGTGGTTTCCAAGGTCAGTCCAGCTCTCGGATACCTCAATTATAGCAAATTTGTCTACTTCGACACAAAAGGTTAAACAGTCCTCTCTTTTACACGGGGACTAGACTCGGAATTGGAGATGTCTGAAATATTGTTGTTGCAAGGTTTAGCACATGCTCAAGTCTTGCTGCACCAATGGAGTTGAGGTGCAGTCTATCTCGATTAAACAAGCCTGTGTTCAAAGAAGTCGTTCCGACATCAATAAAGTACGCTCCTTCCTCTTGACAAATGATTTTGAGAGAATTATTATAATTTGTTTATGCATAAAAATGCTCTTCGCTCCAATTCTTGGTAGGATACATGAAAAGGATATTACATCCCTACTACTTTGCTTCAGGATTCGCAGAAATTGTTGGTAACGCGCCAGTAGTTCCTCAGACCTAGTGGAAACAGTATTTTGAGTGCCTACGTCCAAAGAGCAAGCAGTTTCTACGCTAGCTCATTTTACATAGTATTTCACGGAGTTTGCTAAGTTCTCTACCCACGCCCCTGGGTAGCAGTACCCTTTTCTTTTCTCAGGCTGCCTACTTCAAAATTCATCTAGCTGACTCCTCGCGATGGACTCGCCTACTAGGCGAATTTCTGGCCCGTCGTCTTCGTGGGCCGAGTGTAAAACGGAGAAACTGTTAGTGGTGATTATTGAAATTCTTCTCTTCATTGTTCTGAGCACAACTCCTCGGTGGACAGGTAAGAAGCTCTAGGTAGCGGAAGTCTCGGTCGAGATATTTGAAGATCTGAACTGTTCGGTTGTTCTTGCCTAAATGCTGATCGACCCTGCTACGAAGATATTTGGTATGATAAAGCGCACGATAAACAACAAAATTGATAAATAAGATTAGAACGCGCAGCATATAGTATTAGTCCTTTGGATTTGAACAAAGACCTAATTTATAGTTACTGTTCAGAACATTCTTTAAACGCAAATAACGTACGAGTTTTTTTGAGAAACGCGGTCAATTCGGCATTTAACTTAGAAGTCTGGCGTCCAAATAATGAGATAAATCGGTATTAGGTGAGTACGGAAGTGGGCTTAGAGGAGGCTCTAGCCAAGAAAGAGGAAAAGACCTTCTTAAAATGTCGCTCGATGAGTTTAAGTGGGAAACCATTATAAATAAGGAACTTTAATTGCTGTAAATTCTTCATGCAAGGGAAGATAGGTGGAACATGTAGAAATGGCTAAATGGAGAAGGGAATAGACCGCCTTCAGTTTAAAATAAGAGGCAATAAAACTAAAAAAAAAGCTTGTACATAATCCCGAGTAGTCGGGTTTGCGAAAGACTGAAGTCACAAATGAACCTTTCATGCAGGTGACTTTTACATCTAAATCGGGGAGGGAAGCGTCTTCTTGTACCTAATCCCGAGTAGGTGGGTTTGCGAAAGACTGAGGTCACAAATGAACCTTTCATGCAGGTGACTTTTACATCTAAATCGGGGAGGGAAGCGTCTTCTTGTTCACTCGTCGATTTAATATTTAGATGTTTATCGTTAAGATCACAGAGGAATTTGGAGGCATGGTCAGGATGGATAAATAATAGGAAGCAATCATTTATAAAGCAGCGATATTAAAAGGAAATAAATCTGGTGGACATTTTTGTAGGCAAAGAGATTCATGGTGACATATAGATATGCCATCGTAGGTCTGAGTGATAATCACATTCATTCCTACACCCTTTTGAAAGTATAAATCAGGGTTAAATAGAAAGTATGAACTCGAGACTAAATGTTCAGGGAGGGATTGAAACTGGTCACGAGTTAGCCTGAGAATTTATGTGAATACAAATTTAAATTATTTCCTTTAACGAAATATTTATAAACAGGCTGGATACGTTAAAGGTGGCCATGAATAATTTATCAGAATTAGCCGTTGCCGTAATTTGGTGGACAAAGTACTTTGAGTTATTAAGGGTGTATTGGTAAGAGATCTTAATGGGACTAGACATTTTGTCAATGTGCAGGTAGAGGTATTGAAGGCGGAGAATATCGGTCGCAGCGCAACATTCGATTTAAGAAATTTGGGGCAATCTGTTTTTTTCTTTAGAGTGCCCATCTGGCGACTGCTTAAAAGGAAATACTCGTAAGTCGCTGCCATCAATTTGTAGCCCAATACTGTGCTAGATTAAAAACAAATACAGACCAATCAAAATACTATAGAAAAAACTAACAGAATCGAAACCAAACCAAAAAAAAAAAAACAAGAATCAAAACGAGAGCAAGAAGGAGGCAGGCTCCGTCGTCGAGGAAGAGGCCCGCCTCCCCCGGCAATCTATATAGTAGGTCAGGCAAGTAAACAGAAGCAAAGAAGTAGTTGTAGTTGTCATAGTCTAATACGTTGAGTCTTTTGACTTTAGCCAGAAAGCGGTTAATTCTGTCTTCAATTTTAATATTTACTTTTTTAAGGATGAGAAAAAAAACCCGACGGATTTTAAGTAATTTCGAATTTTACGCGAGTTCATCCTCAAAAAGTACAAAAACATTAGAAAAACAAACGAAAGTTCCGTCTATTGAGCCCTTTCTTTCCCGAATTATTGCTTTATGTAAACAAAAATTTTGGTTTTAAACATATTCCATTTAGGTCATAAAACACATATATACTATTTTTTTTTTTATTGAAGATTGAAGGAAATGCATGTAAATAAAATTATGCCACATGGCATCATTAGGAAATGTTGATGCAAACATAAAAAAAGTTTTAAAAATATAATCATTTGGAAAATAACAAAGAAAACTTTGAATTTAGTAACAACATTTTTTTCGTTAATTTTAATTAAATAATATAAACATCTTTTTTTTTAGGAAATGCAATAAAACAATTCCGCTCTTTCAACAGACATAATAAGATGTTGCACTTGCTGGGGCATAAGCTGTGATGCAGCATTAGCATCTTTGCTTTAGATTAGTAGGCACAGGAAAATGATCAAACCCATACTAACGAACATCATCGATTGGCCTTGTTGCTCTCATTCTTTTTGCGATTAGACTGATTTTACTCTCATTCGATGGCCTACATTTTTGCTTTGTACTTTTACCATCATTAGTTAGCGCCTGTCCAATTTATGATCTAAATACCACTAAAGTCTTGTACAGCCTTTCATTCCTTTGCCTACAACGTCGCCGGTATAACAACCAAGCATTCAAAAAAGCCATGTCCATTAGATGGTACAATATTTTCAAATACTACCACTTTACCCCTATTTTTGTCTTATACAATGCAACAAGCATATCGTTTAGGTCTACCCCGCCCATGTGAAAGTTGTAGTCTTCCACAAGTGCAGGAATTGGAAAATCAAGATACTTTTTTTCTAAAACTGACCACTATTGTGCACTCTCAAATGGATTCACACTGATTGACGATGATATCACATGGACAGGTTTATTGTTCAACCATTTGACTACAATAATATTGCTCTCAGATTCGGTCCGATAATCACAGCTCCCTCTAATTGAACTAAAGGTATATCATCTTGTGCACCCTCTTCTTCAATTTCCAGTTCAATGTCAGCTGGGTAATCATCTTCACTGACATGGCAAACACGTAATTCATCCACATCCAGTTCATCATCTAAAATTTCTATTTCTGCTTCGGAGACATCTCTTTCCATGAGGAGACCGAGAGCTTCTCCTCTAATGTGTTTTTGGGAGGCAGCTGAAGATAAAATGGATGAAAATCAGTTATTTTATTTTTTAATTAACTATGGGTTAGGATAGGTTACTGAGACTGGCAATGTACTCCCCCGTAAGGAGCGCGGCGATTTGCCTTTCTGGCCGCCGTGCTGACGGGACTCAGCGCTACGTCCGGACTCAGCTTAGCCTCTTCTCCTTCTTTCTGACACCCTGCATTTCTATCCTACTCCCTCACTCTCCTTACAACCTCCCCTACATTTTTATCTGGTCTGCCTTTAATTTCACAGGGTAGACGCAGACCAGCTTCCTCTCAATTAACTATCCCGTATCAGGACTAAGATGGGAGGAAACAACGTTCCCTCACCCATGAGCTCCGGTCTGGGGGGGGGGTTAACAACCTGATTCATTCCCACGCACACCTTCCTCACTTCCCCTTTCTTTTTCCTTTCACCATTTATCAATTTTACGCCGTGCCCAAGGTAGAGCCGCCATTGCGATGGGCTGCCAAGCCACTAAGCGGGATAAGTGGACTTAATTGGCGGCAGCTGGTTCTGCCAGCCGTGTTTCACCCCTCGCAGAGCGGGCTACTGCGTGGGGTGATTAGCGTATGCGTCCCGTAAAATGTATAGGGTCACCATACCTTATGATAAAAAAATAAATAAATATATCTTTCTCCCCTTGCCCTTTGCCATCGTCGGAGCCACCCTCGAGTAGCTCCACCGAAAGAATGGAAGTTCCCCCCCTCCCCTTTGGTCACGGAGGGGACCCTCCAAAACTCTTCGAAGGAAGAGGAGGCTTATTCCTCTCCTTTGCCTACGAGTGTAGGGGACTCTCCCCTCATCCCCTTCTCTGGAGCCTCCCTTGGGTGACTCACTTTCTCCAGCGGCAGTCCCACCTTTGCTTTCCAAGGGGACTGCCAAGAAGGCAAGCAGGCGGCCCATAATTGACCGCTCCCGGTGGGAGCAGCACGATAGGGCCAACCCTCTTAGGAAGAGGATGGAAGAGAGGGCCCGTCGGCCCCTTACCTCTAAAGACCTGCGGGCACGAATATTGAGCTGGGAGGGAGTCACCGTACGTGGCCCCCTCTCTTTTTCGGATGGACATGGTGCGTGAAGCAACCCAGCCCCAGACGGTAGGACCTTTCACGGGGACGAAGCTGGGCTTGGTGTCAAGCACCGAACCCGAGTCCGCCCCTGTGCAAGGTCCTCCTTAGACGGCTCGGGTATCTAAGGCTTTACAAGGAGAGTAGGGATCTCCTCCTCCAACTGGTGCCCCTGTGACAGCCAAGTTCTTCTCCATCTCGGAGTAGGATCTTGCTGAGGCCGGTCCATCAGGCCTGGGGGCTCCTGCTGCTGGAGTAGAAAAGCGGGTTCATTCCCCGCCTTCCTCTCCGAAAAAGAAAGAGAACAAGACGAAAATGACTCGGGGCTCCTCTCCCTCCGCGGGAGCCGCGGGGACGCACGGGGTTGGTGCTGCTTTGGCAAGCGACTAAGCTAAGATCGGCAAATTCGGGCCCGTCCCCCCCCCCCGTGTGGGGAGTCGCAGACGAATACCAGAACTGCGCAGAGCGGAGCCTCGATTACGTTGAGGCCCCTCATTCAGAGGCTACCTGGCGTTTTCGAGCCCGCTGGCTTCAAACGCTTCCTTGTTATTCGCTCCACCGATGGCAGCATGTTGGCTTAGGGCAAGATGATCCACCAGAGGAGAGCTCTAGCTATTGTGATTGGTATGGTCCTTAAGGTAATCCGTTTCTCGGAAGGGAGCTCTTTGGCGAATGCGTCGAATCCCTCCCAGGCGTCCATGATTAGTGCCCTTCGGACACTTGATGGCATACGTGTGAATGTGACGCCACACTCTACCATGAACTTCGTGAAAAGAGTAGTTTATGCGAGGGAACTTGTAAAAATACTCCATATTTGACATCACCTTAGAGCTAGCAGACCATGGGGCTGTCAAGGTTGAACGTGTGATGAGAAAATAGGAGGGGCGTCGAGACCCACCCCTACACTCTTCGTCACGTTTGACTGTGACAACTCTCTGAGTCAGTGTGTGCTGTTTGGTACCGCTACCGCATGAAATCATTCGTGCCACTGCCGCGGAGTGCTACAACTGTCGCCGCTTCGGCCATACTAATCGCTCTTTTCGACGTGCAAAGTCGGGGTTACCCGAGGTCTGTGTAAGTTGCTCCAAGGCCGCTCTTGATAAGTCCAAATCGTGTGTGGCCAAGTATGCCAATTGCGAAGAGCCGCACCCCGCTTCTTCGAAGCAATGTGGTGCGTACCTCCTTGAGAAGGAAATCCTGGCAGTTCAGGCTCAGGATCGTCTCTCATTTTGCGAGGCTAAGGATTTAGTCCTGACACATCGGCGCTGCCTTGGACCTCCTATGCCTCAATGTTTAAAAGACGCCCTATGCTCCTGGCCCCTCCAGGTTTACGAGCACGGTCGTTTCCGCGCGCTTTTCGGAACCCTTCTGCGGGTTCTGCCCACCCGGAAGTTCCTAAACCTGCCCCTCAAAAGGAGTAGCACTAAATGAGCTTCGGTTATTAAACCCACACCCAGTGGAGGGCTGGGTGGCTCGTAGATGGTGGATCCTCCATAAGAGGGACCCCGCCTTCGAAGGTGCCCCGCTCGCCTAAGGTTTTGAGGTGGAGGGAGGAAAAAACTCGCATGGTGAGCCCAACCTCTCCCGATAAGTCCTCGAAGGCGACAGCGCCTTCAGCACATTGTCCGGCCAAGAGTACCTGGAGTTCTGCCTTCGGAAAGCGTACGACCATTCCAGTGAGGGTCTTCTCTTCGAAGAGAGCCCTCGCATCTCCTCCGAACTAGGAGCTAGGCCTGGAGAGCATATTTGTTCAATAGAATTGCCGCCAACTGGGAGCAGCTGCGGAGGCTCGTCTCCTCCCATTTCGTCCCATGGTAGAGATCAATATCCGATTCAAGTACTATTTTCTGGGCCTTTTCCTCCCAGAGCCCGCCAGGGTGGTACTTGGCGTGGTGGTCCAGAATTCAGGAAATGACTGATTTCTCTGTCTCAGTCGATGAGTTTAGGTCGGTAGATGAGGCCGCTGAGTTTTTCTCCAGCAGCTTCATCGACGTAGGCCTAACTATTATTACTATAACGTCTGGCCGTTTTGCACGCCGAACACTGCCGTGGTGGTCAGTGTGGGGGAATTCCACGTGGAACTTCTTTTCCAGCACGGAAGTGACGTCCATGCGCTAGAGAAGGTTCTAGAACTTCATTAGGCTTAAATTGGTAAGCCTACCCACCCCCCATCCACAACAGTAGCCTCGAACCACGTCCACCTCGGACCACTTTTTCGCGGGTTAGAATCGCCTCGAGGTGAAGATTCGAGGCCATTCGAGAGTAGCGCTGTTTCCCCCTACCCCTGTGGGGGGGAGCCTCGGATATATATAGAGCTCGTCAACCATGTGGGAGACACAGAGTTGAGGAGTCTCGCCCGGACCCAAGAAGATTCCCCGTGTTCCAAGTCAGGTGCTAAAAAAAAGCAAAGTGACCGCTGAACTTTTTGTGTGTTGGAATTAGCCCCAGCCAGTGAGGTAATTCCATTTGACGATCGCCACCGAGCGATTTTTCCGACTCCACTCATCAACTCCTGTCGACGCCCTCCTCGTTTGCCCCTCGTTTTCGGGTGGCCGAGATACTTTACCTGGACCGGACGTTACCGCCTCCCCCTCCTTTTGAAAAAAACCGTCATCACGTCGAACTTCCCGCTCAGAAGCCCCGAGCGCCATCGCCCTCACGTTTATTGCCTGCAAAAGACATCCGTGAAGCACTACCTTGACGTCTTACCCGGACTTCTCCGTAAGCCAACCCTTCTCCTCCTTCAGCAACCCATTTGAGTTAATCCGCCCCATTTGAATAGTCTCCTTCTGTAACGCATTAATTTCTAACTTCACAGTCTGATGCATAACTCTCCAATTCCCCCCTCGTTTACCGATGTAATTTTGCTTATTAATTCTCTTATTTTATGTAAATAAGATTATATTTTTGTATATGCCTCTTTAAATAACCTTGAGCTTTGCCATTGCCTAAATTTTACCTGACCTCGTTGCACTCTTTTCTCGCTGTTCCATGCGTCGAAACTCGTGGCGTTCCGTCCCTTGTCAGTTCGCGTTTAAGTTATTGGTCCCTCCCCCATAGATATAATATGGTATTGATATAATTTAATGTCATACCACAACAGTCAGCAGAGTGTGAGACGGCACTCAAACAAGCGTTATGCCTACATGCGCTATAAGCGCCGCCCGAACGATTTCACTGTCGGTGAATTTCGTCTAGCTATGGCTAGGGTCCGTTATACTTCGAAGCATACGCGCCGCTCTTCTTGGCGGGACTACGTGTCTTCACTTACGGGAAGACCACTTTAGCAGAGGTATGGAAGCAGGTCAAAAGAATTCGGGACAAGTTCTCGCAGGACCCCCTCCCGTTCTCCAGGAGAATACGACCGCAATCTCAGACCCCGCGTCCGTGCCGGAATCCTTGGCGACCGCTTTCTCTGCATTCTCTAGCCGGGATGCTGCTCTGCCAGCATTCACTGTGCGTCATGATGTCGCGGAAGGCCGCAAACTGGACTTTACCTACAGAAGCGGAGAACCCTTAAAAGCCAGGTGAGTTTCGTTCCACTCTTGCTTCGTGCGCGGACACTGCCCCTGGTCCGTACGATGTCCCGTACGCCATGCTTCGATACTTGGGTGAGCGAGGCATGGCCTTTCTGATAGATTTGTTGAACAGGTTCTGGGTAGAAGGTATCCTCCAGATTCCTGGCAAATCGCTAGTGTGCTCCCTTTTCGAAAACCGGGTAAAGATCACTCTACTCCGGCCGTTTTTCACCCAAGTTGATGAGGAAATTGGTAAATGTTAGATTAGCCTTTTTTCTTGACAGCGGAGACCATCTGTCTTCTGCACAGTGCGGCTTCCGCAAGTTACACTCCACGTCGGATGCTCCGCTCCGACTGGAAAATGCTACGCCACGGTGTTTTTCAATCTGGGGAAGGCCTATGATACTGCATGGCGATACGGTATCATTGCGATACGGTATCATGGCGACTCTCTACACGATGGGGGCGAGGGGAAGCCTCCCAATCTTTATGTCTGAATTTCTGTGAGATCATCGATTCCGCGTACGGGTAGGCGACCCCTCTCCTACCCAAAGGAGCAGGAAGAGGGTTTCCCGCATGGAAGTGTGCTTAGTGTTACATAATTTGCCCAACGGCATCACCTCGGTGCTGCCAGAAGATGTTCTCGCTACGCTCTACGTGGACGACCTTTCGATCTCTTGTGGTGCGGCCCAGATACCAACTCTGGAGCGTTGACTCTAACAGGCATTAAACCGCGTCTCTTGTTACTCCGGAGGGCACAGGCTTCGTTTTTTCTTGATCAAGACTAAGGTGGTGCAATTCTGCCACCATCCACGGCTCCACCCTGACCCAGACCTATTTCTAAATGGGGTGCGCCTGAAAGTGGTGGACTCGCACTGTTTCCTTGATCTTGTATTTGACCAACGCCTCACCCCTGAGGCTCATATTCGCAGCCTTAGTGTGTCTTGCACCCACGCCATGGATATTCTTCGTTCCATGACGTTCAGCGGCTCGGGTGCTGATAGAGCTACTGCCTTACTTTTTTATCGAACCTTTGTTCGTTCGATTCTCGACTACAGATGTGACTTTTATGAATCCGAAGCCGAGTATGTGCTGGGGAAGGTAGACTTGATCTACCACATCGGCCTTCGCCTAGCGACCGGTCTCTTCTGCACTTCCCTCATTGAGAGCCTACTTGTCGATGCTGGAGAGATGCCACTCATTCTGCGCCGTGCACAGTACATTTCGCATCCTTGAGCACGAGCCCAGCGCCTTCCCGAGTCGCCAACAGCTCTCACTGCATTCGCGGCTGATCTCGACAGTGCATTTGCCGCCAAGAGACGTCAGCAATACTCTAAGCCCTTCGGCGTTAGGGCCAGAAAACTCATTCGAGAGCTAGGTATAGCTCTCGAGTCGGTGGCGCCCCTGGTTCTGCCCAGGACGCCATCCTGGAGGGTTTCTCCTTTGACCATTTGTCGTCACGTCTCTGCGCCTGCAGTATTGCGTTCGGCCTTTTTGGAGTATACTCCTTGCCATGCAGGAGCCGTGACGGAATATACGGCTGGCTCCAAGTCTCAAGAAAGATGACGGTTTTCACGCCGTATCCCCTATGTTTGAAGTTAGTGGAGCTATGCCAGGCACTCCATCTGTCTTCACGGCCAATCTGGTTGCAATACATGGCTCGGTACCGAAAATTACGCGACGTGCCCGGTTCGGATACCAGATTGTGATTTCTAACTACTCTCAAAGCGCTATGGGTGCTATCGGGGCATTGGAATCTCCGCATCCCTTGGTTCGCGATATCCGCCACGCCACGGTTTTGCCAAGCCGAGCGGATGTCGAGATTATCTTCTGCTAAGTTCCTGGACATGTAGGAATTGTGGGGAATGAGCGCGCCGATGAGGGCACCAAAGAGTCGGCGATGACTCGGCGACCAGTTCAGCGTTTCACTCTTCCTCACACTGATTGCATGGCATGAATACGGCAGCTCTCCGAGTTGCTTGGCAAAGAGGATGGGAGACGATCGAGGGGGATCTCTAAAGTTACGTGTCATTGCGCCACGACTGTTTCCATGGACCTACCCCCCATTGCCGCGACGGCTTCAGGTTGCTCTCTGTCGTCTCCGAATTAGACACACTCGCGGGACGCAGCGCCATTTGATGGAGCGCTCGCCTCCACCATAGTGTGACGACTGCGTTGTCCCCAAGACTGTTCGGCACATTCTTGTTGAATGTCCCAGTCTGGGTGATCTTCGTGACCGTTACCTGTCCGGTATCGGGACGAGTGTGGTTGCTACCTCTTACCCTTGTACTCGGGATGAGTTCGTGCACACCGACTAGTTGACCTTTTGGATGAGGCTGGCCTCCTCCAACTTATCTAACTGTTTTTGTTGCTGCTGTTATTGGGGTGGGGGGTTTTAGGCCGCACGTTACTGCGCCGGGCCTCCCCTCGACTCCCGAGCTGCTACCTACTTGCTGTCTTTTTAGTTTTTCCTTTTTTATTGTTATTGTTGTTGTTGTTTGTGCGTTTGTCTTTTTGTTTTTGCTGCATATTGTTACTTTAATTTAGCCGTGAGTACGGTGACTTATGCCCAAGTAGGCAGTCGCCAGATGCGCTCCTAAAAAAATTAATTCGCAAAGAAGCAACAGCATTTAGTATAACTATGTTGTAATTCAAGTAAAATTGTCATAACAATAAATCAGCACTGCTAATTATGCTGTTTATAATTAATACAATACAAATTCAATATCATAAACTATGACGTTACAGGTGGAGTCATTGCACATCAACACCACTGAAATTAATCATTCAATCTCACCTCCATTATGCCTTTTCAAGTACAAAGCCATTATTTTCCTCAGAACAAATTTGCCCTACATATCGATGGGGCTCTATAGTATTTTTTTCAAGGAGTCGAATTGTGGTGGAGCGAAGGTGTGTGTGTGTGTGTGTGTGTGTGTGTGAAGGGTCATTCTCCCACCCCTTTCCTAATATTCTCTCCCTTCCTCTGTAAGAATATGTGTATGAACGGAAATGTTTTTTTGTTTTTGTTTTTTTTAATATATATATATATATATATATATATATATATATATATATATATATATATATATATATATATATATATATATATATATATATATATATATATAAATTGATTTTCCTGTTTTGTATAAAATGTGTTTTCTCTTCTTCAGCTAAACACTAAATATTTGGGGGGGAAAGGCCACTCTTTTAAATTATTGTAAGTCTGGCCAGGACAGAGAGGGCTTTAATAGCCTCAAGACGCGACCAGATAGCTAATACCGAGCTCAGAGGCGCCAGTTTGTTTTTGATAAGTCCTAGGCATTGTGCCCACTAAAGTGGCACCTGGCAGGACTTTCCCCCTTTGACACCACGTGAGGCCTTTTCTTTTTGTTGTTGTAGTCGCGAATACTTTTGTTCGATTTTACATCTAATTGTTTTTTTCGGATTGGTAGTTGTTTTCCTTTTGCGTATATAGTCTAATTCAATGTTGTTTTTTGTATAAATTTTGATTGGCATTCATAAGTAAGATTGGCTTTCTAGGTAGGATTATTTTTATGAGATCTCAAATTTATTCATCCCTATCTCTTGTAAATATTTACCTCATATTTTTTGTAAGTATATCCGTTTCATTTCTCCCTCGATTTATCACGCCCGAATTAGTGTAGGGAGCGGGTTGGATCGATTGGGGTTAGAATCTAGATTTTCAGCCCGCTACAGTGTCCTTCTGGCCCCAATAAAAGCAGTGTGAACTGTAATTATATATATCTTCTACATATTTTCCATTCTTCCATGTTCACTATTTTCTTTGCAGGTTTTTCCACACAAACTTCCTGCTGTTAATGCCCTCACTGGTTTTCGCTTTAAATTTAACTATAAAATCCATCGCGTTTAATCATGGCTAATCCCGAATAAGAATGCTCCAAGATGCCCCTTCAAAACCTCACACTTCCTCCATGCGAATCTATCATACAAACTCAATCCACTTGCTCCTTTTCCAACCCTCTCTTTCTTTCAAACATTCTCACAATCTACATACCCTTTACGCCGTCATCCACCTTTCGCAATTAATAACAAAAGAAAAGATTCTTCATAAGGGTAATCAATAGCCTCTATGAGGCTGCTCCTGTTCTCATCTCAGAGCATCCTCGTCCATAAATCTATCCAATCTATTCTTAAAACTCTGCAAGGAGGACGCGTCTATCACATGACTAGTGAGCCTATTCCATTCATCTACCACCTGATTTGGAAACCAATTTCTACCAATTTCTTTCCTAAACCTAAACTTGTCCAGCTTAAACCCATTGCTACATGTCCTATTCTGCTCATTAAAATAAGAACCTTACCTATGTCTTCCCTAGGTATGACTTCAATTAATGCCCTTCGAACTCTTCTCCTTTCTAATGTATGAAAATTTAGTCTCTTAAGCCTTTCACACCCCTCAACCCACGAATCACCTTAGTCATCTTTCTTTACATAGACTCAAGCAAAACAATATCCATCCTATCATACGATGACCAAAATTTCACCGCATAGGCAAGATGAGGCGTAACTAATACCAGGTACAATTAACGAATGACATCAGCACTGATATTTCTTACACTCGTCCCCATAAAACCAAATGCCCTATTAGCCTGTAAAGGGGTAGGCCCTCGGATTCCCATGCTTTCCCTTTCTCATAATAGTTTATGGTGTTTTTTCGTAGGTCGACCCGCTTCGAAGCTACCATTTGTGACCTAAACTTCTTTAATTTACCAGCCTAATTTGCGTAAGGGAAGCGACTCATCCCCCCGTCCCTTTGCCCTACTTCCCTTTTCCCCCTTCGGTCTGATGGATATAAATGGGGCCGTGAGGCCTTATAATTTATTCTATTGTGAGGATTCTGCCTGATTGCTCCGCTGAATCGTTGTCCGTCACTTACCTTGTCGTTGTTATTTTTTTTGGAGACCTGTACTGGATTCCTTCGTGCAGCGAGGATTTTATGCCAGTGATTCTTACTTGCGTTATCGCTGCCCCGCTGTCGGCTGCATCGAATTGTGCTCTTCCAGTTACGTTTGCAAGTGTTCTCCTTTGGGAAGCCGTGCAAACTGAGCACGTGAAATCTCTACACCAGTCACCTCGCCATCTCCTCTTTGGGGAATTCTGTCATCTCTAATTCCTTCTCTCGGATCGTTGGGCTTTTGAATCATCGTTCCCCGTAGTATTGACGCCTTTCGCCACGATATTGCCGTCTGTGGGTTTCTCCTCGCCGAAGACCATCATTGCTTTCACCCCTGTCAACTTGGGTCGAATTCCCTCATCGTCGCCGAGCCTCTTTCGCCTAGGTTTCCTACGTGGGTTATTGCTTCACTACTCTATTATCAGGTATTTTGGACTATTTCTTTCTTCTTACGTCCCCTTTAAATTAATTACGTGTTATAATTATTATTCTTGTAACTTTGGGCCTTCGGGTAAGGGACGTAAGACAGCGAGGTTATTTCAGGAACACCTGTCACTAGAGTAGCGAAACCTATTTTCATCTTGAAGGGCGCGTGTCGTTTCGGCTTTAAACAATTTATTCATAGAACCCAATTTTGTATGCGCGAATATCTTTTTGGTTAAAACGACTTGTGATCGTTCGATGGTCATAAGCATTTGTGACTTTTCATATTGTTTGATGACCCCCGTATAATTTGTTAACAGTTACTTTATTTCCTTTTAATTTAGTTGTATATAATACTGTAAATACTTTTTAAGTGTGTATTTATTTAACCCCTTGCGGATAGCTCGTAATTTAGCACCGTTCTGATAAATGCTGGTGAATTTCTGGTAGCCCTTTAGATCCCTGATCTTCTATAAATTTTATGTGTGTATTTTACTTTGGGCCGTGTAAACCGAGTTCCGCGATAGCCTTTACATAGACTTATTCCTAACATTTATATACTTATTACTAAGCCGGAGATCTTAACTTACCAGGACACCTAAATCTCTTTCGCATTCTGACCTTCTTAAGAATTTCCCATTCAGCTAAAATTATTCAGCGCATTACTCCTGTCTATACTATTTTAAATTCCATTTGCTACTTCTCCGACCATTGAAATTCTTTGGTCAATTCATCTTACAATACATCATCATCGGAATCTGACCTTATAATCTTACCCAAACTAGTGTCAACAGCAAACTTGGTCAGGTCGCTACTTATACCTTTGACGAGATCACTAATACGAGGGGAGGTCAATAAGTTTTGTGAATCGGTAGGGCAAAACAGAGGAAGGGGGATGGCTGTTTGCGGGGAATGTTAGGACAAGTTATGACAAGTCAGGACCTACAGCTGCACTCTCCTGTCTCGTCTATTTAAGAAGCAGTAGCTGATCGCAGATCGGCAGTCACAAATTTTTCATCAATGGTGAAGGTTGAGCACCGCGCAGTGATCAAATTTTTGACCAAGGAAGGCAAGAATGCAAAAGAGATCCATGAACGCATGGTTGCAGTGTACACCGACGCCGCCCTTTCCTATGCAACCATTGCTCGCTGGAATAGGGAGTTCCTCCATGGTCGTGAGTCCCTTGAAGATAACCCCCGTCCAGGACGCCCGTCAGACATGAACAACGAGGAAAATGTGGCCCCTCGTATAAATCAAGAACAATAACGGCCCCAACACCGACCCTTTAGGAGCCTCACTAGTAACATTCCCCCACTCAGATTTAATCTCATATGTGCTAACTCTTTGCTGCCAGTCACTAAGCCACCCCTGAATCCATCTAAAAATCCTTCCAGCAATCCATATTCACACCTTGACACTCACGTATATTCTTGGGTGGCGATGACTAGCACGTACAAAAACAAGCAATAATAATAAATAACGTATATTCTCTTCACAAGTCAGGTTTCAGAGCATCCGGCCAATCTTTCAGCCCCGATATTTCTCAAATAAAACCTTAGCGTTACGTAGACGATTTATTTTTACTATGATCAAAAATTTGATAATTACATTACTTTTACAAGTAAACTTAACAACCTCCACGCCTTCCATTAAATTTAAGTTTGAATGTGAATTAAATCTCACCCTCCCCTTGCTTGATATACAGTATCCATTTAAATGGGATAAAAATTACAATTCTCTTCAATTCTCGTTTTTTTTCGTAATTCCACTCATTTAATTGCCTACATACTTTTTTGCTCTGGTCATAGTGAAAATATAAAGAAATCAGCTGTCTCAACTGTCCCTATTTGTGTATAGAATATATGATCCTAAATACATTGACAATGAAATCTAGAACATTATAAACAATTTTATTCTCTCTTATCCCTATTATATTTATCAATGAACCATACTTGTAACTCAGAAGAAGATTTTATCGCAACGTAAATAAAAACAAAAAATATAATCCCTCCAACCCATAGTGATATGACTCTGCTCCTCCGAAATGCATGGTCCTTCGCTAAACCCGCTCACTTAAAGGTATTAATAAGCATTTGAGATTTCTAATTTCAACATAGTCTTTAGCTTCCAGAATTCTATTAAAAGTGAACTAATACAGAATAAGCTCCCATCCCCAAATAAAGAAGGTTTTTACAAAATTCCCTCGAGTGGCTCTGATGGAGGGGCCAGACTAAAGGGTGACGACCGTGCCGAACCCCGATTGCAATGGCATTTACGAAACCGAAGGCTGTGTCAGTGGGAGGAATAAGCCCTCTCCGGAAGGTTCAACCATACTGAAGAGGCTTCGGCGGAGAAATCTTGGATGGTCTCCGTTATTGACCCTACACAGAAATCTGTGACCCCAACTATGGGTTAAATAGTTGGGGGTGGAGGCCCAATAAGAAAACAGGTATGGGATAAATACCAAATCATGCCCTAATGTCCACTATAAATATAAACCACAACAGCGTCAACGGGGCTCCCGACACAAGGGATGTCGGAAGCATCGCGCTCGGCACGCCTTCCTTTGGCCAGGAAGAGACTGGTCCCCAACAAGCCACTGGTCTAGGATCGAGTGGTGTAGACCAGGCTCGTCCTGCTCGCAATTCTTCTCGAAATCGCGATGATTATGCGTCTGGTACAGACCGTATAAACGAAAGAAGCAGCAGATTAGATAGACGACGTAATTACCCAGCCAATCTGTTTTGAGAAACTGAGCTTTTCACACGATTTTATATTTTGAAGTCTACCAACATCGCTGACCTAACTAAGCAAACTAAACTTATTTAAAGTCGATAGAGAGCTCTGCGATGCGATAGGGGAGCCCTGTGGCATCTCTAAGAATGACAACCGAACGCTCACTGTTGAAGTGAAATCTGAGGCCTAAAGCCGGAAATTGCAGCGCCTGACCGAACTGGTCCGGGAACCGATAGAAGTGTCGATTCCCAGTCCCAAAGGGTTATGATCTGCGATTTTTTACGGCAATATTCTGAAGAGAATATTGCCGACGGACTATCATACCTTGGTGTGATTAAGGTCCACCGAATTAAGAGGCGCGCGCCATCTGGTCACCTTGAACCGACTGGAACGTTGATCTTAACATTTGACACTCCAACTGAACCTGATCGTATTCGAATCCGCGCATGTCTCTCTGAGCGTATCCGTCCGTACGTGACCCTTCCTCGTCGTTGTTACAAATGCCCAAAATATGGACACGTGACCAAGAACTGCAGACGTGATCGAGCCATCTGTGAGTTTGATCCAACATGTCAACTGCATCCCAACTGTATTCATTGCAACCAACCTCATAGCACATCAGCAAATACTTGTAAGAAATACCTTATTGAAAAATAAATATTGGCTGTTAAAGTCAAAGAACACCTGACCTTTAAAGAAGCCCGCCATAGAGAATCCACAATGTACCCAAATACCAGAATTTTGCGTCTGCAAGCAGCCGGGGAATTCTGCACGCTCACTACCCCTAAAACCTAAAACTGACACCACACTTTGACGCAAAACCGAACGTTCTACCTGTGCCTCTCCAAAGCGAACATCTAGAAATAAACGCCAATCTCCAACATCGCCCACATTGGGTGCTACTCTAGAAACCCCCAAACGCCATAAACCACCCGATCGTTCTGTTAACATCACTAGTATTCTTTTACCCAGATATAGCCGCCCACTTGATAAGAACAAATCGAAATAGTCGAGCGCAAAACATGAACATGGAAACCGTGATATCACACTGGAATATACGTGGATATCGAAATAATTATTTTCATTTAAGAACGCTACTTTCAGATTTGCAGGCAGCAGTCATTTGTCTGCAGGAAACCAGAATGCCAGCAGCTCTAACAAGCACACTAGGAGGGTTTCTTATGTACCATGAGGCTGGTACTCTCAGTGGAGATGGATTGGACCACGGTGGCGTTTACACACTTGTGAAGCGCACTGTTGGCCACGTGAAGATCCAGCTGACTTCAGATTTGTAGCTTGTTGCAGTACGATGCCACCTTGACAGATCATACATGATCTGCAACGTATATATCCCTCCAAATGACAGAGTTAGCGCTCAACAAACACATCAACTGGTTTTGCAACTGCCACCTCTGTATCTCATTCTAGGAGATTTTAATGCTCGACACATATTGTGGGGAGACGCTGTCCTGAACCAAAGAGGCAGAATTGTAGAGTCCTTCCTTAACACCGGAGATTCTAAAATACTGAAATAATGATAATCCTACTCAGTTCCACCTACAAACAGGCACCCTTTCTTGTATCGATCTGTCTATATCATCTCCAAATGCCGCACTTAACTTCTCCTGTTACGTCAGCCAAAATTTATAAAATAGCGACCACTTTCCAGTCATTCTATCCATTGCAGACAACTCCTCTCTCCTAACCACACCTCGGTATATTTACCAACAGGCAGATTGGACGAGATACTATGCTGTGGCGACTCGTGATAGGGAGGTTAGATCCTTTCCTACCGTTGATGATGCTGTTGAATACCTCGTGGATACGCTTGTTGTTGCGGCAAACACTTGTATCCCGAAAACGAGCGGAATACAGCGCACTCGATCTGTTCCTTGGTGGAACCGAGAGCTCCAAGTAGCAACGGACGAGTAGAAGGGAGCAGCAAGCCGATATTCCCTTACGCGACTTACAGAAGATAAGATTGCGCTTAGTCGCGCGAGAGCTCACGCTCACTACCTTTCGAAGAAATCTCAGACAACTTCATGGAAACTATACGTCTCCAGCCTTAACGAGAGGACACCGATGACGAAGGTGTGGCGCCTGATCTCTCAGATACATGGCAGGCGTATGGCCCATCGTACTCCAACGTTGTAAGCTTCTAACGGTTTAATCTCCGATCCGCTAGAAGTTGAAAACGCTTTTGAACATGCTTTGAGCGAGGTATGAAAGGGGGAGTTCTTGGACGCCCCTTTTAGCACATTAAACAGAAAGCAGAATAAGTATATTTATCATTTTGTGGTGGAGAGGATGTAGATTACAACGCTATTCTTACACTGCCCGAATTGCAGATCTTTTTGCGGAGGTGTGCTGATACACCGCCTGGGGCGGATACGATTTCGTACGTCCTGCTTCGCCACCTTCCTCCAGTATCGCTGCAGTTCCTTTTATAATTGTATAGCCGCATATGGATGGAGGACTCCTTTTCGACAGTTTGAAGAATGTCGACTGTGCTGCCTTTCCAGAAGCCTGGTAAATAGGGAACACATCCGCTGCATTACCGCCCATAGCACTTATGAGTTGTATGTGTAAACTTTTGGAACTGATGGTCAACGCTAGGCTCGTGTGGCATTTAGAAGAGCAAGTCGTGTTCCATCCCGATCAATATGGTTTCCGACGATGTCGCAGCACAAAAGATGTGTTAGCCAGGTTCGACACGTTCATCAAGACGGGATTTGCCAAGAAACAACACGTGGTGGCTTTTTTTGATTTGGAAAAAGCTTACGATAAAACGTGGAGGTACCTCATTTTGAAAGTTTTATCCGACAATAGACATTTGGGACATCTACCAAAATTCATCAAAAACTTTCTTTCTGACAGGGTTATGCAAATCAAAGTTAGCAACAAACATTCTGAACCGGTTCCGCAGAATGAGGGCACGTCCCGAAAGGGAGCGTCCTTAACTGTAATCTGTTTGCCCTAACCATCAATGGCTTCCAATCCTGCATACCACAGTATGTGGAGAGTTCGTTGTATGTCGAAGATGTCACAATATTCACTTGCTCCTAAAGTCTTCCTGCGGCTAAGAGGAGGGTAAAACTTGCCGTCAACAAAGCAGTTCAGTGGGCAAATACACACAACTTCCCCCTTTTGCCATTGAAGACTGTAGCGATGCACTTTACACGTATCCGAGGCACATTTCCCAGCTTAACCTTGGTAATGGATGAGTCCACCCAAATTCCGCACGTTCCGGAAACGAAATTCCTGGGAATGACATTTGACTCGAAACTCATGTGGCTACCTCACCTTCAGTCTCTGCGAACCAGATACATAAAAAGCCTAGACCTTTTCAAGTGCTTGACACGTCTCTCGTTGGGTGTAGACAGAGTGACACTTTTGCGGATTTATCGATCCATGGTGCGGTCCCAATTCGATTATGGATGCCAAATCTATTCGTCAGTGACAGCAACGTCTCTCAAGATGCTAAATACCGTCTACCATCAGGGCATCCGTCTGACAACTGGGGCGTTTCTCACCTCACCGGTGGTTAATCTGTATGCGGAGAGCGGGGAATCATCTCTCAGTGATAGACGAGACAAGCTTCGTCTCTAGCTGTACAGCCGTTTACTCGTTATACCGAATACCCCAGCTTACAGTGCAATTACGAATCAAAGCTTTGATCACATCTATGTTGCTCATCCACACCCCCATAAACCATTTAGATACAGGAGTCGTCAGCTTCTTGAGAGCCTCCAGGTGCCTAATTTGCTTGCGATGCAGTAGAGTTCTTACTCTGTTCTACCTTATTTGTTACGCCTGAGAAGTTTATGTCCGGATGTGATGTCGGAGGTTTCTTCTTATACCTCGGTGGATATAAGGAGATCACTTTTTATTTACATGAGTATTGAGACCACCCCCAATTTATACTGATGGATCAAAGAGTTGCGATGGAGTTGGCTGCGCTGCAGTTCTCCCCAACAGAACTATATCGCGGAAACTACCTGAGGCGGCCTCGGTGTATGCCGCGGAATTGCTGGCGATCCTCTTTGCATTGGCCTCTCTGACACGGTATACTACTCGCCGATTCGTTGTCTATTCTGACTCTTAGAGTGCCTTGACCTGTATCTGTGACCAGTTTTCTGTTCATCCCACAGTGACACAGGTCCATCGCTGACTGGACCTTTTGCGTGATGGCGGTCGATTTGTTGCTTTCTGTTGGCTGCCAAGCTATGCAGGGATTCGGGGTAACGAGTTGGCTGATCAAGCGGATAAGGCGATCATTGTGGATCCCAACGAGATTTTTCCCGTCTCCTACCAAGCAGACGATGTAATTTGGCCTGGACCACTATCTGGCCCAATAAACTCAGGACGAACAAGGATAGTGTGACGATGTAGGGTACTTCGTGTCATAGGACCCGCTAACACGAGGTCCTGCTCACAAGGCTTCGCATCATGCCCTCACGCCTAACACAAGTTCTTGCTTGACGGCGAACCACCTCCTTTCTGTGATGGATGTATTGTCCCTCTCACAGTTGAGAACCTCCTTGTTGAGTGTCCGGAGTATGCCAATGAGCGGATGGACCACTTTGGCGCCAGCGGAATCGGTCAGCCTCTGAATATTCGCTGGGTCCTTTGGGACGATGAAGATGCTGTCTCAGGAGTTCTCTCATTTTTAATCGCAACAGACATTACCTCCGATCCGACCTCTGACACATGTGTGACTCCATTACGCATCATCTATAATTGTGGTCTTCGTACCATATATTTCATTTTAAATGTAGGACTAGTTTAGCCTGTGGGCTTCATTTACGTTGGGTGTGGCCTGCTTGCCACATATTTTATTTGCAGTCTGCGTGTCACTTTCACTCAGTGTAATGTACTTAGTACATCATAGAGAACCCGATGGACATACTCCAATACGTCCTGACATGATTCAGCACGATATAGACCTTAGCGGTTGAAGTGCTAGTTAACTGGACTGTCGTAGTAGACAGGCACCAATTTTAATAATAATAATATAAATCAACAAGCTACCTGCTAAATGGCTAAATGATTGATAAAAATGGTCAATATACTATTAATTGCAATTATTCAATTAATCAGATATTCAAGAATAACTTTATTTCACATAAACGCAACTTACTTATGACTCAACCTGATATTTTCTATACATACACATGCATTGTCTATCGCCTTATTTCGGCATTTGAGATCAACTGCACATACTCGTCGCATCGATTGAGAAAACGCAGAATTTATTGCTATCTCAAACGACCAGTAGTGGGAAACACATTAATCGATTCTATCCCAAACTTTAATCTCACAAAAAGGCAACATCAGGTTCAACCGGTTCATTGATAAGATCACAATTTTGTAAATAATGCCTTCATTAGACTCCCACTCTTGAAGTCATTAATATTTTTGTGTTGTTTATTTAGCGTCCTTGAACGATTAGATAGAAAAAGCTTATTTTTACCCAAAGCCTGAATTCGAGACGAGTTCTTGTTTGCATTTAGATCTGGTAAGATATAAATGGAATATTTATATTTCCATGATGCGTTTCTCTCTTTTTCGTAAAGTATGTGGGTTATAACTTTTATGGAAGCAATATGTGTTAAGTGGACTTGAGCAAGCGTTTGGATGGAAAATGATTGAGGGGAGATGGGAAAAAGTAAAGGATGCCACTTGATACTTTCAATAGAGCATTCTACCCTTCTTTCGTCTCTCTCCCCTCTTTGTATGTTTACCATATCGCTCTTTGTTTTAGACTTTTCGATTAGTTGGGTACACATTTTACTGTCGACTACATTTGAAGAAAGGCCGGTAATAGCTCGTGTGTCTCTTTACCCCCCCCCCCACACACACTACTTTTGAGATGGGCGTGGGTGCACAATTTGAAACAATACCAGGGAGTGTGTTCCCTCGATCTTAGGCCTCCCTTCTTATTGTGGGGGCTGGGGTATATGGGCATTTTCAGATGTTACTTATTTTCAAAATCAGAGAGCTGAGAGATTTCTCGAGACTTATATTCTCGCTTTGGCAGTCCACCGAAAGCCGTTACACAGGGAGAGGAAAAGGATCAGCGTCGCCTTCAAAATACCACTCATCCTAAACTTTCTCCTCACACCTTTCCAATTATTTCTAATATTGTGTGTGTTAACGGTATCTCATTTCCAGTTCTTATTGCGTTGAGCAATATGAGTTTGCATGCATTGTTTTTCGTGGTTTATCCATTATCGTTAAATATTTTTTTTAGGTTGAAAGAAAGTTGGGTTCTCTTGTACGTACTTTCAAATTTCTTTCAAGCTTTAACCTACAGGATCTTTTCAAATTCATTATTTTATTTAAATTATTATTGAACTCTTCTTCCCCTAATAGGTATTTTAAATCAGAGGCTTTGTGAACTGCAGCAAGCTCTCTTTAAAAAGCGGGAACTTGCGTCTGACGCAAGTTTCTTCTATCAACCTTTTAACACCTTTATTTTCGAATATTCAGACTCAAATTCATCCCTTCCTACAAGAACCTACCAACTAACGAGTGAATTTTGGACTCAAATTATGTCAAATTATCTCTGGAGAATGTATTTACCTTTTTCAAAATTATCAATCCCTCTATTGCCTACCAAATGGACCAGTGGAACTTTTTCCTTTATTTCTCTTTCGAAATCTCCGTTTTTTATCACATGATTTAATTTATAAAACAAATTTCAGTAAAAACAAATTCAACAATTTGACGTTGGATAAAATTCAGTTTGAGGAGAGTGAGATGACGCAAGTTCTTGTTTGCATTTGGATCCGGTAGGGTTGTTTTCTGGAATGTTTATATTTATATGATATCAGCTAATGCTCGTTTATCTGAATGTTGAGAATCTGGAATTATAATCTTTTATGGAATAATATGTGATAAAAAGACTTGGGGAAAGCGTTTGAATCGCCTCTCAAAGAATTCAGGAGGAATGGGGAAAGGTGAGGAGGGATGATGACACTAGAGCATAGGGCAGAGGAGAGCATGCGACACCTATGCTGAAGATCGTATATTTTTCCAAAGAGTTGAAGCCAGTTTTTCACGAGATATTAAGTAGAATTGTAGTGGAGTTGAGTAAATAAGTCGTCAAATGGGTGAAGCACATTAAAATTGATCTCAATCTTAAATTATTCTGGTTACATGGACAAACGCTTAGCAGAAATAAATGAATCAAGACGAGTAACACTGTGGGGGTCGAACCAAGTAAATATTCGTTTAAAAAATTTAAACGGTTCACACATTAAACCTTATAAATGGGAAGATAAACTTCCGCTTTGTATTAATCTCTTTCGTAAATGGGAAGATAGACTTCCCTCTTTGTATTAATCTCTTTCGTAAATAGGAAGATGGACTTCCCGCTTTGTATTCTCTGTTTCGTAAATGGAAAGTTAAACTCCCCATAATTCAGTACTATATTTTGTAAATAAAGGAACGAAAATCCCAGTGTACTCGGTCGGTGAAGGAGCCTTCCGAAACCGTTGCCTTCTGTGCCGGGTAGTGAGGTAAAAGAAAATGTGATGGACCTTTTGGAGCACAAATCGTGCGTTGACAGAGAGCGACATTGTTGAATTCATGCTACTTGGTAGCTTCTGTTATTCTCCTTGTAAGACCTTGTAGGGAAAAGTTCACGCCATCGATGTCGCTTCCCCAAAACTTTACCTCTTTTGCCGAAAATACACATTTAGTATCGTGTGCTGGATTCGAGCTCTGATTGACTGCTTAAAAAATTCGGAAATTGGACATTGGACATAACAAGTTAGGAAGTATAAATTAGTAGAGCAAAAGTAAGAAAGTATAGTGGTGAAAGGATTTTGACAAGGATAGTAAAGGTAAGTTTAGTATAAGTTTGAAGTAGGTATATTTTCCTGGTGGAATGGTATCTCCAGCAAAAGTAGGTAGTATAGTAAAAATACAGCACGCAAGATCCCTGGTCAAAGAGTAGCTCTGGCAATGTTAGTTTCGTGTTGTGTTGTTTGAGGTGTCGTAATTGGTTGGCGTTCAAGCCTTTGTAGTAACTAGTAAAACTCGCTACTAACGGTAAGTCAAATTTCTGTGAAAAGTTGTCGTAAATTGGGTTGTCATAATCGGTAAGAGTGTTACATGTTTGGGTTGATGTTACCGTTCGGGTAAGGTTTTCTTCAATCTTTGGCTAGCTTTGGATACTACGCTCACAATGTTAGTGTAGATTTTATAGCGAGAAGTGTTCTATTCTTCGTCGACTTTTGCTCTTTGGGAGGAGGTCGGAGGAGTCTTATCCTTACCAGATCTCTTCTTACGGAACTCTGCGTCCGCGAGAACAACAGAAGTGTTGGTTGAGAATTGGACAAGGTCGCGGAAGAGAGCCTGCTTAACCAGATCTTCAGGTATGTCAGCCTCGTAGTCCCACTTGTATTGTTCGGCTCTAAGGCCATCCACAATATCTTCTGGCCTGCGTCATCAGGAAACTGCTTCCTTTCGGCTGCATATATTTTGAGGTTTATCATTCTCGAGTAGTACATGTACCTGGGAGCCTGATTGTTTGAAGACGAGGACCTATTCGGTCGACGTGACTGCGAGGCCTTTTGACGGCGGGGCGAATGCTCTACCTTCTTAGGCCTCACAGCAGCGGCTTCCTTCCGCTCGACTTGTGCATTTGTTAGGGTAGTTGTGTGTGTGTGAGTTCGTTTGTGCCTTCTGCCAGGCAGCCATAGCTTGCACTCGAGGATCCTGTGAAAGGGCATTACTCGTGTCAGGAGCTTTTTGGCCGCTCTTCTCAGTCTGCGGTTGGAGGTTCACTCGAAAAACCTCGTTTGATGGAGGTTTTTTCGGGAACCAAATTTTTTTCATGCCGTTATTCACGAGCTTGGTTTTCAGTTCCTTCGCGAAGGTGCCAGGTTGGTCAGGTTAGCAATGTATGCATAATATATACAACATATTATTTTTAGGATTACTCGTTTTTGATTTGCAGGTACGCAGGTGCAGAGGCAACACTATTCTCTGCGACAGTTGCCTTGGCAACCTCCGCGTAGGTGGCGTTAGCCTTTCTTTCCTTCTCTTTTCTGCCGTCGCCCTTTGCTTTTTGTATTTGTATATTCTTTATTAGACAGGTTATTGCCATAGTTCTGTGTGGGCCACCACAACTGAGGCATTTCTGGAACGAACTTTTACATTCGCGCCAAGAATGGTCTTGGCCGGCGCACACAGAACAAACTGTAAGCGTAGCGTTGGAGCAAGTGGCGTTAGTGTGTTCGTTGTACCTGTAGCACCTGAAGTACATACATTTGCGGGTCAACTAACTCCTCACGCTCAATCTGATTCGAGCAGATGCGGACGTTAAAGAGGAGAAGGCCGTTTTCTTTGGCTTTAACCGCCATTGTGGTTTCCGTAAAGACAACTTTAAAAAACGTGGGTGCACTCTTTAAATTTGATTACTTTGGCTACTTTTGCCCACTGATGATTCTGAAAAATCTCGTCCGTGGCTTGGTCGGTCGAGTGGGTTCCAACCTAGGGGTTGAGGCGTCGGCAGATAACACTTCTATGTGTGCGTATTTGTGTGCGAAATCAATTTTCCAAAGGGAGTCTGAGGCACGCAGGGAGGAGGGGGCTTCGATGTCAGCCTCCCTCGAACAGATAGCCGCGTAGCCATTTGGCCAAATCAATTAGCCGTATGAGGGCAATATTGAGCTCGCCGTAAATTCTCTCGAAGACATTGCTCCTGTCCGGTTTTTGCCGGCCTGGCAAGGTCCTCAGGGCAATACGCCGCGTCTCCCTCATTTCTCCGCCATTACACCCAATGGCGTAATTTGAGAGGGAATCTGGAGAGGACCCGAGTCTGTAGGTGTGTGTAACTGAGTGTGTATGTGGTTTTAGGGATCCGTTATGAAAATAAGGAAGAGTGGTATGAAGAAGGTGGTAAAATGTCCAATGAACAAATGGCAACTTTACCTTGAGGCAGTGCAGAGGAGTTATTCTTCCTTTCCCTCAACTAGCCTCCATCAAGGCAAGTCAAGGAGAAAATAGCCACTTCCGAACGTATTACTGCTGGTGGAATATCCTGTCACTCACAACAAAACGGTATTCAATCAACCTCATTCGAATGAAATCCAGTCCAAATTTCAAAGAATTTGACTTTACCGTACAACGAGTATGTAAGAGAACAATCCAAGCGAAAAGCGCAGTCATTCGAAAAATGGATTTCAGCCGTGTTTATTTTCAAACGGACATTGGACAAAATAAGAGATGAAATGTAGGTAGAATTAGGGAGAGAATAGTAAGAGAGTAAAGTGGTTAAAGGGTGAGTTTAAAGGATAGATGATGTGTAGGAGACAGAATAGAAAGATCCCTGGTGAAAGGGTAGCTCTGTCAATGTGTTAGATTTGTGTGTTTTGGGGTTGTTTTTTCATTATTTAATAAACTATAAATTATAAATTTATAGTTTATTTAATTAAATTAATCGTGGTTAATTTAATTATTATTTTCGATTTTATTGATTGATTGATCTTTTGGCATTCAAGCCTTTATTTTTGGCGGGGTTTTATTCCCGCTGTGAGTTTTTGAACAGTTTTTGAAAAGTTTTATGATTATCATTTTTAAATGAATTTAAAAAGTGAATTGGATTTTTAGTTTGCGTTTTGCAAATTTTTTTTTTTAATTTGAGTTTTAATTTGCTAAAGGAACCTGCACATTACATTGTATGTTTTTGTCAGTTCTGTCAAGTGTATTTCGGAGACACGTCATTGTCTGTCTGTAACTTGCTACTTTTGAATGGTCTTACTTGTCGGTCTACTTCGATTTCTAAGTGTGTACGAAAGAATTCAGGGGTCAAGCGGGCGCCAATGGCTTGCCATATCCTATTAGCTCTCTCGTGGAGCGCCACGTTGATCGGAGATAATCCAACCGAGTCGTGGAGCTCCCTCTGTCGTTTATGTTCTCTTCTTCGGGTGTTTGTAATAAGTAAAACCACTTTGTTCTGGATGACTTGAAGTTTCGCAATGTGGGTCTTGGCGCTCGCGTTCAACGGCACCGGAGGGTACAAGAGTCTTGAGCGAATGAACGCATTGAATATCTTGAGTTTATTTGAGCGAGTTAGGTCAATGAACCTATAAAACTCCCTCAAATCTCTCTTGCTATTCGCGACTGTCCGCCCGATATGACTCTTGTATCCCCCTGTGGTGATTTTGAGCCACAGAACCGTCCCTTTCGGGCAGTAGGGGATTTTCTTCCCCTCTAGCCGTATATCGTTGAAGGTCTTGCGAAACATGAGAATTATTTTGAATTTTGGGGCATTAGTTGATATCTTCGATTTCCTCTCGTAAGAGTTGATGTTGGATATCTCCCTAGCCGTGTTTCTCGCCATAAATTCCCTGTGAACGTATGCGGCGGTACAAATTTCTGATATATCGTCAGCGAACTAGGCGTATATCGTACTTTCGGGGAGAGGTTGTGGTAAGTCACGTGTATAAATGTTGTATAAAAGGGGACTAAGACAGCCCCCTTGCGGGACCCCTGATTCGAGCTCGAACTCGGGGCCTTTGTGTTCTCTGATTTGTATATATGCTCTCCTCTCCATTATGTAATCGCATAGAATCCTCTCGAGAATGGGGTTGAGGCCTACTTGCAGGATCTTAAATTGCAGACCTCTCTTCCAAACCTTATCAAAAGCTTTTTTAACATCGCGGAGCACCAGGTCGGCATGCCTTTTGCTTGCCTTGATGTTTGCAAGTTTTTCCGTAATAACGGCTAGTGCCGTGTCAGTCCCTCTTTTCTTTCTGAAGCCGTGTTGCTGCTCGTTATGCAAGTTGGCTTCGTCGAGAAAAGAGTTGACCCTATTTGCCAATATCTTCTCGAAGACTTTGCATTCAGATCTCCAGCAAAGATTACGTTTTTCTTATGGCTGAAGATCTGTAGAAGATTGTGCATGGGTACATATCCGCGTCTTGGGGGTTGATACCCCGTGGCCACAAACAGACCCCCCAGGGTAGTGCCTACCTCAATGACAAGGTAAGATTCATCAAGTTGGGTAGTTTTTTGTATTTAAGTCCTTTTTTGACGGCTATTGCGCAGCTGTCATACCGTTCCTGACTATATTTTTTGCTAATGACGTCTTATTGAAATATTTTTAATTCTTTTTGTGTGGTCATTCCGTGTTTGTTGATAAGTATAATGTCAGGGTCACTTTGTCGCAGAATGTTGCCATAGATGGAACCTTTTCCGTCCAACCAATCGACATTCATTTGTATGATCGTAAGTCTATTGGTCATTTTGAGTAATGTAGGTTCTTTTAGTGTGTGGGATTAAAGTAGACGCATATTCGCGATCTATTTTAGCTCCATGTGGTGTACTGGGTGGGGTGCTCTTCCTGCCGTTTCTTTTCTTTCGAAATTCGGTGTCGGTTATCGTGTGAAAACAGTCCTTGGTCAATTTTACCTTATTTTGTGAGAGGGCCTCCTCAACCTGTCGCTCCGGAACCTCTTCTGAGCATTCCCACTTGTATCGTCCGGTCCTAAGACCTTCCGATACTTCACGGGAGTCAATCTCAGCTGGGAACGGAGTCGATTCATGGGCGTACAATTTTAGGTTGAAGCCTCTCGAATGGTATTTGAGCTGGTGTTCCCTCCCCCGTGATGAGGAGGTAGACCGTGGGCCACGAGTTTTGGAGATTTTCCTCGACCTAGGAGACCTGATCTCCTTGGGTCGGACTGGCTCCTTTGTTGGTGTGGGGGCGTGTGTTTTTGTTTTTAAAGGTGTGGTTTTTTTCGGTGTAAGTGGCGCTTGTTTTTGTGTTTGTGTTTCTTTAGGTTTGTTTAGTCGGGGGTCACGTGAGATGGCTGTGTTTGGGGTTGGTACTTTTTGGCACTTGTCTTGGCACTGAGGAGCTACGGTTATACGCATAACCTCCTCTGAAGGAGGGTTATAGGAAAACCACATCTCCACTAGCCCGTTCTTTAAGAGCATGCGGTTGACTTCTGCAGAAAGGTACCAGGGCGTGTAATGTTTGCAATGTGTGCATAATAAATGCAACACATTATTTTGGTGGAGTGCTCGTTTTCGATGTATAGGTATGTCTTCAGGCTGTTAGACTCGGCGATGGCGGCTTTGGCAACTTTAGCGTAAATTGAATTTGCTGTTATCTCCTCTGTCTCACGTTTGAGTCGGCTTTGATTGCTCATCTCCTGCTTTTTGATTTGACATGCCATAGACATGGTCCAGTGCGGGCCTTTACAATTTAAGCATTTGATAGTGGTATTTTTGCATTCGCGCCAAAAATGGTCGCGACTGGCGCAGATGGAGCATAGCTTAAGGTCTTTGTCGTAGAATAGGCTCTCGACGATATACCATATATAACTATTCGTTGAGGGAATTATTCTAATATTTCGAGTGCTTGGTAATCTGATTGACCGAGGTTATTTTTCTTCAATATGCTTAAGAAGTGGAACTGAGCTCAAGGATAATAATATAACTATCATTAATAAAATAGAGTTTTAATAATTAAACTATCAACAACACACACAAAAATAAAATGTTTACATAAACGGAGAATGGAAAGGGTCGTGGAAATATCTTACTAATCCGAGGATTAAGATTTGGAGAGATTTAAAAAGGTAAACAAATAATAATTAAAGGGGGGGGGGATGGTTTGCTGAACTATTTAAAGCACAGGGTAGCGTTGACAAAAGGTTAGATAATTAAAGGTAATGCTCAGCTTACGTAATTACAAAGTTGTTGTGCAGAAGAAGACGAAGAGAAGGAATCTTCGGTCCACTTGTGATTTCTAGCAGAAGGGTTCTTCAGGGGGTTGTCCTTAGCGAAGGGGAAGGACTGTCTTCGAAGAGTGAGAGCGAAGTGGGGCTCGGAGGTACGAGCGATCTTTGTGACAGCAAATTGGGGATGTTCTAAATGAACAATGGAGGTTACTGTTGAAACTAAGCGTTCTCTTGAAGAACGTTAACAAAGGGGGGGGGGGAATTAAATTATCCTGACGTGATGTCTTGGGAATGAGAACAGTTTCTTGACGAACGGGTTTGAAGAACAATGGCTATTCTAACGTTGTTCTCTTTCTGAACAACAGGGGGGTGAGAACCGTCTTTTGTCAACGGGCTCAAAGAACAATGGCTGCTCTAACGTTGTTCTCTTTCTGAACAACAGGGGGGGCCTTGTGGACTTGGCGTCTCGAAGGCACGAACCTCAGCACTCAAGAGATATTGTCCTCTTCTGGACAAATAAGGTGGCTCTCGAGGTAGAGTTCCTATTGTGCTTAAGGGAAACTGGATCGGCGTGATGCCTCGCGAAGATAATCTGGATCTGATCTGCTTCAATCGGGGAAAGCTATGTATAAATAGTCGAAGCCATCCCCTTAGGGGACAATTGAGTGGGAGGCTTCGGGGGAATACCCCGGTCGTGCCTGGAAAAATACCTTATCTGCCCATAAGCCTAACTCAATCTGGCGAGATCGACGTATGGAGGGGAAACGGGGGAATGAACCTCCTTGATTAAATATTGGCTAAGGTGGGCGATAACGCGCTCTGCTTCCTCTTGCAGATGCACGTGGGTAGCCATGTGTTTCTAAACATGTGATAGCAGCTGAATTTAAGCGGTCTCAGACCGTTCTATCACAGTCTTTGTTTTCAGGGCAGTTGGAAGTGGTATGTTTGTTGTACTTGTAGCACCTAAAGCACATCTGCAAGTCAACAAACTCCTCACGTTCCATTTGTTCTGGGCAAACTCTCACGTTAAAAAGCAGCAATCCGTTGCCTTTAGCCTTTTGAGCCATAGCCGTGTGTATGTATGTGTAAATGTATGTGTTCACTTAAGGTTTTTATAGAAGGAAAGGGGTGAGAGAGAAAAAGGGGGCCAATGTCCAATAAGGTGTACTTTTGTGGAAAAGGGAGTCAGCTAGCTCGGAACTCTTGGCAGAAGTACCTCGAATCAAGCATCTTACCAACTGGTAAAGGAGTAAAGGAGGAAAAGTTTTAGGAAACGTTTGCCTACGCCTCCGAAAATTTGGCTCCTAATTTTTAGGACCAAATAACTAAAGAGAATAATACCGTGGTTTCACCTCACCCCCATGACCATTCACTCACTATTAATCTTCATTATTCTTTTAGAGCGGCCCACTCAAGCGGATGACTGCTTAAGTCCCTGGTCCACCCTCCTGCGTGAACCGCCGTCAGATGTGAAGTGAGATTGCCATTCATGTTTCGTCCCAACTATGTCAGGCAGTTGCTTGGCCATAATTGGGGGCATTGGAGGAAGCTGGTTTGAGGATTAGCCCACAGTAGAGAACAATGTCAGAAATATTCCGGACAAGGGACGGACTGCAACCTTCGGTGCCCATTACGGCGAAGGCCCCTTCCAGGACCATAGGGGGACATATAACCGTCTCTATGGTATGTCGGGGAGCTGTCGCGATTAAAAACCCTCGAGGGGGGCGGTGTTGTCAATAAGCCCACCATACAATCACACCCCTGAGAGGATCCCACTCGGACTCATCTTATCCATCATCATCATCATTCATATAAAAGGCAATTCTCATTTCCATCCAGGCGGCAGGCTAACGCGGGGGGCGGGGGACCTCTCTTCCTCCCCAAGGTAATCAAATAATAATTTAAACGTAAAATATAACCTAAATACACACACACAACACACACAAGAGACGAAAAGCCGTGCAACAATACAAGAAGAGGGACTGGTAAAGGGTGACTTGCACCCCCTAGTCAGAGGGGCTGCAAAAGTAAAAGAAATGGCGTCCCACCCAGCCACCAGAGTCCCATTGAGGACGATTGCTGAACAACCGAAGCCGGACCGAGGAACGGTGTTTCAGACAATCTTCGGAAAGCTGAATGTGGCTATACCAAGGTTAATCGACACCCCGGTCGGCTAGTCCGCAGTCTGTGAGAGAGAGGAAGACGTGGAGACTCTAACAAAGGAAGAAGGCCAGAAGGTGCTAGGAGAGATAGGCCTCCAGCCCAGCACTCCCCCTCCCCCAGATCCAGGCACACCGCAGTATAGTGTCCAGGCAATTAGACCCCTGGATAGGCCAGCACAGTAGCTTGGTAATAAAAGAGGAGATTAGCAGAAACCAGCCGTGGGCCAACGTGGTGGAAGTTGTGAAGTTCCGTAACAAACGGGACAATTCAGAAAACCAACACGTCTTTAAAGTTATCTTTACCGACACGCAGATGGCGCAGAAGGCGAAAGAAAGGGGTCTCTTGCTTTTCAACGCAAAGATCAGCGCTGACCAGATGGAGAGGGAGGAATTTATTCCCATCCAAATCTGCTTTCGCTGCTACAAGCTCGAACAGCACACAACAAAAGACTGCAAGGAGTAAAACATAACTTGCTCCAGATGCAGTGGAACAGACCACGGATAGTGGTAGTGTAAGGCAGCCAAAGAAAAGTGCTCAAACTGCGGTTTGAACCACGGGGCGATGGCCATGTCCTGCCCCCAAAAGAAAGAGATAATCAAGAAGAAGAAGTTAGAGGACATAAAGGGAGCAACACATCTTACGCTCAGGTAACGAAAGCAGCCCCAAGTAAAGAAGCGATGAACCCACAGTCAAATACATACTTAAAGCTCGAGAATGAAAACTCGACGAACATTCTTACGTGCATTCTTTTCGCGCACGTAAACAATCTTACCAACCCCGGATCATTCGCAAAGACCCTCAACCTCATGCTAAGAAAGAACGGCATGGAGGATATGTGGTTTCCAGATGATCCACCATCGGGAGACGTACTTGGACTCCAATTTGAACCAAAAAGCACAGTAGAGGCTCCAGCAACTCCATTCTCACAGAAAATGAAAGAACATCTGAAGACAAAGTAGCAGAAAGCTCCACAAGAAAAAAAACTAGCACATCCCGGCTAGACCCACGACTGGAAGCACAGAAAAGACGTGAGAGGAAAGAAATGAAAGCTTCAAGAAGAATCAAGGAAGCGGAAGGCAACATTGCAAGCGATTCATCCTCAGATTCTGAAGCTGATGAGGCAAAAAACAGAGCGACCAAGAGCCCTGTGAGCTCCAGAAGCAGGTCGAAGACCTCGAAACGTACTCAAAAGTACGATGGAGAGGAGATCGACCTAAGAATCATCACGGACGAGCAGATCTCACACGCCGAAAAGCTCTCTCCTAGGGAGATATTTAAGGGGATCCAACAGGGGAATATCAAATGGATATACGCAGCAAATGAAAGAGAAGCGGACATTGAACAAGCGTTGCATGAGGGCACAATAAAGCTCCACAGAGACTCAGCATTGCACTAAGTGATGCAGAGTACAAGAAAATACGCAACGGGAAGTACAACACATAAGACACTCACAAAAAACAAAAACATGGAAAACACGAAAAACGCCTTAAAAATACTCACACTGAATGTGGATGGATGGAAGGGAAAATCTATTGTTTACGATAACATCTTCCGTAGAGTGGACTCGGACATCATCCTCATGTCAGAACACGGCATAAACACAACCACATATACCATAAAAATACCCAATTACACTGTAATACAGAAAAACCACAAAGTTCAAAACATTACCGGACTTAGATGAATCATTCGTGGCGGTCGAGATCCCGACACTGGTTGGTGGCCTAACTGTGGCGGCAGCTTACCAGCCGCCCAGGCGACAGTACCTACCAATCAACAACTTCTTCACCCTATTCGGGCACAAAAGGCTAGTGCTGCTAGGTGGGGACCTAAACGCCCGTTGCCATGCATTTGGCTACAGGAGCGTCAACCAAAGGGGACGAAATCTGGAACTACTATTCGAAAGAGTCCGGAGAGTAGGACCTGACTTCCTAACTTATCTAACACATCGTTCGGCGACAAAACCGGACATTGTGTTGGTAAGCCCGGAATTCCCCTTTAACATCGCCAACGAACCTGGCCCAGTAGTCCCCGAGCGGTCATGTCCCAATCATCACCACCACTTCGCTTGCGCCAATGCTCAAGCCCGTCCCACATAGGAAAAGTTACGCGAAAGCTAACTGGGAGCAGTACAGATATATGCTCAGCACCTATCAACCAGCTGACCTGGAAGATGCAAATCTGGAGGAAATTGATGAGGAGATTGACAATATCACCAATCGCCTCATTCAAGCTGACGAAAGATGCGTCCCCAGAATCTCGTACAAAATGCTCCCACAACCTAGGTGGACGGACGAAATGAGGGACATCGCTAGGGAACACAGGAAAATTTACGAAGAAGTTGTTAGGACAGGCCCGACCCAGGATAAGAAAGCCCGAATGAGACATCTAAGCGAGGCCATGAAACACACAATCCTCGAGAAACAAAAGGAAATCTGGGACGATATCATTGGCAGACTAGACCGGGAGACTAATCCTGTAAGTTTTTGGAATATCATCCGTAGACTTAGGGGATTGCCTCCCAGGCCCGGGATTAAAATCAAAGAAGGCAACCTACTCATAGAGGATCAGGATTCCCTGGAAAGAAGATTCAGGGACCACTGGAAAGAGATCTTTGCGATCTCACCTAAGGAGAACGACGATTTCGACCAGGACTTCGAAGACAAACTGCTCGAGGACCTCGGAGCGATGATATATAGGACCCACCCATAACCGCAAGTGTCTAGAGAGAGAGAAATGGTTGACCACGGACGCCCGATCACTGTTGAAGATATCATTAACACCATAAGGTCCTTCAAATAAAGGGCACCAGGATGGTCTGGGCTCACTAAAAACAACATAGTGAATGCCCCTAGGCAAATTATTCAGGGAATGGTGAACATCATGAATGCTTCCTTGAAAACAGGATACTTCTCAGACGGGTATAAAGTGGCGAAAATCATCTTTATCCCGAAAGGCAACAAGCCCCCAGACCAAGTGGCCAACTACCACCCAATCTGTCTCCTAGAAATACCCGGCAAGATCTTCGAGAAGATTATAGCCAACAGGCTAAAAAATCAACTCGACGAGTTGGGAGCGCACAACCCACAACAACATGGGTTTAGACCAAAACGGGGCACTGAAAAAGCCCTGGCGCTCCTAACAGAAAAGATCGCGCAATGCCGAGAGAAGGGTCACTATGTAGACATCGTGATGAGGGACGTGCAGAAGGCCTTCGACAAGGTTTGGCTGAGTGGACTGCAATACAAGATCCTAAGTCTCCAGCTAAACCCAGTCCTGGAAAGGATTCTTTGTGACTTCATCATGGACAGAAGGGCGCGTATCATGATAGAAGATTACAAAGATCCAGAATTCAAACTCAAAGCGGGCGTGGCCCATGGGAGCTGCCTGAGTCCCTTGCTTTACCTGGTCTTCACCATCGATCTCCCTACTCCAATCGACGGGGACACGATGTATCTGCAATACGCAGATGATATCCCTCAGATCATTCCCTGTAGGGATAGGAAAGCAAGGAATCAGGCTATCAACACCATCGCGGAGATCTCGAACATCAACGATTACGAGAGGAGGTGAAAAATCCGGATGAACAGGAAGAAGTTCACAATTCTCCCGTTGTGCCGTCAGTTGACGTGACCCATTATAATTGATGGGAGGAGATACGGTTACTCCGCCGAAGGCACCATCCTGGGCCTAAAAATCTCCGACCGCGGATACTCGAGTCACTACACGGTGAGGCAGAATATGACGAAGAGAGAAATCTCTAAGCTATATAGGTTCAGAGAACTTAGCTCGGCGAATATCAGGAAATTATACCTGTCGTTCATCCGGGCTAAGCTTATCTACCCTGCAGTAGTGACTCAGGAGGCCAGCAAGACCGCTATGAAAAGGCTCCAACGAGTGCAGAACTCTGCATCTCTCTTCATGAACAAATGCAGAAGAAGGGAACATTTTCGGCCGAGGGACCTGCACCGCAGGCAGAAGCTGGAGCCGATAAATGTCGCAGCCCAGAAACTAACCAAAAAAGTCTGGTCTACAATGGCCCATGATATCATTCCAGGATTAAGAAGAACTGGACGCAGGATCAACATCCCTGCCAGGTTGCACGGGGAGGTCGGTCGTAACCAGCGATTCCCAAGCACCAAAGTCTGTTCGGAGGAAAACATACAACCAATTTACACTTAAACACTAACAATACATAGTATGACACCAAAACCCACAAAATAACAGGATAAACAAGCAACGAAAATAAACACGAGGTACAAACACAGAAAACGCAAGCTAACAAAGGCTTGAAAGCTTAACAACACCGATACAAGTATACAGATTAAACGAGAAAAGGAGGTCAAATATACAGAAAAACAATAAGAAGAACACATACAAAGTAAAACATGAGAAAACAGAAATTTTCACATAAAGGAAAAATAAATATATAAAAATAAAGTATGCCTGCGATGCCCCTAAAACAAGGGCAACCCTACCCCCATTTCACCATCTTTTATCTACTACTATCCAAATTTTTCAAAGAGTGATTATACCATCAAAGGTAGTCAGAAAAGTTATCATTATTATTCAAGAAGAAAAGTTGTCATTACTGTTCGCCATTTCGAAGCTTATTCCAGCTATTCACTAAGGAATAAAGAATCTATATATATATATATATATATATATATATATATATATATATATATATATATATATATATATATATATATATATATATATATATATATATATATATATATATATTCCTTTATCCTAAGGAAGCTCGCTGATCACATAACCCAGCCTACGATACTACACGAGAGAGAATTCGTTACCCAGACCCTATAACACTTTCGATGTGTATACTAAATATTATGACCTAAATTATTTATTTAAATATAATTAAATATTTATTTATTGACGTCACTCGTCCCTTTCATTTGGGAGGGGGCTCAAAACTGGATAATGAAAACAACATATAGATCAGAATCACAATTAGTAGCAAGTTTGAGAGCACTACGGGCCACTCGTTAGTGAGTGAGTGGGCAGCAAGTGGCTCAAGTGAGAGCCACCCGTTCAGAATCGAGGGATTAGTGGACTGAAACCACCTTTGATGGATTCAGAGATGTAAAAAATGCATTTGAAAAGGGAAACTTCCGTCTAATGGTCGAAAAATAGACGAATTTCAATTAAATAACTTTTAAATTCCCAAACTTTTCGTTTTTTACCTAAAGTTTGGTGCATTTGAGAAGAAACCTTTTTATTGTTTTCAGAAAAATTATAATTGCTAGGATGGAAAAATACTTTATCACTTATTTAATCGCCGATTGTTTTATGGGTCATTGTAAGAATGGAATTGTTTCATTTGAATTGTAAAAGAAGTTTGTTTTGGTACACTGTAAGATGGGACTTATTTTTATGCACTATAAAATTTGATTGTATTTTGTGCACTGTAAGAGGGTGGTTTGCTTTTGTACAGTAAAAGGGCTTTTAAAAAACACTGTTTGTGAACGGTAAAAGGTTTGGTTTTGTACTGTAAAGTAGAGCTTTGTGCATTGCAAAGGATTGTTTTGTGAGTGATGTAAAAAGGGCGTTTTATGTACATTGTAAAGAGGACTAATTTATAATGACTGTAAATGGGTTTGTTTTGTACACTGCAAAAGGCTTGTTTTGTAAAGAGGGCTTGTTTTTAAGCAGTAAAAAAGGTTCGTTTTGGGCGCCGTAAAAGGGCTTGTTTTTAAGCATTCAAAAGGTTAGTTTTATGCACTGTAAAAAGCGCGTTTATTTACATTTTCAAGACTGATTTTTTAGGCAGTGAAAAAAGATTTTCTTTTGGGCACTATAAAAGGGCTCGGTTTCTACATTGTAAAAGGATGCAGATCCACTGAAAAAATGGAGGTTCCTCCCCCCCACCCTGTGCTTTCGCAGGGGACACTCCCAAACTCTTCAACGGAGAGGAGGCTTACTCCTCTTCTTTGCTTACGGTTGTAGGGGACTCCCCTTCACCCTCTTCTCTGGATGTGTCCTCGGGTGCCTCCCCCTTTCTAGCGGCAGTCCGCTCTTTACTTAGTAAAGGGACTGCCAACAAAGGGATGCGTCCCCTAATTGAGCGCTGATGGGGAGAGCGGAACGATAGGGCCAACCCCATTAAGGGTAGGAGGGAAGACAGGGCCCGTCGGACTCTTCCCTCCAAAGACTGCGGGCGCGAATTTTGAGGTTAAAAGGGATCACCGTACGTGCCTCCCTCTATTCCCTGACAAAAGAGTTTGACCAATGAGACCCGTGATGTCCTGGTGAAGATGACTACATGGAGGGCCCCCTGAGATGGACATGTTCCATGAACAAGCCAGCCCCAGACGGTAGGACCTTCCATGGGGACGAACCTGGGCTCGTTGCCCAGCACCACCGAATCTGAGTCTGCACTGTGCAAGGTCCTCCTCAGACGGCTCGGGTCTCTAAGGCTATACCAGGAGAGGAGGGATCTCCTCCTCCGGCTGGTGCCCCTGTTATAGCCAAGACCTTCTCTATCTCTGACAAGGATCTTGCTGAGGCCGGTCTATCTGGCCTGAGGGCCCCTGCCGGCGGAGGGGAGAAGGGGGTTCATTCCCCGCCCTCCTATCCTAAAAGGAAATAAAATAGAAAAAGACCAAAAAGATTCTGGGCTCCTCTCCTTCCCCCGTAGGGGGCACGGCGATTTGCCTTCCTGGCCGCCGTGCTGATGGAACTCAGCTCCCCGTCGGCCCCAACTTAGCCTCTTTTCCTTCTTTCAGACAGCCTATGTTCATCCCCTACTTCCTCACTTCCCCTACCTCGTCTTCCACAACTTTCTCTGGTCGGCCTCTATTTTCACAGGGTAGATGCCGACCTTCTTCTCAGCCAACTATCGCGGATCGGGGCTGAGGGGGAAGGGGACAATGTTCCATAACAGCTGAGCTCCGGTTTGGGATGGTGAGTTTTTAACAACCTGCTTTATTTCCACCTATACCTTCCCCACATCCCCTTTCCTTCTCATTTCACACTCTATCCTTTTTACGCCGTGCCCAAAGTGCATCCGCCATGCCGAAGGGCTGCCGAGTCACCAGGCGGGAGGGGTGGCCTAAAATGGCGGCACATGGCTCTGCCAGCCCCGTACGCACCCCTTGCATAGCGAGACACTGCGAGGGGTGATTAGCGTTTGCTTCCCGCAGAATGAATAGGGTCCCCACGCCCGATGCTAAAAATCTTTAAAAAAAACTTCCCTTTTTCCCTCACCATCGACGGAGTCGCCTTCGGGCAGCTCCACTGAAAAAATGGAGGTCCCCCCCCTGTGTTTTCACAGGGGAACCTCCAAAATTCTTTGACCGGAGGTGCCCTCGGGTGTCTCTCTCTTCCAGCATCAGTCCCCCTCTTACTTTCCAAGGGGACTGCCAAAAAAGCCAGCAGGCAGCCCATAACCAACCGCTCCCCATTGAAGCGGTTCAGTAGGGCAAAGTCCGGTAGGGAGGAAAGGGAAGACAGGGCCCATCGGGCGCTTCCTTCCAGAGACCTGCTGGCTCGTATACTAACCTTATCGGGGGTCAAGGCCTGTGCCTCCTCATACTCGACTCGTGACACCGCTGCCAATGGGACCTGCGATGTCCGGGGTGGGGGTGGGGGGGGGCACATGGATCCCCCTCCCCCCGAGATAGAAATAGTCCTTGAAGCAAGCCAGCCCCAGACGGTAGGACCTTCCATGGGAGCAAATCCGGGCTCGGCAACAAGCACCGAACCCGAGTCCGCCCCTATGCAAATTTCTCATCAAACGGCTCGGGTCTCCAAGGCAGTACAAGGAGAGGAGGGATCTCCTCCTCCGACCAGTGCCGCTGCGACCGCCAGGACCTTCTCCATCTCATAGGAGGACCTTGCTAAGGCAGGTCCATCTGGCCTAGTGATTCCTGCCGGCACAGGGGAGAAGCGGGTTCTTTTACCACCCTCCTCTTTTAAAAAGAAAAGAAACAAAAAAAAGACAAAAAATACTCGAGGCTCCTCTCCATCCGCGGGGCTGCAGGGGCGGGTGGGTCTGCTACTTAGGTAAGCGACCAAGCCAAAATCGGCACGTCCGACCCGCTGCCCCTCCCCCCTCCCCTGGGTGCAGGGTCCCTGACAAAGACCAAAACTACAAGTGCAGAGAGAGGAGCCTAAATTACTCCGGGGCCACTAATTCAGAGACTAGTGGGCGTTTTCTAACTCGCTGGCTTCAAACGTTAGCTGGTTATTCGTTGCTCTGATCGCAGCATTAGTGCTAAGGGCAAGATGAACCATCAGACGAGAGCTTAAGCTAGTTTGATTGATAGAGATGCCGCTCTCTGCCATAAACTTCGTGAAAGGAGTAGTTTATGCGAGGGAACTCGTGGACTACTCCATAATGAAAATCACCTTAGAGCTGGCCGACCATGGAGCGGTCAAGGTGGAACGTATGATGAGAAAACGGGGAGGGACCTCTAGACTAACCCTACACTCTTCGTCACGTTCGATTGTGACAAGCCTTTTGAGTCGGTGCGTGCCGGTTAATATCGCTACCGCGTAAAGGGATTCGTACCACTGCCGTGGAGGTGTTATTACTGCCAGCGCTTCGGACATACTAATCGCTCCTGTCGACGTCCAAAGTTAGGGTTACCCGAAATCTGTGTAAGTTGCTCCAAGGCCGCACATCAAAGTCCAAATTGTTTGTGACCAAGTATTTTAATTGCAAAGAACCGCTCCCCGCTTCTTCGAAGCAATGTAGGGCATATCTCCTTGAGAAGGAAATCCAGGCCTACGAGTACGATCGTTTCCGCGCCCATTCGTAGCCCTTCTGCGGGTTCTACCCACCCCGGGCGCTTTCTTCGTAAAACTAGCGGCCCAAAGGGTTCACATCCAGCCCCGGCTAAAACCAGGGCTTCCCCTCCCTTACCCAGCGTGAATGTTTCCTGTAAGGCGAAATGGCCAAGCGCCTCCACTGAGTCGTTAGACCCACAGGAGGCAACACCCCTGAAGTTGGTCGCCAGGCCATCTTCTCGGGTTCCTAAAGCTGCCTCCCAAAAGTAAGACAGTACCAAAAAAGCTTCAGTCCCTAAGCTCACGCCTAGTTGTGGGCTGGGTGGCTCGGAGACGGTGGATCATGAAAAAGAAGGCCTCATGCCTCCGAAGCCGCCGCGCTCGCCTAAGGTTTCGAGGCGGAAGGAGGAAAAGACTCGCATGGCGAGCCCAACCTCCCCCAATAAGTTCTCGAAGGTGACAGCGCCTTCAACGCATTGTTCGGCCAACAGCGGCCGGAGTTCTGCCTCTGGGAAGCGTACGGTCATTCTCGTGAGGGTATTCTCTTCGAAGAGAGGCCCTACATCTCTTCCGATCTAAGTCTCGAGGGTTTATTCCTTCAATGGAATTGCCGCGGACTCCGGGCCAACTGGGGGGAGCTGCGGAGGCTCGTCTTCTCCCGTTCCACGTTAGCTATCTTTTTGAAAGAGACCATGCTGGGCGCATGCCCCCTGCCCACCCTTCCAGGGTATAAGTATTTTTCCAACCCCACCACCAAAGGATGGGAGCCGAGTGGTAGGATCTGCGATTTACACCCGGCATGATGTCTCCGTTCTTCTCTTCGCGTTAGATACCTCCTTTCAGGCAGTAGCTGTGCAGCAGCATCTTGATAGGAGTTATACTGTTATTTCCGCGTACATTCCACCGTCAGCCGACTTCGAAGCGAGGTACTTCCGCCGCGTCGTGGCACGGTTGCAGAGGCCATTTCTCTTGTTCGGAGATCTAAACGGTAGACACTCCTCTGGGGAGATTACTCTATTAATCTCCGGGGTCAAGTCCTTGTTGACCTGATCGACGAGCTTGAGATGGGTGTTCTAAATGTGGATGAGTTTACGCATCACCACCCGAGAACCGCTTCATTTTCCTGCCTCGATCTATCTTTGTGCTCTCCGGGGGCACAGCCTGATTTTTATTTGGGGTGGTCGATGACCTCCATGGTAGTGATTACTTTCCCATTCAAATATCATTTACTGGGGCGATGCCACCCGAGACCCCGCCCTGTTTTGCTTGGCGGGGGCGCGATGGTCTGCATTTCAGGAAATGATTGAATTCTATATCTCAGTCGAGGAGTTTAGGTCGGTAGATGAGGCCGTTAAATTATTCTCCGGCAACCTCATTGCCGCTGGCCAACACCACTATTACTATAATATCTGGCTTTTTTGTACGCCGACCACTCCCGTGGTGGTCAGCCGAGTGTGAGATTGCCCTCAAGCAGAAGTGTTATGCCTACATGCACTATAAGCGCCGCCCGAACAATTTCACTGTAGGTGAATTTCGTCGGGCTAGGTTCCGGTATATTTCGAAGCAAGCCTGCCGCTTTTCTTGGCGATAAGTACGTGTCTTCACTTAACGGGCGGGCCCTCTAGCAAATGTGTGAAATCGAGTCAAAAGGATCGGGGTAAGTTCTCGCAGGACCCTTGCCTCCCCCCTCCCGTTCTCCACGAGAATGGGACCGCACTCTCGGATCCCGCGTCCGTGGCGGAATCCTTCTCGGCCACTTTCACCGCATTCTCTAGCCGGGAGGCTGCTCTGCCAACATTCAATGCCCGTCGTGATGTCGCGGAAGTTCGTCGACTGGACTTTACTTCCAGAGGCGGAGAACCCTTTAACGACGGGTTTACTCTGAGTGAGATGCGTTTCTCTCTCGCTTCATGCGCGGACACCACCCCTAGTCCAGATGTTGTCCCTACGCCATGCCTCGACAACTGGGTGATTGAGGCATGTCCTTTCTCTTAGATTTGTTTAACTGGATCTCTGTAGAGGGTCTCATCCCGGATTCCTGGCGAATCACTAATGTGCTCGCCTTTCGCAAACCAGGGAGAGATCAATCTACTTCAGCCGGTTTCCGCCAAATATCTCTAACCTCTTGCGTATGCAAGTCGATGGAGAAATTAGTAAATGTTAGATTAGCCTTTTTTTTCCTCGACAGCGGAGGCTATCTATCTTCTACACAGTGCGGCTTCCGCAAGTTTCACTCCACGTCAGATACTCTGCTCTGACTGGAAAATGCCGCCTGTGAGGCCTTTCTTCGTAGACTAACTACGCCAATGACTTTTTCAATCTGAAGAAGGCCTATGATACCGCATGGCGATACTGTATCATGGAGATTGTCCACACGATGGGGCGAGGGGAAACCTCCCAGTCTTCATATCTGAATTTTTTGCGAGATCGTCGATTCCGCGTACGTGTAGGGAGAGCCTTATCCGGTCCAATGGAGCAGGAAGAGGGTGTCCCGTAGGGAAGTGTCCTCAGTGTCACACTCTTTGCCCTGAACATCAAAGGAATCACTTCGGTGCTGCCGGAAGATGTTCTCACTACGCTCTTCCTCGATTCCGCGTAGACTCCAACAGGGATTGAACCGCGTCTCTCGCTATGACGAAGCGCACAGGCTTCGTTTTATCTTTGGCTAAGACAAAAGTGGTGCACTTCTGCCGCCATCCACGGTTCCACCCTGGCCCAGACTTGTTTCTTAATGGGGTACGCCTAGAAGTGGTGGACTCGCACACTCACCTTGGTCCTGTACTTGACTAACGCCTTACCTATGAGGCATATATTCGCAGCCTTAGGTTCTTTTGTACCTGCGCCATGGATATTTTTCGTTTCGTGACGTCAGCCCCTGGGGCGCTGATAGGGTTACTGCCTTACTTTTTTATCGATCATTTATCCGTTCGAAACTCGGTTACTGATGCGAGTTTTATGCACCCGCAGCCGAGCGTGTATTGTGCAAGGTGGACTCGATCCACCACACCAGCCTTCGCCTGTGTACATTGCACTATTCGCCTGTACCCGCGAGTACGGAGCCTCCATCTCACTGCATTTGCAGCTGATCTCGAAGGTGCCTATTCAACCCCGAGACGCCAGTCATACCATAAGCCCTTTGAGTTTAGGGCCAGGAAACTCCTTCGAGAACTAGGTATAGCTCTAATGCCGATGGCTTTCCTGGTTCTGCCCAGGACAACACCCTGGAGGGTACCACTTTTGACCATTTGTCCCCACGCCTCTGCTCCCAAAGCTTTTACAGCGCCAGGCTTATTGCGTTCTGCCTTTTTGGAGCACACTTCGTGTCCCGCTGGAACCGTGTCAATGTATACGGATGGCTCCAAGTCCGCAGAGGGGGTCGGTTTCCACGCCTTATCCACTCTGTTTGAAGTCGGCAGGCTCTGCCAGGCGCTGCATCTGTCTTCACGGCCGAGTTGGTTGCAATACACTGCTCGGTATGAGAGATTGCACGACGTGCCGTTTCGGAGACCGGATTATCATTTATTGAGACTCACAAAGCGCCCTGAGTGCTCTCGGGGCATTGGTATATCCGCATCCCCTTGTTCGCGATATCCGTGACTTCACAGTTTGGGCGAGCTGGGTGGATGTCGAGATTATATTCTGCTGAGTTCTTGGGCAAGTAAGAATTGCTGTCGATTAGTGCGCCGATATGAGATCCAAAGAGTTCGAGAGGACTGCGTTTCTCTCTTCCTCATACCGATTACATGGCAAGGATACCTGCAGCTCTCCGGGCTGTTTGGCAAAGAAGATGGGAGACGGTCGAGGGGAACCTACAGTCGCGTGCCATTTCGCCGCGACTGTTCTCATGAACCTACCCCCCAATGCCGCGATGGCTTCAGGTTGCTTTCTGTCGTCTCCCAATTGGAAACACGAGCTGAACGCACCGCCATTTGATGGAGCCCTCGCCTGTGCCTTACTGTGATGACTGCGTTGTCCCCCAGACTGTTCAGCACATTCTTGTTGAATGTTCCAGTCTGGGTGATCTTCGCGCACGCTACCTGTCCCGGTACCGGGATTGGCGGGATCTCTACCACCTGTCCCTTGTACTCAGGACGAGTTCGTGCACACTGACTTGTGGACTTTGACTTTTTGGAGGAGGCCGATCTTCCCCCCCTTTATTTAACTAGATTTTTTTTTTTGTAGGTTGCAGGTTCCTCCGTCGGGATAGGGCGGGTCTCCCCCCGACGCTGAGGCGTGCTTCCTTCATTTGCCCCTTTTCCTTTTTTTCTTGTTGTGGTTGTTTTTTGTTGTTGTTGTTTTTTACATATTGTCATTTTAATGTAGCCTAGTACTAGGCCGTCGTGAGTACTGCGACTTATGCCCAAGTAGGCTCGAGGCAGATGGGCCTTCAAAAAAAATAAATAGCTGCTTTCTGATTCTCAAGATCGGCACGTACCCTTCGGGTGCTAGTGGCGGTCGAGAATGGCAACTCTCTTAACAGATCTCGTTTACTTACATCAGGTGTGTCTTGGGAGGTTGGGGGAGGGGGATTCTTAAACAGCGTCAAGTTCTCTAAAAGAGGAACTTAAATCACCTGTGCAGAAGTTCGTTGAATGGCGTAATTAAGTTCTACGGAGGCAGTTAAAGGACAGATAAACCAGAAATATCCTCGGATAACCAACGGCCTAACACGATTACAGCAAGTTATGACAATCGAGTGTGTTTAGTCGTCGGATGGGGTCAGGTCGCATTCACAGTGCTGCCATACACTGTACATAACCACGTCTGGGAACACACATAAAATTATAGGTCTCCACTGACTCGTAAAAGCATATTAAATTAGTGCAAATAGGCCGTAAAACCTAGCCATTTTTTTTTTACCACACTTACTAGATAACGTCATAAACCATCTGAATGTTCCTGGTCAGTGGTGGGGACGCTTTCCGGTGTTAAAGGCCGCTTAAAGTATGATGTAGGCCGCAGGCTTAACATTTTAATTAGATCTACTGAAGGTTGCACATTATTTTGTATATAATTATCTACTATGATTATGTAAGAGCTTAAAAATTAAAAGAAAATACGGATCAATTCTAAAGTTAACTAACCTTTTAATCATTTTTTTACGAGTACTTTTTGTAGAAAAGCAATAAAATGATTTGATTTGCAAAATTTGAATTCATTCAATAGGCCAAGAAGGCTACACGCAGCCTAAAATCCTTGGTTCCCAAACCCTGTTCTACGAATACGAACATTGATTTTCAAAATTTTTAACTTTTTTTCTTCACCCTTCCATTACCCCCAGGGGGTAATTTACCCCCAGTTTGAGAACCACTGTTCTAAGCAAAGGTAGGACTAATTGTTATCGTTCAGTTGCTTTCTAGGCTTCCCTCCTTTCACAGACCAAGAGAAGAATGCTTGTAAATAGGTACGAATAAAGAAAAAAAACAAAGGATACCGTTTTGTACTTTCACTTTTGTGAAACAAAATTTAATTGATATTTTTTTTAGCATTTGAAGATATCTTCCAACTACTTCCTGGTATTATTTCAAACTCTGATAGTTCGTATTTTGTAACGTTTTATATCTAGAAAACCTTTAATTCTATTTCAATTGAAAGTATATATATTTTCTTGTGAGCTTGCGGAAAGTATCGTGCCAAGGATTTCTATACGAGCTGATTTACATATATATACATATAGATATCGTGACCCTCGATATTATTTGAATAAAGTTATCGCTTACTTCTTCCCAAAACGCAACTGATTTTTCCTTCATTAATATAACAAAAATCCATCTAGCAAAGGTTCTTAGTCTAATCTTTTGAGTCAATTTAATATTAATTGGCAACTCGTAGGCGGATGTGATTTGGTGAGCGTAAAACTTCCCCCAGTTGACGTCAAAATAGGATTGAGAAATAGTGTCCAAGCGAAATGTTCGTGGTTGTTGGTTGGTCGCTTTCATAAGGTTTTTTCCCAACCAATTTTTTTGTAGTGAATGTGTTGGATCAACTGAAGTGGTTCCAAAAGGGAAACAATTTTCGTGCTAAAAAATAATCTGATAACATTCAAAGATGTTCCAGCATTATTATGGATAAGGAACTAAGAAGCTGATTCGGTAGTATGCCGAAGACTGCCCTGGGGCACAACACTCCATACCCAATGGAACTGAAGGCCACGCATTGCTATATCCTAGTTACATACCCATAAAATGTAGTGAAGATGACAATAATCAAGTCTGTTATACGATGGGGTGTTTAATATTTTCCTGTGTGTTGGGAACAGAAAATTACTGGAAACTTCTCGGTTGGCAGTGGACGGAATCTGGGACGCCATGAGAAAGTTTTCCCACAATCTGTTAGTTTTCTTCTTGTGTTTTTGCGCAGGTAAATAATTAATTTGGTTTTACTTGAGTTTCACTTCTTGAGATTAAAAAGCTTCGTCCTATTCTCCGAAATTTAGGCTTTTTAATAAAAAGGCAAGAATTAATTTATTGTCTCGTCAACTGTTTGAATTGCCAACTAATAAAAAAATAAGCATATTGGAATATAATAACGCACACACCTGGGTAATAAGGCACACTCCTGAGTGATAATGCACACTCCTGAGTGATAATGCACACTCCTGAGTAATAATGCACACACGAGTAATAATGCACACGCCTGAGTAATAATGCACACGCCTGAGTAATAATGCACACGCCTGAGTAATAATGCACACGCCTGAGTAATAATGCACACGCCTGAGTAATAATGCACACTCCTGAGTGATAATGCACACAAGTGCTAATGCCTACACCTGAGTAATAATGTAAACTTAGTAATAATGCACACGCCTGGGTAATAATGCACACAGCTGAGTAATAATGGGTAATACTTCAGATTCGGGGCGCACGGTAGATGGCGCTGTTAGTCGGCTACAATTTTGGGCTACAGCATATCTCTTATGACGTCAGGCGGTAGCGTCAGATGTGACCATCACTGCGTTATTTTTTTTTGTTGTTTTGGGGATTTGTAACTTTTAGTCTATTATTTACTAAATATCTGCGCTCTGCTCGTTTATAGTTTTTTTCTAAGTTAGGTAATGTTTCTTGATGTCGTTTATTGTTTTTTTGTTTTGTTTTCGTATTTTTTGTTTACTGCGAACCATAACACCTTCTTTCTGGCAACATCGTAGCTTATAAATAGGACCTGTTTTGCAAATGTTTTTCTTTCGTTATTGTGTTTTCGTGCTCTCCATGTGCTTCTTCGTTATTCGAATTCAGCTTTACTTTGTATAATCACGAAAAACTTTTAGATTATCTAGAAGCGCATAAACTAATCAAGAAACCTATAAAAGTAAGAATTGTTTGTTATTAGGTTAGGTTTTTCTGCCAGTAAAAAGTTGTTGGGGAGAAACCCCCCCAGTAAATTCAAGGGGACTGCTCGTGGGGGAGATATCACTGCAGGGAGACCACCCTGCGATGATCCTGAGTTTCAATCAATTGGGGAGGGTCTGGGGGCGCAGCCCCCCAGTATATACTCATATACAAAAAAATATTACGCCGATATTGTTCACATCTGACGCTACCGTCTGACGTCACAAGAGATGCTGTAGCCCGAAATTATAGCCGACTAACAGCGCCATCTACCGTGCGCCCCGAATCTGAAGTGTTACCATAATGCACACGCCTAAGTAATAATGAACACGCCTGATTAAAGTGCACATACCTGAGTAATAATGCACACGCCTGATTAATAATGCACACACCTGAGTAATATATCGCTGAGGAAACCTAAACACTAAGTCGCATAAAATGTTGTGATTGTCTAAAAACTCCATTAATTTGCCGAGGCGATTGAGGCGATGCGTTTGGATTTCACCCAAATTTTGAAAACAATTATTCTAAGTTTTGCTTCAGTCGGTTTTCGAGCCAAGCCGATGCTCCACTTTAATAAAGGGAAAGTTCACAATTAGTATTCGAAGGGGAGAAAAATCCACATTATTAAGAAAAATATTTATGATTATTTATAAAGATAAATCATGTCAAAAGGATAATTACGATTTGTGCCTGAAATTCTTGTTCATAAAAGTGAGTTGCTACGTTCTTTTGTAAACTTGAAGGCCCCGGAGAGTGGGTCACCTATGTATCTCAAGAATCGCTTCTTTGCACTAATTGTCACAATTACCTTCGCGATAGTTTCTCTTCACCTAACTACACCACTTTCTTTGAATAGTGGGTAACTAGATGTGTGCCGCCCTGGGCAGCCCTTGCTCCCCACACGAAAATGCAACATTGTGAATGATCATCTTATATATATATATATATATATATATATATATATATATATATATATATATATATATATATATATATATATATATATATGTATGTATACGAGTATATGTGTGTGTGTGTGTATTTATAAGACTAAATAATATACGAAGACGCATAAATTAGTCTATATTATTATGCGTTGTTGCATACATCAATTATTACTTTTGCCTTTGCATTAAATTTGTGACTTGATTATATGATTAACTAGTATGTGTACCATTATATTATTTCACATACTCATATAGAGTTCTTTAAATATACACCAAACACACTTAAACTTTAAAAGTAGGTAACAAGCAAAAAATTAAAACGATCGGGGGAAAAAAGCAGGACACCCTGTTTATTTTTGAAAACTACAACTTTCTACAAACTTTTCTTGCTTTTTGTTTAACAAAATCTGCACTGAGATTGTCAAAAACTATATTACCTGTCACTTGTCTCTAGAGGCAGTGTGGCAAGATTTCTCCACTGGAAGGTGCTCATAGATGTTAATTTTTCATCAGTTTTAGTTTAAAAAACTACTACAGCTACCAACTATCTCATCAATTTAATCTTTAGCAATATTTGGAATGAAGTTCACAAGAGTATATATATGAGTACTTTTATAAACTGCAAAAGTTCAAAGGGGGTCATCTTTCCACTTTATTTCATCCTGAATAGCAGCAATCATCTTTCTCTCAGCGATGAACTTTTCTTTAGCATGGCACCGTGATCTAGTTGACACTCAATTTATCATCCCAAAGATTTCAACGACCTTAGGGAGGCACATTACTCAGTAAGTTCATAAAGCTGTTGAAGTCTGTTATTTTCTGGCTCACTGTCCAGCGAAGAAGACATTTCTCTCGGTAATTCAGCATCTCTGGATCCTTCACATAACTTTTCTTTTCTCTTTTTTGGGGTCGTTGGATTACTTCACCAGTCATAATCTAGATTTTAAACCACATACATTCCTTGACGTACCAGTAAGATCATTGTCATTGCTAATCTTGCTTGACCATAGGCCAACATCTTTTAAATCCACTATGTCCAAATCCGATACTGGAATATTAACTCTATGTTCATCACTTGAAGTTGATGTTGACAATAGTTTGGATTCGTAAACTTCTCGAGCTTCAGTAGCATTAGTTTCGATACGACTGATGTATTTCATTAGTACCTCTTCATTCTTTTTTTTAATTATTTCTCTTGCTTTTCTTTTTTTCTAAAAGCATCGCCAGATTCTTAATTTGCTCCATCTAGGAATAGAAGAATAGAATAAGAAAAAGTGAGTTATTTAAGGAAATAAATAACAACGCCCACTGCTTTCAGCGTCTTGTGACTGTTCTCGTCCAGTGCAGCAGAGGTTAGGCTTCAAGACATCATTCTTGCAGTTTGACCTAGAGCTCTTGGTAGCAGAGTGAATGCGGTGTTAATCTGCCGACGTCGCGGTACCGGGTTCGATCCCGTCAAGAGCGGACACAAATGTCAGCACACGTCGAGATCTGGCTACCGACTGGTGGACGCGGTGTGCTCACCCCTGTATTCGGGTGGGTAGATCTTACACTTCTCACCACACACATAGCCAAGTACAACACTGCTTTCTTAACTCTCGTCTTCACAGCACAACACACACACACACACACTCTCTGTTCCAAGGAATCCTGCCGATGGGTATCTATATCTACATACCTCTGACGCGGAACAGATCCCTCTGCCCCAGGGCGACGAAGGTTCCACCTGAACGTTGTTTGGTGTAAAAAACATAATACCTCCTGGCACCTATCCCCCAAGAGGATCGGCTCACGGTGCCCTCGGACCGACCAGCGATTGTCATACTGACCTTTATGTCTATTTCATTATCCCTCTGGATAAAGGTAGGTTGGCGAACTACTACTACTACAGTTCCCCTTCAATGACATTTTTTTTAATTCGCCCATCTAGTGACAGCCTTCAAGGGCATAAGGGGCCTAGTGCTAGTCTCATCTAAAGTTCCCTAAGCAACCCCTCAAGCTAAAACAAACAAAAACAAAGACCTAATCTATCTAAACCACACAATGCTACTTAATATTATAGTTTACGTAAATTGTTACCTGCTGTAAACTAACTTTTATTACCGCATTTAAATTTTAGCCATTTTTCAGAGAAGTCTTGTTCAAATTTTCCTCTATGGCTGTTTTTCATTTCCACACTTTTTACCAACCTTACCATTAGTACTTTGGTCTCTTTAAACGAATATTATGCGCCTAGTTAGTTTTCATTTAGTGTTTTTTTTTATAAACGCTAAATTAGCCTACATAAACGCTAATTCTGTAACTACAGCATCAATAGAGAAATGCAGAGAAACATTTTCCACGTCCTTGGGCCTATCAAGGCTGCTAATTAACTGCACTATGATTTGGATTCACATTTTTAAATAGACTAAAAAGTTATCACCTCTTCCACACACACAAATGTGACAAATCAAGTGTGAAATAGCTTGTTACGCCTCTATAGGGAGCGCCGTATTGCTGTATCTTTCGGGCGGTGCAGTAGGTTTAAAACGCACCTTTATTTCGATTCAGGCTACGCTACTGCACGAACCACTTTTCAAAGACTCCCCAACAAGGGAGTGGATTGTGAAGCAGGGATAAACTCCCAGCTACAGCTGAAACCCCGAGGTAGGGAACCTCTCCTGGTCCCAGTGTTTATCCTGCAAGGAGATCTCAGGTGCATCATGGGCCAACATGCCGCAGCTGACATCTGGAGGATTATGTATTCTCTCATCCCAATACCTGCAGGAGGACCTGCAGCTACTGGTACACATTTTCATGATTATCCTGAAATTCAAGACCAGGCAAATTGTTCATAACAATATAATGCCAAACCGGCAAGAAGAGCAAAATAGACAAAAACTTTCATTCAGAAATTGTTTCTCAACTATCCACCATTTAGATACCATCAACACAGAAACCCTCAATACAAGCTCGGTCTTTGTGGACTATTAAAAAAGTTCCAGGAATTTCTGTAGGCCGTGAAAAGAATAGTATAATGGACTGTCAAATGCTGCCTTGAGGTCCAGAAGTATCAGAATGGAAAGCTTTCCAGCATCAGACGCATAACGAATGCATTAGTTAGATGTAGGAGAGTCGATCCAGTGCTGTGTTCTGACTGAAAAATCTCATCAGCATTGGAATGGAGAGTCGATCCAGTTCTGCCTGAAAAGTCTCATCAGCATTGGAGCCAAGCAGATCTAGAATACAGACTGTCACCGACCTTTCAAAGACTTGAGAGGAATTGGAGTTTAGAGATTCGATGGTAGATTCCTGGGTCCTTGGGCTTGTGGGTACAGGTTTATTTTTGTCATGTTTGCAAACAGATGGTATTACTCCAGACGATGAGGAGGTATTCAAAATATCAATAAAATAAAGGAGAAAAGGAAAAAAACTGGCGATAAAGAGTTGAGAGGAAAGCAGGAGATAGATAAATTCCTCACGGTTACCTTGGGCCAAGAGAAAGAAGCTATGGCGGGGCGGAAGGAGTTAAACGGCTAAAAGGAATAGAGACAGGGAATCTCAGAACGGATATGGACTCTCCTTTCAAAGAAGGGGGAGAATTTAGTAAGTGAGGCTGGAGTATCCTAAGAGATTAGCAAGAGTCTTGTACTAATTTTTCTTTCTGTTCACCATTGTATGCGTCACGGCAAACTTCAAGGGGAGATTAAGATTAGCAAGAGGAGTATTGTTATTGGTAGTACGGGCCAGAGCACCACGAAATGGCTTCTGGTTTGTTCTGCTAGGTTCATTGGCATTCAAATTTGGCTGCTATTGTAGCATTATTCCTTCCAATAGGATTGATTCCTACCATAATTATTTAATTCATTTTATTTATTTTTAAAGTAATAAAATTTAAAAAGTAAATAAATTTTGAATGGTTTAGCTACTGTTTAGTAAGACTAAAAGAGTAGGGTTCGATTAAAAAAAATTATTATTATTAATTTAAGGTAGTAATCATACTACAGTAAAAGCCTATTGGTAGAAATCATGCTAGAGTAGCACTCAAATTAGTGGTTGATAACCTGAGAACTACGGGGCAGTGGTCGAGGAGTGTGTGTGAAGTGGCATGAATGTTAAGGCAGAGGGGACGGATCCACGGGACGTGTAAACATTAAACAGAAGAAGCTGTAACAAATCAGATCGCAAAAAGAAGTCACGCTACAAAGGATACTTGATCTGATCACCCAAATAACAAATACAATCAACATTCATGAACCCAAACAAGTGGTAACGACCTAAGAAAACCCACCAAGAAACACAACTTTGGAAAGCAATAACAAATATACAAAATAACTGGAATAAAAGCCCACGGACACGAAGCCCTCATAACACAACCACTTTCCTCACCCAAGCAACACCACCAACCTTATGGAACTATTCCAATATTAACCACAAATAAACCACATGCAAACACAACAATAATAAAAGAATGCAAGGAAAATCCACCCAGGCACAAAAGTAGACCCCCTTCCCCTTCTTACCTAACCTATAATCAAAAACCTGAAAAACAGCCTCAGCCACAGACCAAATATCCAACCATCACATAAAACACCTAACTCCCACAGCTATCCAAACCCTACCACTCAATTTCGATTGCTCTTGGTTACACAACACTATTAAACAAACCTATATAGGAATCATTATCATAGACCTTTTCCTTCCTCTCAACACTATCTAGCTTCCCTATCTCTCCATTGAGGCGGGTGGCGTCCCAGGAAAGCCACCACATTTCCAGGAGGATCCACAGATTCCTCAATGAGTAAAATAGATAGGCCAAAGAAAAGCATTCAAACATCCCTCAATTAAAAAAAATGATCCCCAAATAACAGTCTCCCCCACAAAAGTTCACAGCATTATTATTCACCCTAAGTTGCACAAATCAAACCACCACCCAAATATCATCGCATCCCACTAAATATAACGCCCACATTATTAGACCCACCTTATGAAACACACGACCATCAAATCCCACGTCACAAACATCTTTAATAAAACTAAAGGAAAGCTCTTCCCTACATGCTTTCACAGGCACCATCTCTTTAACACACAGAAACACCAGCCACATTAAGTTATCTGTACCGCACTCAATTATGCTACACTACTAAATTTAAATAAACAAACGCGAAACGAGTTCCTCAAACAAACGTCAGCGTTACAAAAACCACTCTGCTCCACCTACACTCAAATACCCAAATTCTCCCATTCCTTGTACACTTAAAAATGATAGGTGCATAATTCAACACAAAAATACGATCCCACTCACCCGTGGCATCGCCTAATCTCCCTCACCCCCAACCCACCACCAAAGGACAAACACAGGTAAACCCTTCAATACATTTCAACTTCGTTATCCCCTTGCCCGCCGCATGAAAGAGAAACCACTAACATCCATACTAAAATAGTCATTTACCACTTATACAACCTCCGATCAATGCCATATTCCAGTCGCCTCAGCCAAACATAGCAAAGGAAGAATTTTTCCTGCCTAGAAACACTAGAGTCGCTCTCTCAAGACTTAGGTCAAGCTACCACCCAAAATCGCAATACTACAAACATCTCATAAACCAAATATACCACAAAAATGGCCCACGCTGTGACCGCCCTTCAGAAAACATTGAACACCTAATTATGAAATGGCCAAACCTTGTTGAACTCATCTAACAGGCACAACATATCCTAAATCATACTTTTGGTTTGGCCATCCGAAGTGCCGGGGTTGGGCTGACCTTAATGACTAGCCTATCCTCAGGTCGAGAACAGAAAGTTTACCTATCAATTAAACTTTACTAGAATAAATATTGATATCTAAATATTAAGGTCCTAAAGGGAACATACTGGTAAATGTTACAATAAATTTTATAAGACTGTAGAGACATTAAAACAAGAATCCCACCATATAGGGGGACAAGGGTACAGATGTAGGGATAAAGAAGTAGAGGTAGCTTCAGTCTTGAGTTAGTCGGAGGTGAGAGAATATTGAATATTAAACTATAAAGATAGAAACGGCAGCTGAATCATTACAGAGAGAACCTTTATAATTTTTCTATGTATGGATTCAAGAAACAGGCAACTTCCATTATTTGGTAATTCTCCAGATTAAAGCTTCCAACGCAATCGCAAGCTCTTTGTAATTTTTAATCAGGTATATTTAAAACAAGTACTCAAAGTGCATATATATATATATATATATATATATATATATATATATATATATATATATAATATTCAATAAGAAGGCCAAAACGAAGAAGGCGGGTTCTTCGTTTTATCCTTATTGAATATAAGACTCAAGCTTTGTAGAAGAAATCTAGGTGAATATATATATATATATATATATATATATATATATATAAGGTGTCCCAGATTAAAGTTAACCGTACTTTGAATTTGTATAACTCAAAACCTATTAGAGATTTTTGAGTCCTGCAAAACAAAACAAATTTATCAACCATCTATCTGTCGATTCTGGAAATTTCATTAAATTCCCTTTTACGATATTGATACGCTAATGGGTTTAGTGGAGGCGATCAAAATTGTTTGCGCAAGGAAGTAAAATATGGAAACTTCGAAGTTTAAAATCAACAATTATATTTAAATCCAATTTTAACAAAAACACCTCTTCATATGGCTAATACCAATTAATTTTTTAATTTTCTAAGCACCGTTTCCTTCCACATGTCCTCCATTTCTTTCCGATCACAGTTGCGCCTTTGATGGCATTGATTGAACAACTTTTTGATTAACTTGTGATTTTCCTTAAGTCTATTGACTTCACGTGTGATACTATCTCTTAACTGGTTGATGCTTTGTAGTGGAGTAGAATACACTTTATTCTTTAGATATCGCCATAAGAAATAATCGCACGGTGTTAAGTCAGGAGATCTTGGGGGGCCATTCAATTGCATGATTTAGCGCGCCAATGCGGTTGACAAACGTTTCTCTTAGTTTTGTTCTTACAGCAAGCTGTCTATAAGCTGGTGCGCCGTCCTGAATCCACCAAAGTCTATTGAATCGATTGCCGTAAATCTGGCGGAGTTCGGGAAAAATCCTTTCCGTGATCATGCTCAGGTAGGCAGCACCATTCAAGTTATTCTCGTAAAACAATGGGCCGACAAGATAGCCATTCCCGCAAAGTCCGATCCACAGAGACACTTTCTGCCGACAAATACGTGTGACAAAGTTGAATGCGGGGTGGGGGGGGGGGGGCAGCGGCGCATATTGCCGAATGTTATGAAAAAGGCTGCCTCGTCACCAATCACAATGTTTTCCATGAAACGAGCAGGTTTATGGAGAAGCCATTCGACAAATTGTCTACGACGAGGAAAATCAGTTTCAAGAAGCTGGTGTCTTGCATGCATCTTATAGGGATGCCATTTTAAGTCATTTTTAATAATGCGGTTAAATGATGACTTTGACCATTGTAATCCATTCTTTCTGACTGATACATGTGGATTTTGAAGAAGTGTCATCTGAACATTTTCGATATTTTTTGTTGTTCTTATGGTTCTCATACGACCCGTACGACCTTTATTTATGTAGATTTAAGTATGTTCCTTCATGTTGGTATTTGTGAACATTTTTTCAAATTGTGGGCTTGCTTGGTGGGTGCCTACCTGGAAAACGTTGTTCAAATGAATCTTGTACTTGTTTAATACTGCCAGTCTTAATAAAGTTTGTGACTACAAATACGCGTTGATCTTTTTGTTAACTGCATGATTAAAAAGGTTCTACGAAAGTAAACTTTTACCCAGAAACGCTTTGATTTGCTTAGTAAGCAATAATGACGAGACTATACCACAGCGTGGCTGAAAAACCACTGTAAAATGGCCTAGGCTTTGCTTGAAGAATTGCACAGTGACCTAGGCTCCCTACGCTTCTCTTGAAAGTGCACGGTGGCCTAGCATTCCTAGGCTTCGTTTCATTATTTTACCTCCTTGCGCAAACATATTTTTGATAGCCTCCAGTAAACCAATTAGTGTATCAAAATCAGAATAGGGAATTTAATGAAATTTCCAGAATCGACAGATAAATAGTTGTTAAATAAAACACTTTTTCCAAGACCCCAAAATTTCCAATAGTGTTCGAGTTATACTAATTCAAATTACGGTTAACTTTTTTCTGGGACACCCGGTATATATATATGGATAAAACCACTGTAATAGGACTAATTTTATATACGAAACCAGGTTTCGACGGAAACATCCATCATCGTCAGTCGCTGTTGGACAAGTGAAATACAGAAGTTGCTAAACGTATTAACACACAAATCAGTGGGGCTAAGGTGGATGATGCGGGAATGTAGCGGCATTTTTGAGAAGCGGAAGTATGAATTTCTTGCTATTGAGGGTATTAGTATTAAATTGGCCGTCGGAAGTATTAAAGTTGGGAATTTCTTTTATAAGTGCCGATTCAATTAAGCGTCGATGTCTATAATTGTGAGACTTATAAACTATTTTAGCATTATCAATATCAATTTGATGATTTTCATTTGACATATGTAGAAATAAACTCGAGGAGAGGGCATCACGTCGCGTATCGCATTTATGTTCATTCATTCTCTTGGAAAAATCTGCTGCTTTCACCGATATATACTTCATTACATAATTTGCAGGGGACAAAATAAACTCCCTGTTCTGTATCTATCGATCGATCTATTTTTAGATAAGCTATTTCTGATCATATTCTCGTACTGAAAGGAAACATTGATGTTGTTAGTCCGTGCCAACCTTTTGAAATTGATTAACTGGGTGGGAGTATGGGAAGGTAACATAATACTTGTCACATCTGTTTTCCTTATAATTAGCTGGGGAGTAATAGATTGTTCTGGCTTTATAATGACACTTTTCTATGAACCAAAGTGGATATTGCAGTTCAATGAATGTTTGGATGATTGTATTAATTTCGTCTTGCAAGGAACAAGGATCACAAATGCGATATGCTTTCAGGAACATGGAAGAAACTACAGACCTTTTAACGGATACATCGTGACACGAGAAATAGTGAATATAGGCATTAGAATTAGTTGGTTTCCGGTACACGGAACAATAGGCTTTGTCGTTTATTTTGGACATTTTTACATCCAGAAACGGCAATGAGTTGTTCAGTTCCCATTCTACTTAAAATGTAACAGTTGGGTGGATCTTATTCAAATTTTCAAACAAAGCATCAAATCTGTTATCATTGATTGGCCATGTGGCACATATATCGTGTACATAGCGGAACCACGTTATGGAATTGGGTAAAATGAGGTGCTTTTCAAAATCCTCCATAAAGAGATTGCATAATATCGGGGGAAGGGGATTACCCATACTCATGCCATATTTCTGCCTGTAAAAACCATCTTCAGTTCTGAACACATTGAAAGTAGAGTTCAAAAGGTATAAAAATTTAACCATGGCTAATTTTTTAAAAATTTTAATCTTAGTAGCGAAGGACAAGCTCTTCCCGTAGGGGGGAGTGGCGAGTGGCGAAGCCATTGCCTGGTATATATATATATATATATATATATATATATATATATATATATATATATATATATATATATATATATATATATCACTTTGCATATTTTTAGAAATAGAATTATATACACCAAATCGCTTTTGAATTGAGGCGTTAATCTGGAGAATTACCAGAAAAATGCTATAAAGCTACCAAGCAATGGCTTGCGAGCTTGCGATTCGCTACTAAGATTAAAATTTAAGATCTAATAAAAAGCAGCCATGGCTAAATTTTTATAAATAATAATTTCATCATATAAGTATCGAAATTTTGTGAATTTTTGTAAAACCCAAAGAATTACAAATGGTGAAGTTCAGAAAATTTATTTTTATATATTGTCGTAGAATGGACTCTCGACGATATACCATATATAACTATTCGTTGAGGGAACTTCTTTAATTATCTTTAGAGTGCGTGGATGTCTGGCGGGCCGATATTATGTATCTTCGATATGCTTAAGAAGTGGAACTGAGCTCAAGGATAATAATATTGCTATCATTAATAAAATAGAGTTTTATTAATAATAACTATCAACAATACACAAAACGGAAAATATTGACATAAACAGAGAATGGAAAGTGTCGTGGGGGCTCGGGCTAATCCGAGGATTAAAATATTTAAAAAGGTAAAGCAAATATAAAGTTAAAGAGATGGGATGGTTCGCTAAACCATTTAAAGCACAGGATAGAATTGACAAAAGGGTCAAATACTCAAAGGTAACGTTCGGCTTACGTAATTTTATACTAGTGGTGCAGAGGAAGTCGACGTGAAGGAATTTTCGGTCCGCTGGCGAGTTCCAGCCGAAGGGGGGGAATAAAATGATCCTGACGTGGCGTCTTGGGAATGAGAACCGTTTCTCGACGAACGGCTTGAAGAACAATGTCTGTTCTACGTTGTTCTCTTCTGAACAACAGGGGGGGTGAGAACCGTCTCTTGTCTACGGGCTCAAGAACAATGGCTGTTCTAATGTTGTTCTCTTCTGAACAACAAGGGGGAAGGGTGAGAACCGTTTCTTGGCGAACGGGCTCAAAAGAACAATGGCTGTTCTACGTTGTTCTCTTCTGAACAACAGGGGAAGGGGTGATAACCGTTTCTTGTCAACGGGCTCGAACGAACAATGGCTGTTCTAACGTTGTTCTCTTTCTGAACAACAAGGGGGAAGGGTGAGAACCGTTTCTTGTCAACGGGCTCGAACGAACAATGGCTGTTCTAACGTTGTTCTCTTTCTGAACAACAAGGGGGAAGCCTTGTGGACTTGGCGTCACGAAAGGCTTGAACCTTGGCACTCAAGGGATATTGTCCTTCTTCTGGACAAGTGATGGTGAATCTCGAGGTCGAGGACCCTTGGCGCACAAAGTGAGAGAGGGTCGTGGTGATGTTTCGCGACGAAAATCTGGATCTCCAATCTGATCTTAGTGGTAAAGTTTCCATCTAAATAGTCGAGACACTCCCTTGGCGTGGGGGACAATGGAGTGGGAGCTTCGAGGGAATGCACAGCCGAGCCTGGGAACAATGCCTTATCTGCCCATAAGCCTAACTCAATCTGGCGAGGTCGGCGTATGGGGGCGAACGGGGGAAGATAAACCTCCTTGTTTAAACATTGACTCAGGTGGCTGCGATAAGGCGCCAAGCTTCAAAGCGAAGATGCACGTGGGAAGCATCGTGGTTTTAAATAACATGTGATAGGGTTTGAAATTAACGCGGCCTCAACCCGTTCTATCACATATATCTTCTTCTATAACTATATTTTAGCAACGTGATATTTTGAAAGTGAGGAACTTTAGTTTAGAGTTCCTTTTTAAAATTATTATAATTGGCGAAGTTCAGAAAATTTATAAAAATTTAACCATGGCTACTTTTTATTAGATCTTAAATTTTAATCTTGGTAGCAAAACGCAAGCTCCCCCCGTATGGGGGAAGTGCCGAAGCCATTGCCTGGTTGATATTATAAAATAATTATTAGAAATAACTTTGCTAAAAACCCTAAGTCATTTGTCCACTAAGGAAAAAAAATATTAATTTTTCACCCATTTTCAAAAATCCCTTTATACAATTATAGAGTTAGTGATGATGATGATGATGATAAATCACTTCGCATTTACTTACAAGAAGAAAAGCATCCTTAAGCCTTGAACATTATTACTTAAATACTAATAACATCGCATTTGTCATATATACATAACAATTATTATGTTATTAATAGTTTTATTGTTACCCCTTAAGGCTAAGTATGCTATTCGTTGTAAGTAGATACAGGGTGATCCAGGTAAATCCGACCCCAACAACTCCTACCTCTATTTTTTTTTTTTTAATAAAATCTCGCACCGTTCGAAAGAAGATAGGTTTATAGATTAGTCCTTTAAAATATAAGAAAATGTGTTAAATGAAATTTATAAACTATTATTTACTAGACTTGCAAAATGAGTTCATTTACTGTGGATCAACTCTTTTAAAACTGGACAATATTATAAACATGCAAGAAGTGTAGCTTCAGCTCAAAGATCTTACAAGACTTCAGACTTTAGAATGTCCATATAAAATGATGTGTCCACACACAGCCCCCCCATCCCTTGTTCGAGCAATGTTTAATGTTCTTTCCATATAAAATTCAAACAGCAACAACTAAACGATGCAGAATTCTGCACGAAGAGAACAATTATTCTGCCATGGGATTCCTTAAAAGTTAAATTACATCACCTATTTTATGCGAGACTAATGAATGGAAATGTAAACAAGATGAATGGTCGTTTTGGGGGAAGATAAAAAGCATTTGATATCCCGTACGCTGTATTGGACAGTCAACGTGTAACGATTTGATGTGGTTTTACTGCATCTCGTATCATAACGACGTACTTTTTCGAAGATGCCATCGGAAACCCGACCACTGTAAATGGTGATCGCTCTCCTTGTCTTGAAAACGACTGGGTTCAACTAGAAGCTACATGCCATACCATAAGGAACTGCATGGCAGTTTTTGCGTTTGTTTCCTGGCAAGCTCATCTCAAGATTTGGAGAGGTTGAACGGCTTGCAAGGTCTCCGGATCTTTCCCCTTAGATTATTATTACTCTGCGGATGCTTGAAGAAGAGGGTCTACAGAAAATTCCCTCGCTATGCAAGAATTGAAGGCCGCCATCACCAATGAGATACAGGCAAATCTGGAAACTAATAGAGCACATTTGAAAAGTCATTTTTAGTCGATTATAAGTTAATATGTCAGTCCGTAGGTCGACCGGCCGGCCGGATGCTAACCGTTTTACTTTTCAATTATTTTATTGGTAATCACATTGTAACTATTCGCCTGATTCTAACGAAATTTGAAACCCCTATGTTGTTTTAAATTCTCTTTCGATTGATATAATTGTCAATGTCCTGCTAAGGTTAGTCCGGGAATTATTAAAATAAAACTAACTATGGGTCGGATTGCCTCACTTGTTGGAAGGTCACTAGTCAGAATAATTGAGAGCACGCGACTTAGGTCTGTTGACCTTTCAAAAGTAAATATTCGATAATATACTTGTACGATTCTGTCGATTACTATTTTCCTTTTATAGAAGAAATAAAATATTGAATCTATGGATTTTCCATATGGGTCCCATTTCCCTGGATCGCCCCGTATTATGGGTTTTGCCTCCTTCTACACTCATTTAAGTTTCCTTTAATTTTTCTCTTGTGGACCTACTGATTAACGTAGAATCCGAACCACGGGTATCAATAGCTATTCCCCCCCCCCCACACGCTGGGAAGTCGACGAGAACTGAGACGACATCCGTCGACTAACAAGACCCAGTGTAGCTTAATTTCGCCGTAATAGGAAGCAACGTGTCCCCTCGCTTAGCCCGTAGCACTCAAAAGAAATGTGTATAATCCAACGAGGGGAATTAATCAATTCATGTGAATCGTGAATCTACCCTTCCCCCCCCCCCCCGCGATATACTCCATTAATCCTTGCAAATCTGCTTCGCCCCGGGATCTGGATCTGCCTTCATCGCGGAGCTTCAGTATGCAAGTTCAGAAGAGGCGTCACCCACACATTTTGACTTGCCTTAACCTCGCCACCTTCTTAACAACCTTCCCCCACCCCCACTCAAACCTACCAGGTCAAGATACCCACGTTAGTTATTTCCTTTTTTTAAAGTTATTAAATGTTCACCGGCGCTTGTGACCAAAAAGGGGGCTTCGTGGGGTCCAGTTTTACGTAGTGGGTTTCTGGGTCGCTGCACTGCGTGGTTGGAATGTGGCCAGGAGTTGGAACGGCGTGGTGTGGCGGCACAACCGTGGAAACAGTGTGTGGCGGAACAACCGTGGAAACGGTGTGTGGCGCAACAACCGTATAAAATGAAAGCCGCACGTCGCGAGTCTCCTGCAATTCAACATTCCCGAGGGAGTTTGCGGCGACTCGATCTCTCTTCCAGCTCATTCCACATTTTACCCCAATGCAAATACTACACTACTAATAATAATATTACACTATGTAATATGTGATGGTGGAAAAGAAAGGAAGGATCGCAAGTGATAGACGGTTTTTAGTGGCGTTGATCCGCGCCAACCCCATTTAGCGGGAACATTTGGTTTTTATATGGCAAGGGCGAATTTTCAAGCCTTGGGGGTCGGAGGGATGGGGGATACAGATATCTTAAAGATGAAAGGCGAAAACCAACGAGAGAATCTCCGCCCGAAAGCTTGTGCCGATAGGTTTGTGGAGAGAAGTGGGAGGGTGTAAAGAAGAAAGTGGAAGGTTGCCAGACGGGTGAAGAGATCGTGTATGAAAGGTCGTCGGAAGGGTGAAAAAAAGTACAAGTTTGTGGAACGATGTAATGAAGGGAAAGTGTGTGGAATGTTGCAGGGGCGGGGAGGAGGGTTGAACTGTATAGACGGTTGCCTGGAGGGTGAAAATAAGTAGAGTGTAGAAGATGGTGGTAGGGTAAAAAGAAGTGCAACCTTTGTGGAAGTGTTTCAAGAAGGAAGAGTGTATGAAGTTTTTCCTTAATGGTGAAAAGAAGTGAAAGTGTGTGGAAAGGCTGAAAACAATTTCAAGGTTGTTGAAAGGTGTACAGAAGGGAAAGTGTGCTGAAGATTTACTCAGCTCCACGTTCCGCCTAGAAGAATGACTCGCTCTGGTCGGCTGAACGCCGTTTCAAAACTTTGTCAGATCGAGTAAATTCTTAAATATGGCCAACAATTTCCTCCGTTATATTGCATTTATATTTATGTTGGGTCATAAATAAACAAATCACATAGATCCATAAATATTCCTTTTTAATGATGCACATTTTTATGTAGGGATAAATTCTTAAAAATATTTGAATTTTCTTTCGGGTCTTATATATATATATATATATGATGTTTCGATCGCACCTGTATGTGCGCGTGTTCACATGGGTACGTTAGCAACGTGTGCATTGTTGTAGGCGTTGAAATAATGTCGCTGACGAAGAGTAGTACAAAAAAAAAATGATTTGTGACCAGAAAGGAAATGAACGACCGACTATAAAATGACAAAGCAGAGAATTTCAAAATAGAGACGAACGTAATTTATTGTCCTTTAATTTCATTTAAAATAATATTCCTTTAAAATTACCCGAGCGAAAACACTTTTTATGTCACTTTTTATACTTTTCATATTTATATCTCAATTCTAATTTTAATTGAATTTGTGCAGTTGTTCCACTCATCTTTCAGAAGTGCGTTCTACAAAGCATCTTTTAAGTTGTATTTTGTAAATATGTATGTAAGCTGCCCCACATTTTTTTCACTCTGTAATTAAAATAAACAATGACTTCGAAAATTCGTCCTACTTCTCCGTTAGTCACGTGGCGTGGTTAAAATAGTTTAAACTACGTGACTAATTTTTGCCCTCTGAGCTTATGAGCTCCCCACCCCTGCGGCTTTCCAAATCCTGGTGGTGGCATTTTTTAACTTGTACAGAAATAAGTAAAAATTGAAAATGGAGATGGTTAGTAGGACATTTAGCCTTCTCCTAACCTGCAACGAACGCATGTTAAATATGCAGGGTGTCCTTTGTTTTCATACAATTTTGAAAAATATATTACTCAAACAATTTGATATCATTTTCATTCGGGTCCATTATACATAGGTAAGTGATCAAATTAATTGAAGCTCACAAAGCATACGCATAAATATCCTTTAAAAATGGCTACTCCTTAAGAAAGAGTGCAATTCGTCACCTTGTTCATCGAAACCGAACTATGTAGTCAAACAACGAAACTTGATATTCGGGATCTTCTGAACGCATACATACCTATAAATGCAGATTTTCTTGGGATGAGAATGAATTATTTTAATTGTATATATTATATAGTGCATCGTAGCTGCATGATTTAGTTTTTGACTAGCCACGATGGTGATGCCTTTTTAAGCAGTGTTTTGTGTCAGTTTATTGCGTGTGTATTGCCTCAGATGATCTATGTGGCTTTTGTCATCCGTTGAATTATGTTATGACAAAACCCGCAAAGGCCTATCGGAGGTCATCCGAGTCAACACCAGCCCCATAAACTGAATGCGCAAGATTGCGTCCAAAAAAACTTCATCATCTTGGCTGTTCGAAAACTAAATAATGCAGATACATTGTACATATCAATAATATAATTTATAAAAAACAACCCCTCCTTATTCATGAATTGCTTGTGCCATTTACGAATCAACAACCGTTATGATGCATTTTTCCCACATTCGGCGCCTCATTTTCGGTCTTCGACTATTTGATTCCTTTTCTCTCTCCCAGGTGTCGCATTGCGCCTTTATTGAGAATAGAGGCCTTTATTCTTAATGACACCTTTTGTCATAGGAACGAACCAGCTGTTGACACACTTGCGCAGTAACCTTCCTCAATTCGTCTTGAAGAAGAATTCCTCAGAGTTCTTGAACTGTTTTCGAATTTCTCGCATTAGATCTTCAATTGTCTTCCAAACATTTTCAATAGGATTCAGGTCTGGACTCTGTGCAGGCCACTTTATAGCAGTGATGTCTTTGTCGCCCATGAAGGTCGTCACCGAAATAGCCGTGTAGCAGAGGGACGTTATCCTGCATGAAAATTGCAGGTCGGGCTTCGGAGACTCGCAAATGAGGCTAAGCATGAAGTGGCAGCAATGCCTCTTACACTTGTGCATTTGCTGTGCCCTGTAAGCGCACAAGTGGCCCACACCATGACACTTCCTCCGCCACACTTCGCACTCTTGTTGGTGCATTTGACCAAGTTTTTCAGATGCTCTGCGAACTTTGTCATTGGATCCGAATAAATTGACCTTAGATTCATCACTGAAGTTGTCTTCGCTCCATTAGTCATTCGTCCATGTAACGTACTCGGTGACGAGACGAACCTTCTTGTTCTTAAGACTGATCAATGGGTTGACCGCCGGTGTACGAGCGTGAAGATGGTCTTTCTCCGGCAGACGTGACACATTGCCTCGAGACATTAATGGTCAATATCTCGCTAATCTCACCTGAAACTGCTGCAGTCGTCTTAATTGACTCTTGAAACGGTCCTTTTTTACAATTTAGTTAATGGCTCAGTCTTCCTTGACCTATTGGTTGATTTTCCAGCCTTTCATAAACTCGTTTTGTCATAGGTTGTCATTTTTATGGACTAAACGTTTTCACCGCTTGACTCTGCAATGACGCCAATCGAAGACCATCTTGGTTCTGCTGCTTTATGATAGCTCGCGGACAGCAAGATGCTTAACAGATTTCTTAGGTTCGTTACCTGGACGGCAGCTATCAGGAGAAATGACTTATAACGCACACGAGATTGAACCAACGTTAATTGCTATGCCATCAATGCTGCCTTTTTCTACAAGAAACCAAAGTTAACGTTAGGATACTTTTAGACACTTCAATTTTTCGAGTTAATTGTTTAGAAATTTCCTTTTAGTCATCCAAATCGCATAACCTTCAACCATACTTAGTTTATACCTTTAAGTTATAGTAAACCAATTTTAGAAAACATGGAATTTCTCTGCCAACGGTTATGGAAGATATTGTTATAGAAATACAGGCATTTTTTTATTTTTGGACGGTATTGTACATGTTGAATGTTGTAGGAAAGGTGAATGGGGGAGGTGGGAGGCGATAAGTAAGGGTTTATGAATCAAATATTTGCTGCACTGAGATAGGTAGATAAGAAGACAAGCGAGTTAATTACGCTACCTGCAACATTTTAATCGCCGACAAGATCCCACGACCGGATAATGAAATTCACATAAAGATCAGAACGAAAATTGCTGTCAACCCCGAGGGCACCGGGAGTCGATCCTTGCGGAGGAGGGGGATATTAATATTTTGCCACCAACCAGCGAGCAGGGAACTAACTGCCCGTGGCTCAAGAGAGAGTCCTCCATTCCGCGTCAGGAGAGTGTGAAAATGAACACCCCTTCAGCAGGTCCCAGGACGGAAGAGTGATATGTTGTGTGTGTGAAGAGATTAAGACACTGGTGTTGTGATTGGCGATTAACTCCCTACGGACGCTGAATTTTTTTGTATCCGCTCTCACTTGGATTGAATCCGTTACCTAGGCGGTAGGAATCCAACGCTTCGTCAATCCAACTAACGAGGGCAAGAGAGAAATAAAGTCTATGCTGGGTTGACGGATCTGTCTGGCCGTGTTCAATACTGAGGTATTGTGGTAGGTTCTATGAGTGTATGGTATGAATAGTAATGGATGGTTTAATGATGAATGGTGCGAAGAGTATCTATGTTGGTAGCAATGCAGCGTGTGTGCGAATGATAGCCAGAGTGAGTGGTTTGGCATAAGTTGGGATGCAAATCAAAGTTGCCTCCCTATGGCCGTGAAATATCTTTAAGATGGAGTACTGAGAGAAGTAGGAGTGAGGGGGGGGGGCTATATAGAAAGCGCCCATTTGGCGACTCCCGCTAAGGGCATAAGTCGCCGTAATAATAAGTTGGCCTATTAATAAGCTACATTAAAAAATAAGCAAAATAAATCTACACTAAACACAAGAACAAACAGATGGGAATGGGGGGTTGAAGAGGGATGTGTTCCGTCTCCATTGGTTGTGCTCTTGTTTATGGCTCTCTTTGGAGCAGATGACATCTCTGCTTTCTCCGACCGCTTGGGAGATTAAGGGTAAGATGTGTGAGAGAGATATTTTGGAAATGTCGATTGGGGCTTTTGGCAGGATTTGTGAGACGAGGGGATTGCTGAGGGGAGTAGATGGATGGCGTTTGGTGGGCGCGAGAATTGGACCCCGCGTGCAATGTTTCTTGGATGTATGATGGGGCAGATGAAGCAGAGTGCTGGTTTAAAGTTGTAGGGGTGACTGGAGGGTTAGGTAAGGGTTTGAGTGTGGAATGCGCCGTGAATCTGTATGAGAATGTTATTGTCAACGTCCTCATACCGACTACATGGCAGAGGGCTGGTTGGCAAAGAAGATGGGAGACGCCCGAGGGGAACTTAAAGATGCGTGCTATTGCGCCGTGACTGTGCTCAAGGACCTACCCACAAAGCCGCGAAGGGTACAGGTTGCTTTCTGTCGTCTCCGAATCGAACACACTCGCGGGACGCACCGCCACTTGATGGAGCGCTCACCTGCGACGAGTGCGTTATCCCCCAGACTGTTCGGTGCATTCTTGTTGAATGTCCCAGTCTGGGTGATCTTCGCACACGTTCCCTGTCCCGGTACCGGGACAAGCGGGGTCACTATCGTTTGTCCCTTGTATGCGGGACGAGTTCGTGCACACTGACTTGTCAACTATCTGACTTTATCGAGGAGGCCGGGAGGGGGGCCTTACCCCGATGCCGGAGCGTACTCCCTTCTTGCCTCTGTTATTTCTTATTTTTTTACATTTTTTTTTTTTAAATTTTTAAATAGCTTTCTACTATGCGGGAATTTCAATTGCGGTGACTTATTCCCTTGATGGCAGTCGCCAGGTGGGTGCTGTAAAGTCTCAACGTTGGTGTATCGGAGTGAGGGTATGGAAAGGGTGGGGGGAGCCAAGAGATGTGTAAATGCAGAGTGTCAGAGGGAGGCTTAGTCTGCGATAGATAGAGTGGAGGTGAGAGTGGGTAAAATTTGTCTACGAGAAAAAGAACGAACTAGGTTCTATCTGAGAATGTTGAGATGTGTGGATATGAGTAGGAGTGTTAAGATGCTTGTGAAGGTGATATGGGTGTGCGAAGAAGTGGACTAAAGTGTGAAAAGTAAGACGAGTGTGTGAAAGAGAAAGGGGTGACCTAGGAGGGGGTGGATGATATTGTATATGATGGGTGTTCATGCGGGGGGGGGGGCTTATTAGCCGGGGTCCCTGGGATACGCTGGACGAGTTGATACTCCACATAAGGGAGCTCTATCGAGCATAAAGTGTGGGAGGGTTAGGTAGTTTATATATTGGCAGTAATGCGCGCCAACCTCTATCTGAAAGCTGTTTATTATTATTATTCCCGTTCTCCGAAACGAGTCCTAAAACATGACTAAGTCCAGATATGGGTCACTGGCCTGGGAAGCCGAGCACCCGAAAGTTTCCTTTCGTTTGCTCAATACGATGCGCCCCGACCCTCCTTTTAAGTCTTCCGAGATTTAATTTTAAAGCCCCCAAATGGTTCCATTAGAAAAGGGGGCTTAGGGTCCCCCACCCCTGCCCCCTTTTTCTAATGGAACCCTTTAGGGGCTTTAAAATTAAATCTCTTGGATAGCGGAGGAGGGAGAAACGATTGATTAAGAACTATATTGAAACTAACAGGATTGGATTATCTTGGACTCGATTTTTTTAGAGGTTAGTATCAAAAAGCCTTTAATGTAAGGGGAGGGGGTATAGTGTGAGTAGTGAAATTGGGGGGGGGGAGGACTACTTTGGATAAGAAACAAAAGGGCGCACAACTCTCCTGGGTTGTAGCACTGTGGTGGAACCAGATGGCTAGGTTACACCTGTGTCTGGGCCAGGAGCGATCGCTAAAACGGATCCGGGGCAAGTTCGCACACGCGAAATCATACTCGCATGTACGAACGATGCCCCTCGTCCCCATACAGTCATGGTATTACAGAAATATGTGCAACAGATTCGAAGCTGGGATACCCGAAAATGGGGACGTTGGCATTGGGACGGAGTTGAGTTCATCAGTTTTGCGCCCTTGGCACTTAATTGCTCCAAGTAGTCATGTCACTTTGCGCTTAATTTCGTTCAGAGTGGGAAAATTTAATATATTATAAGAGCTCAAGTGTTTGAAGTATATTTAATTATAAAATGAGATATTTATCAATAAATTAAATTTAGTGATATTTGTTTACGTTATTGCGGTATTTCAAGCTGTAGTGTCGAAACATTTTTAAACCGTTTTGCTTAAAACAGAGATGCCAAATTTCCCTCAATTATTCATTTTTCCAGCTTAATTTTATTATCTTAATTTTTAATCATCGATATCACAAAGATATTAACATTTGGTCATTTTATTTTTAGCCATATAATTAATTTTCCAATCTAACTTGTTATGAAAGATATTAATTGGCAACACAGCACATCAAAACCCACCAGCACTATCATAGTTAAACTTTGTCTGAAGCATTTTGAAAAATGTCACATGACTAACTTGAGTGTGTCTGTAAAAGGCCCCTTGTTTCCGCAGCCTCACCTAACAACACGCCTCCCAATATCTACCTGATGCGGGACTGGGTCCTGACCGAGAATGAGCCACTGGGAAGCGTCGTAGACCGGATCCAGGTCCACGATGCTGATAACGACCCTGTCAGTCTCACCCTTGGGCAACCCAGCTCCAGGAACTTCGACCTGAGGAAGAACGGGGCCTCCTTCTTCAAGCTCAACGCGGACAATCACGTCACGTTGGCTAAAAGTCTGCGCGGGATGGTAAATTGTCTGCTTGAAACTGTTAACCCGTTTTATTTCCTTTTTACTGTCCCCCAAAACTGCCATAGTCCCCCTCAAAAACTCTAAATCTCTTCAAATTATTTTAGTAGAGATAAGAGTCTCGAGAGAGCGATTGGGAGATAGTAATACTATTTATTATTAGCAGCTTCTTTCACTTCATAAAACTTTGTTTATTTATTTGACGCCCCAAATTGTTCTTCGTCACGCTAAGCTGCGTTCTTCTTTACATGAATTTTAAAGTGTCTTGAGAGTGTACCATCATCTTAAGGAATGGAATATTCTAGGTTTGTATGATCGGCAAAAGTATGAGAGATGAAGTTTGTGTGGAGTCAAAAATATAAGACTAGTGTGATTAATATTTTATGGTGGTATATTGATTGTGATAGAATTACATACCAGACGAACTCATTGACGATGGGTAAGGAGGTTTTAAATCTAGCAGAGATAGGTAAGGGTGTTTAGTGTGCGAAAGTGTAATGGAAAGACCTTTAAAAAGAGGAAATGAGTGATATAGGCAGATTTTATGTGTAGAAAATATCCATAAAACCTGATAGTCTGGGAAACGACGTACGAAGAGTGGATTGAACGCGGAGAGGGAATAGCATTGAAAGACTGTAAAAGAAAGAAGATTAATAATCGAAGAGAATTAGCATTGAAATACTTATATGCGTGATGATTAGACCTGGATGACTATACTTGAAAGACTACATGAAAGATGATTAAAACTGTGAGAATATACTTGAAAGAGCACTGAAAGACTGTACATGAGGATTAGCACTGGAGGACTATACTTAAAAGGGCACTGCAAGGCTATGCACATGAAAGAGGATTAACATTGAAGAAATATACTTGAAAAAACACTGAAAGAGTGTACATGAAAATGAGCACTGAAACACTGTATGCACATGAAAGAGGATTGTCACCTGACTAGGCTTCGTGTTTGATAGATGCCTACGGAGCCCATTTTGTGGGGGCGGGCTTAGACTTCTATAGCTAGTGGGCTGATGTTTAAGTCACTACTTGTCATGAATGGTCAATCTCCGAGCCCTGGTCTGAAGCACGCGTAGAGACGAGGGGGGAGGGGAATGGTTTCCCGATCCTAACCTCCCTCCCCCATTCCATCCTAGGCTCTGAAGGGTCGCGCCTGCCTTCGTTGCGAAACTGAGTGGGGATGTTTAAGAGTGTTGCGTCCTTTTCCTTTGTGTACCTACCTTACATATATTTGCGTCTCCCTTAACTTCTCCAAAGCCTTTTAACGTAGGTGCCCATTTTGATTTACTCTTTATAGTAAAAAAATGGTGTCCGAAACGCTGGTCCTAATTCATCGCCATTTAGTGACGTTTATTAACCTTTATCCACAGGCGGGCGAGTCGTTCCTCGTCGGCGTTATCGCCTCTGATGGTCATAAACCGAACCATCGTATCGATGTCAAAGTGGTGGTAACCAAGTCGAAGAAAGACCTTCTCCCGCGCCCCTCCGGTCTCCCCGTCTCCTTCGACCCCGGACCGCCGCCGCCTCTCTCCGAATTCCACGATCACGATTGTGAGTTATTTCCCTGTATCAATTTTTTGTATGTGGACGTGGGGCGGGGCTCCCCCACCCCCCGCCGATGGTTGTTTGCTGACCCTAGGGCGTAGATGCCAATAACTTAAAGGAAGAAGAAAAAAATAACCGATAAGAGGACGATAATAATGATCTAGAGGTGCCAGGGACGGCTTTGGTACCAAATCTAGGCAACCGATAAAATGCCAGAGGAATACATTTTTTATGCGTCCATATGACGACTGCGTGCAAGGGCATAAGTCGCCGTAATTTTATCTTATCTTATCTTATCGCCTAATGCTAGGCAACATTAAAAAGAAGCAAACAAATAAAAAAACACCCCAACGAAAGGCAAAAAAAAACAACCCCGAACAAAACGAGACGCAGAAGACGAAGGCACTCTCCTGCGTTTGGGGAGCCCCTTTTCCCCCGCTGGATCATGCAACAAACCCAAAAGAAAGTCGATCAATGGCAAAGGAGTGCATTTTATAATGTTATTGGGGGAGGGGTAATAAGTACACACCTATGTAGGTATTTGTGAACTCAAATTTACGCGGATGTGCAACGCTTTTGCCCCTATAGGAAACGCATCTAAAAGTTCGATGAGCACCGAACTTTTAGAACGTGGCTTAACTATCGAGATTTGCCTTTTTCTCAAAATAAGCCACAACAGTGGAGGCATTGCAATAGGAAGTGTCCTGCATGGTGGTAAAATAATATTTTGATTTATGTTTGTTTTTTCATGATTTTGCCCAAGATTTTTTAATAACCTTTACTTAAATTGACCCTAGCCAAGGTCCATTCCCATCCCAGCAGGCTTTATGAGCTCCGTCGATCGGGCGGGGCTCTCCTAAAGTTCAAGGACCCCTTGGAACCGTGGATTTTTGCCTTAATTATGCGAGTGTCGGGCATGTGTTGAGCTGCGTGTGGTGGTAGTGGGTATAAATGTTTGCATCGGGGCGGTGTTTGTGTTGAAAAGAAACTGGTAGAGGTTTTACCCCTGATCCTCACTCATTTAAGATGTCTACTTCTAAGTGGGGTCCTACTGGTTACCGTGGGGTCTTAAGCAAAGGTAGCTGCCGTATATGGGAGACGACGTGGTCTACCCGAATCGGGGCTTCATCCGACGACTAAACACACCTGGCGTGGCTCAACCTCGCTGTGATCGAAAGCGGTGCTGTCACTCGGCTAACCCGTATGTGTTTTGTTTTAGGTGGTGATCGTATTGGAGCATTGCCAGGGTGATCCGTTTGTAAGGTGGGATGGAAGCTTTTTTCTCTTTCGATGTGACGGAATTTGGTTTGGTTATGTTTAAATTGTTTATAGGGGGGTATTAGGAGTAGGGAGGCGGTTTAAATAGACTGAAGGGGGGGGGGGCGCTTGAAGGACCCTTTTATATTTCTATCCTCAACATAGGCTAATTATTGCCTTGTTTCCTAAATTGCCTTTAGATGACGATCACTTGCCCCCGCTGTTACACCTGGACCCCAATACAAAGTGGGGCGTAGGGCATCTGGTGGCTGTGGGGGTCCATGTGGCTAAGGTTGAGGCCGAGGACCTCAGCAACACCTTCCTCCGTTTCTCTCTCAGCCCCGAGACCCTCCTCCGAATTGACCAGATCACGGGAGAGGTCATGGTCGCCGCCCCACTCGTCAACGAGGTCAGTTCCAAGGGCCCGGGGACAGGAAAGGGAGGGTAGGGAATGAATTTTTACCCTTCAGTAGTGATTTTAAACTATTTCCGCCTGAATGGGGTGCTTTGGCATCCATGAAGCAGCTGACATTTTCCATACATTTTCACTTCCCCCAATCTCACCACTTTCTTTACAGATTTCTTTTCACAAGCTTTCTGCGGGAGATGCCCTTGTTGGTTTTCGCTTCTTAGTTTTAAGTAACGAGAATTACCCCTACTCCCTCAATGGAGGAGTGGAATGGAGTGATTTGAGCTGAATGCTAAGAAGTGCTTCACCCAATTTTCGATTTTAGGTCGGGGATCACCCCTTTGAAGTGAAGGTGGAGGACAAATTCACCGCCATAACCGAAACGGTGGTACTGAGTGTCAGAAAAAGTAGTGAGGACCAGTCGGTAGTTTCTTCCACCACCACGCGCTTGTACTCGACCACATGGAAGACTTCAACACATGTTCCCACGGTTCCCACCGTCACGATAGGTACGTTGTGGTAGCGAGCTTTTTGTGTGGTTATTGCAGTAACCAGGCTATTATCGTTCGACGTCATCTATCTACAAAGTGATAAAGTGTCTAGTTATGTTCTGAGTTATGCGGTAAAAAAAACGCCTGTAGAACACCCGTTGCCCCGGAGACGTCTGTAGTATTGGACGCGCCTTTTTTTTCGCGCCAGATCGATTTCCGTTTCCACAAGTGCTGGTCAATTTGACACCAAGAATCATTTCAGGTGACGTGATGCCATCGAGCGAAGAAACTCGGCTGGGTTGGAACGTCGTCGGGCTCGTGTTCGTGTTCGGGTTCATTCCCGTGCTGATGGGTGCCGCCTGTTTCCTGTATCGCTGGAAGAAAAAGACTATAAAGAAAGGTCAGCGACAACAGAGCCTGAAGGTACGAACAAAATACGAATTCAAAATAATATCGCATTTCCCTTATGTTTTCATTCACTCAAAATCACACCCACCTCCCTCTTTTTCATTTCTTTCAAATTCCGTACCCCCCCCCCCAACCTCCACATACACACACCACCACCACCTGTTCGTATCCCGCCTCAAACCCCGCGTCCTCTTAACCTCGGTCGTTTTTTACCCCCGTGCGCACAGGCGAGCTCTTTGGCCTCCTTCGGGGAGAAGCGAGGCAGCATCCCGGGCCGTGAAGCCGACCGACGAGACAGCATCCTAGAGGGCATCTTCAGCATGGTGGGCATCCACAAGGGGCTCGAGAACGCGACATTCGAAAACGACATCAAGGTCCCGAGAATCGTGAGTTCTAGTTCCAGGAAAGGACCTTTTAAGATTTACCTCCCCCACATCTTACCCTTTTAAATATTGCTCCAATGAACACTCTGGCATCTTACTACAAGGCAGATTTAGGGGGTTTGTTTCCCCTCTCCACCATTACCTCCAAAACTACTCTAATTTAGCTATGTAACAGGGGGTTCTGCATCCCATGCAGAACCCCCTGGAGAGATACCCCGTTGCTTTTGGCTTTAGTTTCTATTGCAAAGAAAACAAGAAGTGTTTATTTTGGTGTTTGGGGGGGGGGGTCCAATGCACCCTCACCCGTCCACTATTCAGGGTTGACCCTGTGTAAATCCGCCCTTGTATAAATTTCCTTATCCTCCTTAATTACTCCCCCTGATAGAATAAAAATATTAACGTTGTGATAGGCGCGCGTCGTAGGTGATTATCACCGTATTCAGCGTCTCGGTGACCTCATTTAGCACATGGCTGCAGTCACATTTATTTGCTCTTCTCAACTCAAACTGACATCACAGAAGGTAGTCTTCTTACTTCCAAATCCAGGGAAGGAGTAAATTATTTTTAATGGGATTATTTTCCAATCAGCCAAGTCGCAAATGGAAGTCGATAAAATCGTGCAAGTCCCTCTCGTCGGTGGGCGAAGAGGACCCTTGGGAGTTCCCCCGCCACAAGCTGCACATCCTGGAGAAGGTCGGCGAGGGATGCTTCGGACAGGTACCTACACTTTCCTTTCTCGCCTCGCACCGACTTTTGAGTGAGGACTCGCCCCTTCTTACGCACAAACTCCAGAATGAATTCACTCAAGAAACAGCAGAGTTACCCTTTTCCAGGCTCAAAATTGGCCACCACCCATGTTTACAATAACACACTAAACCACTACAACCCCCTTTAATTGGGTGGGTCGGGTTCCACTTAAAATGTAGGTTTCTATAATTGTGCGCTCATTACGAATTGCTTTACTTTTAATATAAAATTTCACAACATTCAACAGTTTACCTCTTCCATAAAGTTGAGAATCTGCCATAATGCTTCTCTATCATAAGTTCTCTCCAGATCCATCAACCCACCATACACTACATCTTTCATCCTTTGTTTATTCAGCAAGATATCACAGGGCAAATAATTAATTCACCTTGTAATCCACATAATTATTCCCTTGTAGTTCTTATACATTCATCTTTCTCGCCCATACCGTTACACAATGGTGTATCATAGCATTCTTCCAGTCCTTAGTTACTCTTTAAATTCCAAGTGCCTTCCAACACAACTACCAGACCCATTCCATAACGCAATCACCACCACTTTTTAGCTTCTCGTCTATATCATCTATGTCGTGGAATGGCCAGACTCTATATTTATATATACGTAGGTACTTTGGGGCCGAAATTGGTTGAAGAGCGTTAGTGAAAGGGGAAATCATTATGAGTCCAGTGGGGATGGTTTATTATTAACTTTGCCGGGTCCTTTTTAAAACAAATATTTCAGAGTGCAAGTGGCCAAAGATTAACAGGTAACTCGTACGCGCTGGGGTTGCAAAAGAAAGACAATGACGAAAATATAACTACTAACAACAAAAGGATATATATATATATTTACATAGAAATTAGGTTTAAATGGAATGGTCTCCCAGACGGGGTTAAAGGTCCGCACGCGATCAGGTAGGTTAATTAAGGGATTAAAGAGTTCGGATTCAGTTTGTTGAGTTAAATTGGGATTTTAAACTGGGGCGTTCACACAAATAATGAAGCAATTGGATAAGCCAGATTCAAGTTCAATCTGCAGGCGGCAACGGTTACGATTACCTTATGTGCTCGTTGCCGAAAAGGGGCCAGTTGGAGTACGGTGAATACGACGGAAGAAGTCGGTCTACCTCTGGCTTCAGACGAGGGGGCACTTTTCGCCTTCGTAGTTGGGAATCCTTGTCAGTCCTTGCCGATTGACTAGGGCAGAGTTCACTGATGTCGAAGCTTGTCGATTGACTAAGGCAGAGTTCATGGATCGATTTAGCCTTCAACTTGAATCGAAATCGCCGCTGGGGGCAAGGGGGACAGCGTCCTTTAGCTCATTCGTCGGAATAGGTGGAAGTCTAATAGTGCTGCTCTCTAAACTCATTCGAAGCGTTATATAGGCGCCTGGTGAGGAGGCTCCAACGCGCGTGCGATCTTGGGGTAAAGTCGGCGACTCCTTCGGGGGAAGGAGGAATCGTGATAACGTTCGTTGGAATGCCCAACGAATTTCAATCTTCGAGCAGGAAGCCGGAATGCTAGCGGAGAGGAGGCCGTGTGTATGGGGTGGGGGTGGGAGGGGGGGGGGCAAGGTGACGTCGGTCCCTAGGCAAATACATCTGGAGCGTGTGATAACAGCGTCGTCCGCCTCCTTGCCCAGGTTCAGCCATGCTTTCCCAGCTTCATGCGGTGATCTCAGGATCCACGTGGGTACGAAAGGGCACGTAGCCCCCATTTGACCTCATTCTACTCTAGGTGCCCTCCCTCTCGCAGCATTAGCAACCTCTTGCATTCTTATCGCTCCCATACCCTAACACAAGCACGTTTTTTGTACTGCAAAACCAATCATAGTCACATTTGCTTTAGGTCAGGCCACTCCACCATACCGCAACAATACGAACACAATATAAACCTCGCTCCGACACCAACAACACCAGATGCAACTAAAGCCCAGACAACATGAAACGCTCACAGACTTCCCAAACCTCATACAAGCACGCAATACACACAATATCTCCTCTCTTGGTACTTGTAAACCAACCCAGGGAGCGCGGTGGTCTTTCTAGGGGTGGCCCACTTTGCAAAAGAGAGGTAGGGAAGGGGGTAAGTATCCAGATTATATAATTCATAAAAGCACTTTCGCCATCTATATTTGATCTCATTGCTCACTAGTACGTTGATGTCCACAACTATTGTGTTTATCATCTTTAACACTTGCTGCTATAAAACTTCCGCTTCCCATCTAGATCCTGATTAATCTTTCAGAATAACTTCCGGTTTCCAATCCGGATCCTCATTCATCTTCCAACGTAACTTCTGGTTCCCATCCGGATTCTCATTCATCTTCCAGAATAACTTCGTGTTGTCATCCGGATCCTCATTTATCTTCCAGCGTAACTTTCGGATCCTCATTCATCTTCACCCAGTGCCCTATTCTCCTTTACTAGTTCCAGCACATACTCAAACAGCTCTTGCACTACTTACAATCACTTCTTTAAATTTGTTTCACATTTGCTCTCTTCCCATTCTTACACTTAATTCTTTCACTCCTATTCTCAAGCGTTCTCACCCACTATTCCCTTTGTCTCAGACTCAACAGCCCTTTCCTTTTTGAGTCTTCCTTGCTTTAAACATGCGTCACATCTTCTCATCCATTTATTCTTCCACAGCAAAATCATGTCGAATATTCCCATACCCATACCTTTTACAGCTTTCGCATCAAATTCATCCCTCTCTCTCTCTCTCTCTCTCTCTTGTCTTCCCTACACCATGCGTATTCATGCACACCCTTATGCTGAATGTATTTGCTACACGTTTTTATCAACACAAAACCCTTAGCGTCCTCTCTACATTTTCATTCTGTCCAGGTACACCACAAGCCCCAGTTCTCTCATCCTACTAAATACCCATCCATCCATATCTTTCGACAGATATCCACTCGCACTTATATTTGTCACTCGTCCAAGCCATTCTAGAACCTCTCCTCATCTTCACTTATATATCATTATATGGTCCATACACTAGAATTACGCAGTTTCCCCCCCCAACTTCACTTGCATAATTCTCGAGCTCACAATTGATACCCAACAAAAGCATTGTCACTCAAAATCAGTGCCACACACTCTTTATCTCTATTACTATGATTCCCACACCTGATTGCCTCCATTCACTCCATCCCATACAAACTCTTCCTTCCCTTTCATGTTTGTCTCACATAGTGCAAGTATTTATCAACTCATTCTATTAAATATATTTGCTCTCTCTTTCCCTCATCACATATTCCACACACCTACTCGGGTCTATAGTGACGGTGATTAAGTGAAATGACTGGAAGAGGTCCGCGATTTACCTACAGAACTATGTATAATGTGCCATAAGTATGAATGAAATTTAGGTAAATCTTTAATACCAACATTTTCCCTCGATAAGTAATGCGCCGTTTTTTTCATGTTTATTATTATTTTATGGATAGAAATCCTACGACTCTTTGATGTTATTTATCTTTAAACAAGTACATATTTTTTTATTAATTTGTGATATAATTTCCACTAGTTTCTACCGCAAGTTTCCATCTTTCTACTCACTTTTGTCCCCACAAAGTTAAGGTTATTTCGACCTCTTCTGTTGGCATCTTCATTCTCTTTAGGTGAGTCGCTAAACTACCTAAAAGGTAGTATTCTGATGTGGCTACGTCAGATAAGTACGGAGGATGACCCATTATTTCCCAATTGAAATTGTTAATTTTTTGTATGGTATCCTTTGAGATATGAGGTCGCGTCTTCTCTTGATGAAAGAGCGATCTTCCTCTATTGATCAATGCTGATCTTTTTTCTTTAAGTGCTGGATGATAACGGTCCAATGAGCACAGTAAACCTTTTTGAAGTTAGTCTGATTTGCGTTAAGAAGTTCAAAATTGATTTTGCCTTTTATATAATCTTCCGCGGATGAAGTCCCTATTTCGGCTGAGGTATTGTTTCCCCCCTAGGATAATGCATTGTCGAGAATGTTTAATATTATTGGACATAACCCACTTTTTGTCGAGAAAGGAGAGATGAGCAAATGTTGATCGCTGTTGTTATCGGACCTCTGACAGTCATTGCACCAATCTTGAATCCATTATTTTTATAAGATCTTGATCAAATTCTACTGGTCATCATGAATGGGCTTCATCTTTGAGGCTAACATTTCTGGAGCGAAAATACTGAAACCATCTTTAGCTCTGCGCAGTCACACTAATTATTCTTTCATCATATACTTAATACATACTTTCTTCTCTAAGCTTAGCGTTGTTTCTTTATCTAAGCCATGAACCATATTAAAATATAAATAATAATGCAAAATTAATAGCCCAGAAAATGACCAAGGTATATCGAATGTAAGCCTGGAGTTAGTCTAAGACATGGTATGTAACTGGGCTTTGAGTTTAGTAGACGACTCAGATAAAAACGAACCTGCTATCGATTATTTCTATCCATAAAATATTGATAAATATAAAAAATATGATCCATTACTTATGGGGTCCTGGTCTAATATAGATTCCGACTGTTTTACTGCAATTTAAGTGGTTTCGGCCTTTTTTAAATTCGGAAATGTTTCTTTTCTGGAATAACATCTCAAAGTTAAAATCATTCAAACTACCTCAAAACAACAGGAAAACCTAAATAGTAGTGCGACCACGTGTATAAATTTCGAACAGTTTCATTTCTTAGATGGGAATGGAATATTTCAGAAACAGTATTTATGAATGAAAAAAAACCAACGACAAATCTCGCAAAACACCAAAACTATCAGAAAAAAATGAAGCATCTACTAGGATTAATTACATAACTAAAGTTAGGGCCGCAAAACTTGCTTCGACTGTTCTGGTACCTTCATTTTCAAAACCGCATCGCAATGGCGCAAATTTAAGAGCATGAAATTTCATGTTGGGGAAAAGTACATTTTTCAGGAACAATGAAAAAAATATGTGAATATTCATTTTAATCCTAACCATTTGACTACTCCAATACTTTGCATAACCAATTATAACAGCATCAGGCACAAATGGAAGACGTTTTGAGATGCATACACGTACAATTTCTGGTCGTTCATAATTCCCATTGTTAAATAAGAACAATCTGCTGAGTTTGGTAACAAATATCAAATTAAAGTAACCGAGCGTAAAACAGCGGTGTATGTAATTCGTATTCTCAGGAAAATTTTCGTAAAAAAATGGGCGAATTTGAGCGCAAATATTTTTTGAAATAGTGAATTATAACTCAATACAAAAAACAAATGATCTAACACTATAAAAAGAAATATTTGCCCAGTTTTTTAATGATTAAGAAGTCTTCAAGACTTTATTATTGTCCAGTTTCAGAATATATTTAAAATCTACTTTTAAAAAAGAAATATGTTTGGGAAATAAAATAGAGTAATACTGAAATTGATTTCTTTATGGAAATATTTAAAATATGCAGTGTACTACAATTTATATTTAAAAGGATACTGGTTTACCTATACAAGGATATATACAATTAAATTTAAGGAGCTTACTTAATAGATAGAAACAATTAAGGAAATAATTCAGGACAAGCAACTTTATTAGATTTGAATCTCTTTGAAAGCAATATCGTCTACTCAATTAAATTGTATAGAATTATATGATATTGTCATTTTATAATACAATTACTGGTATTTAATTGTTTTTGATTGTTCTGATTTCTCGAAAGAAAAAAACTGATTCTGTCTTCAAAATTGTTCTATCAACAGATTCGGTGTTATATTATCATCATCTTTACTTAACACAATCGTGTAATATTGCAGCTTGATATTACTAATAATCACTATTTCATTGAATTTGTGTTATTCTTTCGCTTAGCCATCAAAATATGACTGCTGATCCTTGTCAGATCAGCGTTATGTTGCCCAATGGCTTGAAGACAGTTATGAAAAACAAATTATCAGCAAACTTCCATTTTAACTTTATTTCCCGAAACCTCTATTATTATATTAGTGAAATGATTGACCTGTGTTTCAGTCGTAATGACCCACATCTTGCATGAAGTTCCCGGTTTGATCTCTAACAAATGTTTTATTTTGAATATTTATTTATTGGTGACTCGAGCAACAAGAACCATAAATCTATTCCAGGTCTGGAAATGCGAGGTTACGGATATGGTCGACGACGCTCCAACCGTGGTTGCAGTGAAGACCCTCAAGGAATCCGCTGGAGCTGAAGAACTGAAGGATTTGTTTCAAGAGCTGAAAGTTCTGAAGAACTTGGGTCACCATCCTAATGTTGTCTCCCTCTTGGGTTGCTGCACTGAGAAAGGTATTTGGCGTGTTTTTGTTGGAAAAGAATTAGTGCTACTACACATACATAGAGGGTTGAACGTGTGTATGGCGGGACATAGACATCAAAATGAAGGGACAACTCATCCCTGATGTTCCCAAAGGCTCAGTGTTTCAAATATATATACAACCTCTATGCAAATATACCTACGTGGCTTTTTTTTTAAATATCAGCGTTGTTTCGTAGGTCCAGGAGTACATTCTGGGCGAAAGAAAAATAACATGATGGAGAACGAATATGCTAGAAAAAATTATGGGGCGAAAATAGAATCTGGGGGACAACGCAGTCATCGCAAAAAGGTGCAAGCGAACGCTCCATCAAATGGCGGTGCGTCCCGCTAGTGCGCTTAATTATTAACGACAGAAAGCGATCTAAAGCTGTCGCGGTATTCAGGGAGGGGTGGGGTGGGGGTGTCCATGGGTATAGTCCAGGCACAATGCCACGCAACTTTAAGTTCCCTTCGGTCGTCTCCCATCTTCTTTGCCATCCAGCCCAGAGGGATACCCTTATTTCTGCCATGTAGTCGGTATGAGGAAGAGTAAAACGCTGGTCTGGTCGCCCAGTCCTCGCGGACTCTTTTATTTTCGTCTCCATCGGCGCCCTCAGTCCCCGAATCCCCACGTGTCCAGGAACCCAGCAGAAGATAATCTTCACATCTGCCTGGCATGCAAAAACCGTAACTGATTCTCCCATGCCGCTGCATGCAAAAACTGTAACTGATTCTCCCATGCCGCTGCATGCAAAAACCGTAATTGATTTTTCCATGCCGCTGCATGCAAAAACCGTAACTGATTCTTCCATGCCGCTGCATGCAAAAACCGTAACTGATTCTCCCATGCCGCTGCATGCAAAAACCGTAATTGATTTTCCCATGCCGCTGCATGCAAAAACCGTAACTGATTCTCCCATGCCGCTGCATGCAAAAACCGTAACTGATTCTCCATTGCCGCTGCATGCCAAAACCGTAATTGATTTTCCCATGCCGCTGCATGCAAAAACCGTAATTGAGTTTCCCATGCCGCTTCATGCCAAAACCGTAACTGATTCTCCCATGCCGCTGCATGCAAAAACCGTAACCGATTCTCCCATGCCGCTGCATGCAAAAACCGTAATTGATTTTTCCATGTCGCTGCATGCAAAAACCGTAATTGATTTTTCCATGCCGCTGCATGCAAAAACCGCAACTGATTCTTCCATGCCGCTGCATGCAAAAACCGTAATTGATTTTCCCATGCCGCTGCATGCAAAAACCGTAATTGATTTTCCCATGCCGCTGCATGCAAAAACCGTAACTGATTCTCCCATGCCGCTGCATGCAAAAACCGTAACTGATTCTCCCATGCCGCCGCATGCAAAAACCATACCATCTCCCGCGAAACATATAAAAAGACTCAGAGCACACTACTACATCGAGGTCCTCTAAGCAAATCTACACCCGGTCCTTATTACAGATAAATCGATCCACGATACACATAATGCCATTCAGCCTCGGGTCCAGAAGCTCTCCTAAACGCCACTCCACCAGACATGGCCCAGTATAGACACGTCACACAGAAGTTCCTATGAGGTGCCCCATCCCATACTAAACACGTATAAGCACTTGATCCGCCTCACCCATGCAGACACCTTGACCTGTTTCTAACAGAAAGTTGAGACATCTCGTCTCACATTCACCACATTCACACACCTGAGAGAAAACCTACGATACACTGAGTGGTGGATCTCTGGCGGATTTTGTCAAGATGATCCATTGAGTTGGATCCTAAACCAGGGGAAAACAAGTGAGAAGTGTAAGGTCGATTTCAATTTAATGGTCTTTTAGCGTCGTGGGTAATGCCCCTTCCCCCCCTGTTCCTAATTAATATTTTGTTTGTGCACAGAACCCGTGTTCGTGATCCTCGAGTTCATGGTTGGAGGCAAACTACAGAGTTACCTGAGGTCATCGCGTGCCCGCCACTCCTACAGCAACCTCCACGGGACCTCACTTTCTCTCACCCCTCGGGATCTCACCATCTTCGCCCTCCAGGTGGCCCGGGGCATGGATTTCCTATCAAAGAACGGGGTACGTTTGTCTGCATGCCCAAACGGGTACCTTGTACCCCTCAACATTGGTAGACAGTAGCTTCCTGGTGTCAAATAACCCCTAGAATAGTGTTTGTATCAATGGAACCACAACTGCAAAAATAATAGAACGTAACCAACGAAAGCAAGAAAGTGTTTGAAGGGGGGGAGGGAGATCAAGTGGTTAAGTTATGGGATATGAAAATATGTAGAAGGTACATAGATGAGGTAGATAATCCGGGTACTATGGACTGAGAGAGTATACAGTTCTCCTAAACCTGCATTGGCTCCAAAATGGAGGCAGGTTCCTTTGTATGGCCCTCCCCGAGCAATGGCAATTAATTATCTTCATATCCTTGTTGGAATTCGCTCTAATTCCCCCTTTGCTCAAGGTCGATTCTCCTTTATCGACCTTATGCATTCCTTTAATTGACTAGGAAACGGAAACTGACGTAATCTTGCGAAGTTGTATTCGTTTAGCTGGTAAGAACCCCGACTTATACCCTTGTAAGCGGTCGCCAGATGGACGCTAAAAAAATAGTGGGTAAGAAAGAGAGAAGAAAAAAACCCCAAGTAGAGAGAAACAAATGAATTGAAAGGACCGGAAGAGTGAAAACAGATCGAGAATGACTAGTTCGTTAGCGAACCTCAATCTTCCGGTGTTACAAAATTCCAACGACGAAGTTGAGCTCTGGTTTTGAAGTGAATCTACTGAAGGAGAGATCTCATTCTCTCTCGAGGGGGGTTGAGAACTCTGTCTTTTATTACCTCTGCTCCTTTGTCCCCAGATTATCCACCGCGACCTTGCCGCTAGGAACGTCTTGGTGGGCGAGGACAAAGTCTGCAAAGTGGCAGATTTTGGCTTCGCCCGAGACGTCGCCAATAACCACGTTTATGAAAGAAAAAGCGACGGCAAACTCCCCATCAGGTGGGTCCACTGCTCAGCAAGAACCCCCCTATTCCTGCCGGGCTTGTGAGTTTCTGGGCTATAGAAACCTTTATTCGGGGGACTAGTTTCAGGGGTGATGCTTCAATCCCCATTTCAAGAATGTCTGCCCCTTAGGCAGGCAGACTCCCGGACTCAGCGTATCTACACGGTTTGTCTCGGTTGTACTAGTTTCTGCCTTGTTGTGAATATATGTTGAACCGTGTCTGGTTCCTGATGGCAACGGGAACAGATGTCTGTATCAGTCATGCCAGTGCGGTGTTTGAGTTTAATTTGGAGTTGGGACCGCACCAGAGCCTTGTCAGAGCGAACCATGTGTAACATGGAAGGGATGTTTGATATATGGTGGAACGGCGTTAAGGAGGTGGTTTGGACCCTGCGATTGGTTACGGGAAGGTGGGATTCCGTGAAAACGTCCTCCGACACGTCATAACAAAACGACTAAGCCATGTTTGGGGGCCGCCGACCTGGCAAGACGCGCAACCTAAAGTTTTGTCGGTGAAACTTCAGAAGACCTACGCCGTGTTTTATGTAGTAAAAAAGTACTAATGGTGTTTTTAGGCATTCTAGTAGTCATTTACGGCTTCGGTAGGCGCAGAAACCACTTATTTTCAAGATACTGGCACTGAATACGGCTCTATTTGCAGCGATACTATCTTAAAAATAACTGCTCTCCGCGCCAGAACGAAGCCGTTAATGATGACTAAAATGCCTAAAAACACCGTTAGTACGGTTTTTAAGTACTCGGTATTTATTTATAGATTATTCGTATATCCGTTTGGTTACTGGAAGCCATTATCGATCCGCGCTACGGTTTGCCCTTATGAGAGGAGGGCGCTCCACTCATGCCTCAAGAATAAGTAGTACAACCTAACCTAATCTAAAACACCTTGTAGTATTAACAATTTTAAAGCCTAGCATTAGGTTTGAATCCTAAGACAAAACTAAAAACTTACTATTTAGTGCTGGGGATATTATAATCAAGCCGCGCCTTGTTCCCACACCTGTCCCAACGCTTCGCTTTCCATATATATATATATATATATATATATATATATATATATATATATATATATATATATATATATATATATATATTTATATATATATAAATGTAGTTTGCGCGTCAAAACGCAACCATATATTATGACTGGAATGCCTAAAAAGAGTATTGGTACTTTTATAACATTAAAAATACGCCGTAGGTTTTCTGAAGTTTGACCCTTTTGTCATGCGATACACGACGGTAAAGAGCGGGGCTGTCATTGACCCCGTCGAGTCATGCCATTTAATCCGGCTCAATGTGTGAAACGAGTGGGTATTTGAAATGGGAGGGGTATACGTGATGGGTGTAAAGGGGGGGTGGAGTCAATCCTAGTGTGGGACCATCCAACTTGGTTGCAATCCTAGTGGGGGTCACGCTGCCATTAAACTCCCACATCCTGGCTGTTGAATGGGCAGATAATACAATGGCGGGGGGCTGTAAAATTCCCACAGAATGTAACGGCCTCCTCCCACTCTGAACCGGTCCCTCGGCTCAGCCTTGCAGAAAGCGCGGCCCACTTAATTGTGGTCACGTGAGTGAGCCTACGGCACAGGCTGTAGGATGGCAGGATGCCATCTGCTCCCGGGGAACTATAAACAACAACCAAAACAAAGATGGGAAGTTATGGAGTTTGTCAGATGGAATGAAGAGAGGCAGACTGCATTGATTTAGATGAATGTGTAAGTTCGGTTGAGAAGAAATGAGGAGGGTGTAAGCGAGAATCGAAAGGAAAAGATTTTTGAATCAGAGAAAAAGAGGAGTATGCGAGAGAACCTGAGAGGAAGAAGTGGGGAGATAGAGCAAATTTGAGAGACATTTAAGGAAGTTGTTTATGTTTTCGTTCCTCTCGCTGTTTGGCCGAGCAGACCTGAGGAAGGAAACGGCCTGTACTCTGGCCTGGCTTCTGCGACAGTATCATACAGCATATTCTGATAACTCGAGAAAGTGATGGGTGATGCCACCACCGCAGTGTGGACAGATGGACGGTGTCCTCACGAGAGAGGGAGGAATCCAAAGGTTCGATGTCGTGGGGCCATGCATGCAGCACTGCAACGCCATTTGCCCCCTTGCGTCGTGAACGAAATCTCCCGACCGGATAATGAAATGAATGAACAGAAAAATCAGAACGACGATCTCTGTTCAATCTGAAGGAACCAGAGGAGGGTCCGCGCGGTATGATGTTTTTGAGATTAACCAGCGATGGTGGAACCCTTCGTAAGTGCCGTTGACGACTGAGGGAGATTTCGGGACTGCACGGACAAGCGCATAATACACTGTGTACGGGGCAGAGCGAATGGCATCTCCCCAGCATTGGCAAGCAGACTCTCAATATGTGAGGTGCGGATGGTACCGGTCGCCAAACGCAGACCGGTGTGGTGGATCGAGTCCACCTTCTGGATAGACGATCTCATACGGATGCGTAAAATTTGCATCTGTAGTCAAGCTTCGAATGAACAAAGGATCGATATAAAAGCAAGACATTTATCCTATAAACACCCCGTTTTGAACATCACTGAACGAAAAAGTTCCATGGTGCGAGTACCAGAGAGCCTAAGGATGCTAATATAAGTCTTATAGGTGAGGCGAAAACCTGGTCTGGTTAACCAGTATTCGCGGATTTGGCGCCCTCATCGGCGCGCTGATTTCCCCTAATCCCTACATGTCCAGAAACCCAGAAAAAGATAATCTCGATCTCCGCACTGCTCGAGGCTACCGTGGCGTCACGCATACTACGAACCAAGAGAGTGTAGAGATGTAGGGGTGCGAAGATGTATCGGAGAAAAATTCCTTCCAAATCGATAATATAAATAGCCCATTAAATTACCAACTCAATACGGATTCCGCCGTAGCGTGATGGCTAGAGTGCTGGCTTTTAAATCCATTGGTGCCGCGTTCGAAACTCATAGTCCACAATTTTTACGAAGAAAAAGCACTAAGAAAACGGAACTCAAGGAAAAGACTTCAAGGGCTAATCATCAAGAATCAAAGAAATCCTCTACTCGTCAAGAAGCAAGAAGAAATCATCACGACAAGTTAATTGGAAGATGCATCAAGAAAGGAAGGGTACGAAGATCAAGAATTAACCCAGCCAACTTAAAGAAGAAGGAATCTCCGCCAGCAAGAATACCAAGAGTCAGAAAAATGGAAGACAATGTTTGAAGGGGCAACTTCAGTCAAGAAGAAATAAATAGATCCGAATATAGAAAATCTCAAGATGAAGAATGATATTGATAAATAAATAGAGATTCCAATGCCCCGAGATTTCTCAGGGCGCTTTGTGAGTCTCTAAAGATCACCACCCGGTCTCCTAACCGGGCACACCGCGTTATCTCCCCTACCGAGCGCTATATTTCAACCAGCTCGGCCGTGAAGACAAACAGAGTGCATAGTAGAGGCCCCATGACTTCATATAGAGGGGATACAGCGAAATTTGACGCCCTCTTCGGAATTGGAGCCATCCGTGTAGATGGCACCGTTCCAGCGTGACACGAAGTATGCTCGTAAAATGTTTAACTCAATATTCCGGTGATGTAGCCGCTTTGGTAGTGGAGGCATGGCGTTCCTCGCTTAGGAAGCCATCTATGGTGACAAGTACACTACCTTACTCTTGGCCAAAGATACCCAAAACCTGTGCGATTCGGCATAACGAGAGATGCGGTCGTTTATATAGAGCATAACGAGAAAATCTTCCGACAGCACCATGTAATATCGTTGATGTTCAGGTCAAAGAAGGTGATACTGAGGAAACTTCCCTTCGGGACTCCTTCTTCGAGCCCTATTGGATCGGAGCCTTGCCCCATCATGTGGAGTCTCCATGATACCGTATCGCCACGCAGTATCATGGAGTAGTGCTGTCTACGAAGGAAGGCCTCGCAGACGGCATTTACCAGTCGGAGCTGATCATTCTACGCGGAGCGGAACATGCGGAAGCTGTACTGTGCAGTAGACAGGTGTCCTCCGTCATCCAGGAAGAAGGATAGTCTAACATTTACCACTTTCTCCATCAAGTTGCCCACACAAGAGGTTAGAAAGATTGGGCGGAAACCAGCCAGGATAGAGTGATCTCTCCCCGATTTTCGAAAAGCGAGCAAGTAGTCATTCACCAGGAAGCTAAGAGGATACCTCTGTTCAGATCTTATTAAATCTAGCAAAATGCCATGTCTCTCTCCCCAAGGGGTCGAAACATGGCCTAGGGCATAGGCAGGTTGGACTTGCCACGCGAATCTTTTCCTCCCTCAGAAACTTTGGCGGGCGGGTGGGTTCTGAGCCTGGGGCATCTCTTTTAGTGGGTTCTATGTCCGAACCGCACCATCTGAGCTAGGACGTAATGTGGGAGCTGAAGTTCCGTTGGTGCTGTCCTTTCGGGAAACAACCTTATAAATCCTTGAAGACTGTCTCACAAACACCCTCAGGGGGTTCGTCTCTTCTGAGTCTGACTCGCTGGATGCACGCGGCCGTTTCGTCTTACGTGTGAGCCCTTATGAACCGCCAATTTTATGGGTAGCGGGATAGTAGAATCCGCCGAAGGGTTCCGATTGGTTGTGGAAGTGACCTTGCTTGTAGGCCAGGAGCGGGGAGTGCCTGTTTAACTTTTTAGCCATAGGACACCCCACGGCGCGAAATGACCCAAGTCTTTAGCCTCGCGTAAAGTAAGTCTGTCTGCAGTCGGGACGACCAGGGCGAGCTTGATGCCACATTGCTTGAGATGACAAGGTGTGGCTCTCCGCAATTCACAGACATGACTGTACACAATAAAGACTTATCGTGCATGTTCTTAGAGCAAATGGAAGGGGAAGGAAAGATCTCAAGTGACTAATGCAAATATCCAAGTTGAGAGAGATGCTTGCTGTCCCAAAGGTGGATACTGTGAAGAACGACTGGGTAAGATATGATTAGGGTGTAAATGAAAGTGTTCAGAGGTAATGTGGACATGGAAGAAGGATGAACGGAAGTAGAATCGACAATATACAAGAAGGTGGGGTGAGTGTTTGAGAGAAAAAAGGCTAACCGAGGGGGCAGTGGATGGTAGAAATGCACAAAACGAGTTTGTGATGGTTGTGTGCTTGCGGCCTTCTGCCCTTGAGTTGAATAGCTGCTACAGCACAAAACACCCAATAACTATGAAGCCTCCATCGGCGTTTAAAAAATGATGGGTGGCCTCAAGCTTATTAGGGCATAACTAGGGGTGGGGTGGGGAGATAACATAAGTTGTGTTTTAGTGGCGGTAAAGTGTGGGAAAGTGCTTTTTTGTTGGTCTTGAACATTTTACTTTGTTGCCGACCCCATCCATCCCACTCGGTTCTCCTGTCGAACCTCAGTGAAAGTAGTTCTAAGAAGGTTAGCTAATAATTGGGTGGGGTGTATGTATGACAGGGGTGATTTAGGGGTCATTCTGGCCCAAGTAACAAGAGTGAAATGGGTGTGAAGGGTTTAGCAGTTTGCTGGAGAATTCTATACCCATCATGTTTAGGTGGTTTTAAACGGGGAGAATTTTTTGTTTCAGCATTTAGGTAATGTAGGGGGGGAGGTGAGCACAGCCAGATGCTTTGCTTGTATCTAGTCTAGGTGTATGAGTGTTGAGAAGGTCTAGGGTGATATCCTAGTAGTAAGGAATTACAGTTGAGTGGGAAAGTTTGGCCATGAAGCGGGAGGTGGACTTTCTGTTTAGCGTGAACCAGTTTTGGAGGAGTTGTAGGTATTTGTTTGGGTTTCTGGTGACTGTGCGACTGGGGCTGTTTAGGATGTGATAAATAATAAGTCCTCTGCGGAGATTTTAGGTGGAATGAGTGGATAGTGAGGAGGGGTTTGTCACACGGAGAGGATGGTTGAGAGGTACCTTAGGGTACCCCGTTGGGAAAACCCATTGGGATTCGAAAGAAAGTTATTTTCTCGTTGGCTGGTTGTATCCAATATTTTTTTCTATCGGGATGTAGTGTGGGGGCGGCGTCAAAGAATTTGATGTCTATTGTGGCCATGGTTGTGCGATGTGGTGGGGAGGGCAGTTTGTGTTGAAGCTTTCTAAGAAGTGAGTTTTTAAAGTAGTCATTATTGTGGTTGCGGTCTTTTTTTCTCTGAAGGCATGTTAGGTGAGGAAGAGGGTAGGTTTAATTCTGCTGAGGATTGGTTTTATCTGGTTGAGAGGCGCGATATAGGTCTGTAGGAGGCGGGGATGATATCTACGCGTTTTCAGATGGTGGGATGATGTTATGGAACCAGCAGTGGTCAAAGATGTCTGAGAGTACAGACTTCCTATTTACTTGTATCCCCTCCCCCCCGCTCTGCCTCTCTTTTTAAGGTGGGCGGCCCCTAGGAAAGCCACCACATTTCGTGGGTGGGTCTACAGGTCCCTAATAGAGATGTTGTGTGTATTGCGTGAGTGTGTTAGGTTTGGAGAGTCTGAGTAGGTGTGTAATGTTGTCTGGACTTTGGTTGCATCTGTTTCAAGTTCGTGTCAGAGCGAGGTTTATTCTGGTTGTTTTATTGTAGTATAAGGGAGTGGAGTGGCATGACCTGAGTTGAGATAGAATTAGTTACTTTGTGTGTTCTTTGTAGTGATTTCTCTGATTGGTTTATTAAAGGGGAGGGGGGTTGTTTAGTGGTAGTGTGTTCAAGTATCTTTGAAGGTAGTGTGCATGTGTTTGATTAAACTGAGGTTTGGTGGGGGGGGAGAGGAGGTTATGTATAGGAGTTGGAAGTAAAGTGCTGGGGCTTTTATCTTGTCTGGGTGGTGGGAGCTTTGCTGCCAGATGTTGGTTGGAGTGGGGAGGAGTTAATGTTATGCTGAAGTGTTTGGTTCCAATAATGTCTAGGTGTATTTTGATTTGGAGTATTTTTGTTTCAACGTGTGGGGTGGTTGTGCTGCATGTGCATCCTGTAATCGTTCTGTGGTTTGGAGTGTGATTGGGTGCCATGCTGGTGCCACGTAGTTGAGGGTGGTGCTAATGAATTGTCTATTCTCCAAATGTGATGTTTGATAGTTCTTTGAGGACGTTGATTTTCTTAGTTGCATGTTTGTAATGTTTGTTGTGTGTGTGTTTTGAATGTCATTAAGTGTCTAGTGCTAGTCTTAGGAGGGTGAAATATTTTGTTTAGGGGTAGTTGTTGTCCGTTTAGTCTGATTTTGGGGTATTTGTTCGATTCTTGGTAGTTGGGTGTGAAAAGCATTACTGTTGATTTGTTGGCTTAAGTAGGCCTGTGGTTTTGTGTGAACCATTGTTCTATTGTCTAGATATGCTGTTGAGTGTTATGATTGAGGCTAGTTGTGCTGTGATCGAGATGTCTGCATAGGTGTAGTTGTTGATTATTTGGGTTTTTGGTTGTTGATGTTGTATGCGAATAGTTTGAATAATAGAGGTGAGAGAATGGCCCCTTGTGGACGCCATTATAGAGTGGTCGGGTGTATGCTTTAAGTGTGTCGGGCGACTTTTGCTTCTCTGCCAAAGATGAAATTTATTATTCACATTTTGTCGTGTTTAGGAGGTTGAAATTCAGGATATTGTGTGCTAGGGTGCGTTTTGATCTTGTGCCAATGGTATTATCAATGTAGTGTAGTGCTCTTTCTAGCGAGGGTTTGTTGTTTAAGGTGAAATTGCAAAGTTTGTCTTCTATGTATTGGGCGTAGTTTTGCCAGTCTGCTTTTTTGTAGTTTGTATATGTATGGTTTGAAGGGGGTTGGCCCTGGGTGTATGGTTTGGAAGGATATACTAATGGGTAGGTGGTCTGAGGGGAGGTCGACTATAGTGTTCCATGTTGTTCTGGTCTGTAGGTGATGTGATCAGAGAGTTATGTCTGGGGATGTGCTATTTTGCGTGTGTTGGGGAAAAATTTCTGGTTGGTAGGGTATGATAAGTGTGTGAAGTTGTTCTGCTATGTGAGTTCTGAACCAGGATGGGTGGTGTGCATTAAAGTCGCCGCAGGTGAAGAGGTTGGGAAGTTTTGAGGTATGTTGGGAAAAAGGGGGAGGGGTGTATATGTTTAGCAGGTTGTATTCTGAGCCTTTGATCTTTTTTCTAATGGTTTGTATTTTCGTGTGGATGTCATTATTTATGTTTTTATATGGAGGTGGTTTCAGTGAATGGAATGGAGTTGTGTACTAATGTTATGAATCCATGTGTCTAGTCTAAGGTGATGTATTGGTGAAAAGGGCGAAATATATGTTGTTTTTTCTGGGGTTTTGGGGGGGATGAGTGCTATATGGATGTTGTGTTTGCTTAGGAAGTTTGTAGTTCAGCATTATTGTGGGAGATAGAGCGAATGTTAAGTTGTAGGAGGTTAAGGGTGCGTTGTTCAGGAGGCTTGTTATCTGGGTGTTTAGGGTGTATGTGAGCATCCAGTACAAGTCTAGCTTATGGTGTAGCGATCTATGAAGGGTAAGTTCGATCAGTGTGCGGTTATCCAGTTTTTTTTTACACATGTACAAATATTGCTGTATGATCGAGGATTATTTTATTGCTAGGTGCATTTAGTGTATGCTATTTCTTTTAGATGTGAGTAGCTTGGGTTAGTTGTTATGTGACTAGGATTGTGATTTAGTCATATTAGAGTGAAGGCCTGCCAAGTAGTTCTAGTGTGTAACTAATGGAAACAGGGTTATGGATGTATTCTTCTTAGCTGGTTTCTGCTGTTCATCTTCAGTGGCAGCCATATGTGGTGGTGGGTATTGAAATCACCCGCTAACAAGATTTAAAGACCTGTGTGAGTGGCACTATCTTGGGCAAAAATTCTGCTGGGGAGTGTTGGGAGGAGGCAAATGTGATGTAGATGTAGGAATGTAATTTTGTAGGAATGTTTCTGTGTGTCTGGTGTTTTTGAATAGTGATACATGTGTATTATTTGCGAGTAAGCAGTGGTGTGTTGGATGTACTTTGTACTTTAGTGTAGTGTAGTTGTGGGAAGGTTTTAGGCGAGACTGGGAAGTTAGGTAGGATTCTTAGATTAGGACAATGTGGATGTTGTATGCTTTTAGTTTTTGAAATTCTTGTGCTTGTTGCGGATGTTGGTCGTGTTGAATTGTAAGATGTTGAGAGAGTAGGTGGTTTGCTAGATGTATTTTAGATGGGGTGTGTAGGTGGTTGAGCATGGGTGCAACGGAGATGTGGCAATTTGTTGCGCGAGTTGCATTTGACGGAAGATTACGAGTTGTGGGTTGACCTGTTGGTCACAGGCGAGGGACAACGATTATCTTATATAGCTCTATCTAAGGCGAGGGGGAGAGGGATGGTCGCTTGGATACCATCTGCTATGATAAAAAAGTGGAGGTATAGCAAGGAGAGAGATGGGGTTAAGACCTCGTGCCAACCAGGCTGGGCAACAGCCTGATGTTTCATCCCTTTTTAGAACCAAGGTAAAATTTTCGTTTGCCAGTTCTTAGAGCGCCGCGTCGAATCTTTTAGACTTTGCCAGTTCTTGGAACTCATCGCCCGATTTTTCAGCTTTTGCCAGTTATTGAAGTGCCGCCTCAGATTTTTCGGCCTTTGCCAGTTCTTGCATAGCATCTTCAAATTTGTCGGCCTTTGTAGGTTGTTGGAGCGCCGTTTCGGATTTTTCGGTCTTTGCTAGTTCTTGGAGAGCCGCGTCATATTTTCGACACTTGCCAGTTCTTAGAACGGCGCCGTGTCAGATTTTTCGGTTTTTGCCAGTTCTTGCAACTCATCGCCCGATTTTTCAGCTTTTGCCAGTTATTGGAGCGCCTCGTCAGATTTTTCGGTTTTTGCCAGTTCTTGGAACGGCGCCGTGTCATATTTTCGGCCTTTGCCAGTTCTTGCATCGCATCTTCAAATTTGTCGGCCTTTGTAGGTTGTTGGAGCGCCGTTTCGGATTTTTCGGTCTTTGCTAGTTCTTGGAGAGCCGCGTCATATTTTCGAAACTTGCCAGTTCTTGGAACGGCGCCGTGTCATATTTTCGGCATTTGCCAGTTCTTGGAACGGCGCCGCGTCAGATTTTTCGGTTTTTGCCAGTTCTTGGAGCGCCTCGTCAGATTTTTCGGTTTTTGCCAGTTCTTGGAGCGCCTCGTCAGATTTGTCTTCTCCATTCGCGAAGCTCCCATTTCTGAATGGGTTCGCCACGAGCAAGAGGTCGACGTTGAACCTTTGAAAGCTCGAATATCTGTTTAGTATGTTCTTGTAGTCTTGCGCATGCTTCGTGGATGATGATGGGGATATTGTATGTAATGTCATGGGGGCTTGGGTTTCATGTAATATGGAGAAATTCCATTCCGTGGATGTCTCGATGGGATTTTATCGGCATGATCTCTGTTTCAAAGTGTGATAGGTTTATTTGCGTGCTTCTAGTAGATCCCCCGGCGAGTCGAATTGCTTTGTTTTTTTTTATCTTTTCTGCTAAAGTGATAAGATATGAGATTCGATCTCGTGGCTGTAGAGTGGAGTCAAAGATGGATATTTCGTTTATATGTGTTCGATGAATTCCTTAGATTGCCCAAATGTGATTCCTGCGAGTGCTCGTAATGGGTTAACTTTCTGTCGAACTGAATTTGTTTGGGGGTTTTGTGTGTTGTCTGAAAGTTAGTCCTACCTACAGTGTGACGCCGAACACTGTATGTCTTTTATTTAAGAGCATTGGTGTTTGATAAGGTAATGCAAGTAATGCGGTGTTTGTTGTACTTCAATCTTTAGGTTTTGAAGAAGGTAATAGATGATCTTCAAGGTGAGACGGTCATTAGGTTCTATCCGCTCTATCTCCCCTCCCCCCTCCACCTCCTTGTTTATCCCCTTATCAATCCCTGTTATCCCCATCAAAAGGAAGACTGCCCTCCACCCGACGCCAGAGTGTGCCGCCTCCTTCCCCTTGCTTGTTTGTTTTCGTTCGTTTGTTTGTGTGTTTTAGAGTTTTTGTTTTGCTTGTTTTATATTACTTTGCCTTTGGTGGCAGTCGCCAGATGGGCGTATTTTGAAAGCAAAAAGTATTTTTCCACACACTTTTTCTATAACATTGAAGTAGTCATTCATTCAGTGTCGAGCTTGTAAATGAGGAGCGATTCTTCTGGAGGACTTCATTCCCGAGACGAGTTCCTCAGTTATTATTCTTGGCCCAATGAAGACGATCAGTCAACCCCGAAACTACTCTCCTGAATAAAGTTTTCCAGGACTACCTTTCATTTTATCGCCTACACAGCCGCCAGGCTCATTCGATAACACATTGACCACTACTTTCTTTAGCATCTCAGCGACTACATCATCCATTCTAGCTGTCTTTTTCTTTATTAGATCTCTCACAACACCCCGTAAGGGGCACGGCGATTTGCTCTCCTGGCCGCCGTGCTAACGGGACTCAGCGCCCCGTCCGGCCCCAGCTTGGCATCCTTTTTCTTCTGCTAACCCCTACTTCATCTTCTGTACCAATTATTTATCACCCTGCATCGTCCTTCCATCTACGTTTGTTTGTCGATCTCTGTATATCAGAGCTGTCCGTCAGGGGGGCGCGACCCTTTAGCTGGTCCTGCCTGTGTTGGTAGGTGGGTGCCTGAGCCGCCGTGGCGCTCTAGGGGGTCTTTGCTTCGCCAACCGGTAAATCTCCGAGGCTGGCCGGCCATTTTTAAAACGATGGTTGGGTCAGGGGTCGACTGGTTAGGCCGGCGTTCCGAGTAGGTGTCTCGATGGTAGACAGTGACTGCGCCGCGTGAGTTCGCACCCCCTTTTATACTCTACTTCTACTGGTTCTTGTACTACGCCTGTCAATACGTCCTCTTTTCCGCGCTTGTTAGATCCCTTCGCAGAAGAGAGATCCTGATTTCGATTTTCCTCGTTTCCTGGTGCTGAATTCCAGTTCCGGGTCTCCGCTTTCTAAATTGGACGTGTTTGATTTGAATGAGGAGTTTGAGTCCCGTTGTGATGCGCCCCGCCGTATGTGGGCCCGTGGTAGTGGCGATTTAGTGGTTGAAGTATCTTCGCGAGAGCAGTGTGGTGCTGTAAGAGATTTGTCCTTCCTTTTCGGAGGTCCCTGTTTCGGTTGTGCCCCACCCTCGCCTTAATATTGTTAAGGGAGTGATTCGCTCCAACGAATTACTGCAGTATATCATCTCGAGACCAAAGGATAGACTTTCGTCCCAGAGGGTTACGGACGTTTATAGGGTATCTAAGTCTGTTGGTCTCGCTAAGGTTCTTACGAGTACGCTCATCGTCACCTTTGAGCGTCAGGATCTGCCCCAGTTTTTTCGTGCTGGTGATCTTCGTGTCCTTGTGTCCCGTTATGTCGAGCTCCCCAGACGTTGTTTTAATTGTAACCAGTTTGGACATATGAGTAGCAATTGTAGGCAGGCTCGTCGCTGTGTAGCCTGCGCGTTGGTGTACCATGGCTCCTCTTGTTGGAATCATGAATGATGCGCCAATTGTGGAGGTTCCCATAGCGCGGCTTCGCGTTCTTGTCCCGTATTCCTTTTTGAGGAGGTCCTGGCTCTTCGGGACTCCCTCAGGCTGGACTTCCGTGAGGCCCGCCGTAGGGTGCGGGGGCAGCTCGCCCCCTTCCGTATTGCTCCTTCTCCCCTGCTTTTGGTCCCTCCTCGCGGTTCCTTCGTTGCGCCCTCTCCTTTGTCATTGGTCTCTTTTCATGTTCCTTCCTCTGTCACGGACCGTGAGACCGACCGAGCCGAGACGCTGGAGGATATCCGGCAGTTCCTCCCGGCGTCTGCCCCTGCTGTTCCTCCCGTTCCTTTGCCTCAGCGCAAACGGAAGGGTTCCTCCTCACCCCGTTCAGAGTCCATGCGCGCTGCCTCTGATGAGGCTGGTTTGGCCCCCGAGTCGGCGGTTGAGGCGTCCTCTGTTTTGATGTATTTTCTGGCCTTTTCCGTTGGCATTACCGATGTCATTGTCCGGGCGGAAGTTCACTCGGTTCCGTCTTATTCGCCTCCTACCCCGGCCCCTTCTTCCTTGCCCCTTACCTCTGTGCAGGTTTCTATGTCCCCTACCCCAGGTTCGTCTCCCTTGCCTCCTACCCCTGTTCCTTCATCTCCTGAACCTGTTCCCTCCTCACCCTCTGACCCTGCTCCATCCTCTCCATCTGATCCAATTCCCTCCTACCCTCTGACCTTGTTTCCTTCTCACCCTCTGTCCATGTTCCATCTTATTCGCATCTTAGTTCTCGTCCGTCTCTGCTCGGTCTCCCTTTCATTCCTGGCCATGAGCCCTCCACGTTGGGGGTTCGGTCTGGTTCTCAGCTGTCACCTACCACCGTTCACGCTGCCAAATCCGTGCTGGTTGCGTCCCCGGCTCATCGCAATTTGTCGCTTGCCTATTCTGGGCCTTCTAGTAGTCGGGGACCTTCGACGGTCTCCCTCACTAGAATCCCGACGTTGGTGTCGAGACGACAGTGATGTCTGCCATCCTACAGTGGAATTAAGGGGTTCTACTCAAGTGGGAGGAACTCCAGCTCTTGTTTTCTAGCGTCCGGCCCTCGGTGGTCTGTTTGCAAGAAAATAATCTTGGGGCTCGGCACTTCCGCACTTCCGGGTGTTTAATCCCATCCCCCTGGCCGCGGCCGTGTTCCATGGTGGTGCTTCGCTTTTAATTTCCTCTTCGCTATTTTCTGCGCCACTTCCCTTCCGTACTACCTTGCAGGCTGTTGCTGCGAGGGTTTTTATTTACAAGCTTTTAACTGGTTTTTTTTCTGTGTACATCCCCCCGGATTTTAGTTTGAGTTGGTCTGACCTTTTAGAGCTCACAAGTCAGTTACCTACCCCGTTCTTATTAGTTGGTGATTTTAATGCCCGCCACCCATCTTGGAGTGATACTGCCCGTAATCTCCGGGGCGGAGTGATTGAGTCCTTATTATCCGATTCCCTTTGTCTTTTAAGTTCCGGCGACTTTACTTCTTACCATGTTCAAACGGATTCGTTTAGTGCTGTAGACTTGTCCTTATGCTCGCTCGACTTCCGGTGGTCGACTATGGAGTCGAGTTTTATGCATCCGCAGCCGAGCGTTTATTGTGGAAGGTGGATTCGATCCACCACACCGGCCTTCGCCTTGCGACCGGTTCCTTCCGCACTTCCCCCATTTAGAGCCTGTTGGTCGATGCTGGGGAGATGCCACTCGCTCTGCGCCGCGTGCAGTGCATCACTCGCCTGTACGCACGAGCCCGGCGCCTCCCTCAGTCGCCAACAGCTCTCACTGCATCCGCAGCTGATCTCGATGGTGCCTATGCCGCCGAGAGACGCCAGTCATACCCTAAGCCCTTTGGGTTTAGGGCCAGGAAACTCCTTCGAGATGTAGATATAGCTCTCGGGCCGGTGGCGCCCCTGGTTCTGCCCAGGACGCCACCCTGGAGGATACCACACTTGGCTATTTGTCGCCACGCCTCTGCTCCCAAAGCTTGTACTGCGCCGGGAGTATTGCGTTCGACCTTTTTGGAGCGCACATCGTATCACGCTGGAACCGTGCCAGTGTATACGGATGGCTCCAAGTCCCAAGAGGGGGTCGGCTTCCACGCCGTATCCCCTCTGTTTGAAGTCAGCGGGGCTCTACCAGGCGCTGCGTCTGTCTTCACGGCCGAGCTGGTGGCAATACACCACTCGGTACGGGAGATTACGCGACGTGCCCGGTTCGGAGACCGGATTGTGATCTATAGCGACTCACAAAGCGCCCTGAGTGCTCTCGGGGCATTGGAATCTCCGCATCCCCTGGTTCGCGATATCCGTGACGCCACGGTTTTGGCGAGCCGGGCAGATTATCTTCTGCTGGGTTCCTGGACATGTAGGAATTGCGGGGAATGAGGGCGCCAAAGAGTCCGCGAAGACTCTGCGACCGGACCAGCGTTTCGCTCTTCCTCACACCGACTACATGGCAGGAATACGGGAAGCTCTTCGGACTACTTGGCAAAGAAGATGGGAGACGGTCGAAGGGAACTTAAAGTTGCGTGCCATTGCGCCGCGACTGTTTCCATGGACCTATCCCCCAATGCCGCGGCGGCTTCAGGTTGCTTTCTGTCGTCTCCGAATCGGGCACACTCGTGTGACGCATCGCTATTTGATGGAGCGCTCGCCTGCGCCCTATTGCAACGACTGCGTCGTCCCCCAGACTGTTCGGCACATTCTTGTCGAATGTCCCAGTCTGGGTGATCTTCGCGCACGATACCTGTCCCGGTACCGGGATGTGCGGGGTCGCTACCGCCTCTTCCTTGTACTCGGGACGGATTCGTGCATATAGACTTTTGGGGGGAGGCCGGGCTTCTCCCCTTTATTTAAGTTTTTTTTTGTTGTTTTTCTGTTGTTGTTTTGTAGGTTGCACTCTCCTGCACCGGGGTGAGGGGGACCTCCCCCCGCTGCCGGAGATTGCTTCCTGATTGTTAAGTTTTTCCAATTTTTATCATTGTTATGTTTTCATATTTTTATTTTAAAGTAGCCTAGTTCTAGGCTGTCGTGTTTTTCGGCGACTTATGCCCAAGTGGGCAGTTGCCAGATGGACTCTGTAAAAAAAAAAAAAAAAAATTCCGGGAGTGATCACTTCCCGATAGTCCTGTCGACTGCTTTTTCTGGCCCGTGCCTTTCCCTCCCTCCTCGTTGGGATCTGCGGCGAGCAAATTGGGTTGGGTTCCGGGAGGCTTCCTTTATTGATGCCTCCCGGGTTTCCTTCGATACCGTAAATTCAGCGGTCTCATATTTTACTACTCATAGTTTAGAGGCTTCTGAGCGCTTCGTTCCGCAAAGGTGCCCTGTTGCGCGGCACCACCGTCCCCTGGTGGTCAAAGGATTGCGCGTTGGCTATTTCTGCCTATCAGTTGTCCTATTACCGTTATAGGCGGAACCCGACCGTCTCGAATAGGGTCGATCGGAAACGGGCTCATCTCATCCGCCAAAGGATCCTCCATCGTGTCCGCCGTGAGTCTTGGCGCCGGTACGTATCTTCCATTTCTTCGTCCACGCCACTGACTCGGGTTTGGAAGCGGGTCAATAAGATCCTTGGTCGCTACGCTGGTCATGCCATCCCCACTCTGGACATCGGAGGCTCGCTTGTGTCCGATAGCCGGTTGGTCAGTAAAGCTCTGGCTAACCATTTTGCTTTGGTGAGTAGCGCTGGTAGCTATCTTCGACGGTTTCTCGATCATAAGGTCGCCATAGAGTCGCCTTTTAGATTTTACCACGTGCGCCACCTACTCTTATAAGGCTCTCTTTTCCGTGTATGAGCTGCGGGATGCTTTGTCCTACTGTAACTCCACCTCTCCCGGTGATGACTGCATCCACCACGACTTTCTCCGTCGTCTCCATCCCCACCCAGAGTTATATTTGGTTGACCTCTACAACCTGCTTTGGGACAAAGGAATCTTTCCGTACTCCTGGCGTTTGGGGGTTGCTGTACCCTTTCTCAAGCCCGGTAGATACGGTTTGGACCCCTGTCACTATCGCCAGATTGCTCTTTCGAGCTGACTCAGTAAGTTGTTCGAGAAGATGGTTCAAGTTCGCCTCACCTGGTTTTTGGAGTCCAACTCGCTCCTCTCTCCATTTCAGTGCGGTTTTCGCAGTGATCGTAGTACTCTTGACCACCTCATTCGTTTGAAAGACTCCGTTTTACGGGCCTTTTCCTCCAGGCATCAGGTGTTAGCGGTGTTTTTCGACATTCAGAAGGCCTACGACACCACCTGGAGATATGTTGTTTTACGTCAGTTATATGATTGGGGTATGAGGGGCTTTCTACCGGTTTTTATTCAAGAATTTTTATCGTCCCGTAATTTAAAGGTCGTATTGGGGATGCTTTCTCAGGCTTGCGGATTCTAGAGGAGGGTGTTCCCCAATGGTGTGTTTTGAGTGTGACATGTTTCGCCGTTGCCATTAATAGTCTGGTGTTCACTCTTCCGGAGGGAGTTTTGGCTTTCCTCTTCGTAGATGACTTGGCGTTGTTTTGTTCATCTCCCCGCTTGCCTTCTGCTGCCCGTCGATTACAGCTGGCAACTGATGCCGTGTCGGATTGTGCTGTCTCAAAGGGTTTCCGTTTTACGGTCACCAAAACGAAGGCCATGCATTTTTATCGGGGTTGTGGTGTCCTTGGTCCCCCTCCCCTCTTCTTGGATGGCACGGCGATTGAATATGTCCCCGTTTTTAAGTTCTTTGGTTTAACGCTTGATAGCAAGCTCACTTGGGTACCCCATTTGCGTCACTTGAGGGCGTCCTGTTCGAAGGCTAATGATTTGCTTATGGTTTTGACCCACACCACTTGGGGTGGTGATAGGCGCACCTTGTGGTCGCTTTACTCGGCACTGGTCCAATCCTGGCTGGACTACGGTTGCCAGGTGTATTCTTCAGCGTCTCCTTCAGCCTTGAAGATATTTGACCCTGTTCGTTCACTTGGGGCCCGTCTTAGTAGTGGAGCCTTTCGCACATCGCCTATCCCTTTTCCCTTTGTTGAGGGTGGCGTACTTCCCTTACGATACCACCGGCTGCAGGTGTGCCTACGATTAGTGTTTCGTGTTCAGCAATACCCTTCATCCCCGGTCCATAAGTGCCTTTTTTCTCCTTCCTCTTCGGCATCTTTGGACTTTTGATCGGCGGCCATCTCTACCCCGGCCTCTGGGGCTCCGGGTTGGGGACCATCTCTCTTCCCGGGGTTTTAGCCCTCCCATTCCCGCCGTCTCCGTGTTGGCGCCTCCGCCCTCCTGAGGTCTGTACTGCTTTTTTTTCATTCGGGAAAGGGTCTACTGACCTGTTTCTTGAACATGCGTGTTCCCATGCTCACCAGCGTCCCATCTATAATGACGGCTCGAAGTCGGACCTCGGTGCTGAGGCAGCCGCGGTGTCCTCTACGGAGTCTCTTCGGTCCGCCCTCCCTCCTGTAGCATCCGTTTTTACCGCAGAGTTGATGGCCATTCTTTTTGCTTTTAATTTGATTTTCTCGATCAATTCTTCAGATTTTATTGCTGTTAGCGATTCCCGGCCTGTTTGGGGGAGAGTTCGTTCTTTTACGTCCACACCATTTGGTTTTACGGATTCGCTCCTGGATCGTCAGAAATGCCTCCTGTTACAGGGTGGCGTTCTGTTGGGCTCCGGCTCATGTTGGAGTCCAGGGCAACGAGTCGGCTTATCGGCTGCTCCGCTCGGCTGCCCTCGAGGTGCCGGATGCAGCCCCTCTGCCCTTTAGGGATTCCTACCCCTAATCAGGGCGTATGTCTTTTGTTTGTGGCAGAGAGAATGGGATTCGTTTCCCTCTTCTAAGCTGTCCGTTCCTTGGGAGTTTGTTCATTGCAGGTTGCGAATTGGGCACACGCGACTCACACATGGCTATTTAGTTTCAGGTGGAGGCCGAATTGCCGCTGGTTGTCTCTTTTGCGGCGGTGAGCTGTTTGTGGCTCACATTTTAGTAGTTTGTCCCCGCCTTGCTTCTCTTCGAAATTCTTGCTTCCCTACCCTTTCTGGCGTCGCCTTCCCTGCTCGACTTCGCTTTATTTTATCAGAGGACTCCCTTTAGTTGTCCTCCATCCTTACATTTCTATCATGAAGTGGCGTTTTATCCCTTATATAAATTCTTTGCATTTTTGTGTTTAGCTTTATGGTTTTATCTTTTATCCCGTGCCGTCCCCCCCCCTGCGGCTGGCGCATGTCATTTGTTTATTGCCCCAGCCGCCATTGTTTTTAGAATGTGTGCTGTATGCCCGTAATTTAAGTGTGCGTCTCTGTGTGTTGTACTGTTTTCTTCTAATCCTTTTCTTTTCCCCATTTTTATTGAGTGTCTCCCACGCCTCTTCTGACTTTTTTCGGGCGACCCCGTTTTAACAGTGCTGCCATTAAGAATGCATTAGAATTGGGCAGCTGTGACCTTGTTTTCCCTTAAACTAAACTCTCTCACAACACTAACAACCTGTTGCGTGCTTCTCTCTTCCATACCCGGATACAACCCCATGTGCACTCACGAATCCAATTATATTCACATTTGTATCATCTTCCTTACCCACATTATATAACTTAGCAAAGTATTCTCGCCATCTACTTTCTAACCTCATTGTTCACAATAACCCTGCCATTTATACCGATGAATCAACTTTCAGAAGTCCTGAAGGATGCTAGATATGGCCTGTGCATCTCACAACGAAGTTTAACTTTTAAAGCGGGACTGGGACTTAAGACTAGAACTAATTTACCTTCTTTGACAGGTGGATGGCAACCGAATCCCTCTTCGACCACATCTTCACATCAAAATCTGATGTTTGGAGTTTCGGGATTTTGCTCTGGGAAATCGTCACACTTGGTAAGTTTGCCAGTGCTCAGCCGACGATGTCTACCACGAAGAATTGCAATGGGCAGAATGAGTACCAAATTCAACCATCAAAGTTGAAAACACCTTGAGTGTTCTTCAACCACATTGTTGTGGCACTCTCGGGTGGTACTAGTTTTTCAATCATTTTTCCTTTTTTGATCTCGAAGAGTTCTCGCTAGCCTAGTGTATGAGGCGTTGGATTTCTGACGTCGAGGTGCGGAGTTTAATACCCGCGAGCGCCGTTAAAAAACATCATCGTCGTCACGAGCCGGGCCCCCTATTTAGCAGATGCGCCCCGCCTACAGTAGATCTACACGTCATCCCGCACATAGCCATTCACAACACCGCTACCATTTCATTTCCCGTCTCCATAGCTCAACATATGCACTCTCTCTCGATTCTGAAACCCTGCTGATGGAGTACTCTCATCCAAATACCTTTTCCGTAGAACGGCTGCCTCCCTTCCCCTTCTGAGGTACTAATGGTTCAACGATCAGTGGTTGGTGTAAAAATACATAATACTACCCACATAACCCCCTTACGAGGAGCGATTCCTGGTGCCTTTGTAGTCACTAGCGACTATCATGCTAATCTTTATGTGAACTTCATTAACCGATCGAGGAACGGGTTGTAAAACCTAGTTCTTTTAGAACCTTTTCCTCTTATTGGTGTATATATATATATTTATTTATTTATTATTATTTTAGGTATTATTTTTCTTCAACATAATTATATTAATGTTGTAATAACTACACACAAATTTAATTTCATCCGTTTCTTCACCATAACTGAATTGTATCACTCACTAAGGCAACCAGAGCTCTGTTGCAATATGAGTTCGTTCATGAAATATATTCCAGATTTGTTATGATTGAACAGTTCTGGATTTTTTATGGGTCGTAATATTGGAAGGAGGTGGAAACGTTGTTGATGACGATGACCGTTGTCTGACGAATAAATGGATGACTTTCTTCGTTCCAGGATCGACTCCGTATCCCGGGATGTCGGCGGCGGATGTGATGAAGAATATCAAAGACGGGTACAGGCTGGAGAAGCCTGCCCACTGCCGCAGGGAGGTCAGTAGCCGTGGAAAAGGGGCATTGGGTGGAGAGAGGCAATGGATCTCCCGTGTTGGTATCCCTATCACTGACAAAGCCCATGCGAAACCGGGTCCAAAGGAGCTCCCGTGTTGGTATCCCTGACAAAGCCCATGCGAAACCGAATCCAAAGGAGCTCCCGTGTTGGTATCCCTGACAAAGCCCATGCGAAACCGGATCCAAAGGAGCACCCGTGTTGGTATCCCTGACAAAGCCCATGCGAAACCGGGTCCAAAGGAGCTCCCGTGTTGGTATCCCTGACAAAGCCCATGCGAACCGGGTCTAAAGGAGCTCCCGTGTTGGTATCCCTGACAAAGCCCATGCGAAACCGGGTCCAAAGGAGCTCCCGTGTTGGTATCCCTGACAAAGCCCATGCGAAACCGGATCCAAAGGAGCTCCCGTGTTGGTATCCCTGACAAAGCCTAGGCGAAACCGGGTCCAAAGGAGCTCCCGTGCTGGTATCCCTGACAAAGCCCATGTGAAACCGGCGTCCATTAATAGAAAGCGTTAGAAAGAAAGAAAGCCCCTCCCCCCTTCTCTTCTTTCTTGCTTTTGTTTCGTTTTTTTATGTTTTTGTTTGGCTTTTTTTTTTGGGGGGGGGGTCTAGAGAATTTTAAAGTAGCTTAGTTCTAGGCTGAACTTTTAATTACAGTGACTTATGCCCTTGGTGGTAGTTGCAGGTGGATACTCTGTGCACCCTGTTGCACTTAGTACCTGGAAGTGCTCCAGATCATCTCGGCGGCCTGAGTGCATATTAGGGAGGCTCCATCGTCACTGGGATGGAACCTGGGAAAGTTGGTGGTGCGCTCCACCTCTCCCACACTCAGCACTACTGTACCTTTTTATTATTCTTATTAGTTATTATTATTAGCATTATTCTTATTTAGTAGTAGTATTTATTAGTAATATTATTTTAGTATTTTATATTATTTATTATGTATTATTATTATTGTCTATTACTATCACTGGGTATTATTATTTGTATGTCATTATTATTATTTAATAGTATTATTTATTTTATCATTATTACAGCTATCCCCCTCAACCTTTTCTACCGGCACTTTGTACCGGGAGGAGTGTTCCCATCTGGACAGTTTAGTGCAGTAGCCCTGGTGCCTGGGTGGACTGCATGCCCTCCTGGAATCACCTAGTACCAGAGTATGATAATAATTAGGTGATCATTGATCACCCACCCTCCTCGTTAGTGGACCCACCTATCTCTACTTCTCTTTATTACATACCCTCCTCCCCCTTTCCACACTTGCTCTTCTCTCCTCAGAGGTTCCGGTGGTTGCCCGGCGCACTTTCGTCCTATTATCCTCCTTAGTCGAGTGGCAGTGGATACCGTGATGTCCCTACCTGCTGCGAGGGCCGAAAGACCAGTGGCTAGGGCAAGTATCAGGTACTGGGTGTGTTGGGCCGTCGTCTGCTCACCTTCCTCCAGTACACATATGAAGTGGCTCTGTCGGCACCATCCTTTATGGTTAAAGCTCGAGGACAATTTCGCCTAAATGGCGGGCCTGGTTGCCAATGCCCATCATACCTCGAACCCTGGACCGAGTATGTGTGAAAGATCACATTATGGAATCTTCTGACCCTATCGAGACTTATTTTAACCTCCCGATTCATTGGGGGCTAATCCAGGTGAAGCCATAATATAAGGGACAGTAAGAACAAGTGTATTTAAATATTTATTATAGAAGTTTAACAAAACGGTGAGACTATAGCTCGCTGTAGCTCTCGGGCCGGTGGCGCCTCTGGTTCTGCCCAGGACGCCACCCTGGAGGGTACTACCTTTTGACTATTTGTCACCGCACCTTGCTCACAAAGCTTTTACAGCGCCGGGAGTATTGCGGTCGGCCTTTTTAGAGCACACTGGATCCGTCCCAGTGTATATGGATGGTTCCTAGTCTCGGGAGGGGGATCGGTTTTTGCGCCGTATCCTTTCTGTTTGAAGTCAGCGAATCTCTACCAGGCGCTGTGTCTGTCTTCACGGCCGAGCTGGTTGCAATACACCCCTCCGTACGGGAGATAACGCGTTGTGCCTCGTCGGAGACTGGATTTTGAGTTTTAGCCACTCAAAAAGTGACCGAGTGCTCTCGGTCCATTGGAATTTCTGCTTCCCAGTGTTCGTGCGCCACGGCTGCCATGAGCCAGGTGGATGTCGAGATTATCTTCTGCTGGGTTCCTGGACATGTAGGAATTGCGGGGAATGAGCGCGCCAAAGAGTCCGCGAGGATTCTGCGACCGGACCAGCGTTTCGCTCTTCCTCACACCGACTACATGGCAGGAATACGGGCAGCTCTTCGGACTGCTTAGCAAAGAAGATGGGAGACGGTCGAAGGGAACTTAAAGTTGCATGCCATTGCGCCGCGACTGTTGCCATGGACCTATCCCCAAATGCCGCGACGGCTTCAGGTCGCTTTCTGTCGTCTCCGAATCTGACACACTCGTGTGACGTATCGCTATTTGATGGAGCGCTCGCCTGCGTCCGTACCCCAGACTGTTCGGTACATTATTGTTGAATGTCACAGTCTGAGTGATCTTTGCGCGCGTTGCCAGTCCCGAGACCGGGATGGGTGGGGTCGCTACCGCCTGTCACTCGTACTCTGGACGCCTTCGTGCACACATACTTGTGGACTATATCACTATCTGGAGGAGTCTTGCCTCGTCCATTTTATTTAATTCGCTATGGCGTTGGTCGCATGATCCTGCGGAGGGGGAGGCGGACCTCCCCCGGTGACCGAATGCGTTTCCTTCTTCTTGCTCCCCCCCCCTCCTTTTTCTTTGTTTTTTTTGGAGAGGGGGATTGGCTGTTTTTCTTTGTTTTTTTTATAGATTTGTTTTTATTTTTAAATATTCTAGTATTTAGCTGGAAATTAATTACGGCGACTTATACCCTGACTGGTAGTCGCCAGGTGGTCGCTTGATAAAATTAAATAGAATCCATATCGGCTGTGTTTAGTCAACGAATGGAGTATAATTTGGGGTGGACTTTACTATGGTTGCTATACGCTGCACTGACCTGAAACCCCACCCTTAGCCTGCAGATCCCCCCTGAGAAAAGCATCGGATGGTTTATCTATTTTTAGGATAAAATAAAATTTATTTGATGGTTTTGATTTTTTTTTTTTTTCAGATTTATAATATAATGAATTATTGCTGGAATTCGGACCAAGGCAAGAGACCCTCTTTTGGCGACCTTGTCCACACTTTTGAATCCTTAATTTTGACTGAAGTTGAATATATTCACCTCGACAATTTTCCAGACCACACCTACTACAACTTCAGCACGGGTTCTACCAGTGGAGAGCTCCTGTAGTACTCGTTTTAATTGATAGAATATTGGTTATTGTACTCGTAGATTATCTTTAAAATATTGATTTGCATAAGTTTATAATTAGTAATTACACACAAACACCAATTAACTTGTAAGAACCATAATCATATTAAGAAAATAATCACTAATGAAATAATAACCAGTTGTCTGGTATAGGTGCAATGAATGAATCGCCAGCGACAGCTACGGTATTTTTCGTTTTCTGTGATGTTATTTGTAGTTACCAGGAATTAGGAAAGATGGCTTCCAATATCGTCCTTTTCTCTGCCATATTATTTTGCTTAAATTAAAACCTGAGATTATTTTAAAACTTAGCTTGGGTATTTTTATGTAAAACCGTTTTTGTTTCATTTTCTTGTTTATGTAAAACCGGTTTTAATTGTTTCATTTATTTGTTTATGTAGATCCGATTTTAATTGTTTCATTTTCTTGTTTATCGCTCGCTAAATACAAGGATTCAAACTTCGGGAAGCGGGGCAGGTGGTTTAGGGGAATGTCGGAACCCGGGGACACGACTTTGTAGGGTGGTATTTGTTGGAGTTTGAAGTCAAAGTCCATTTTAATCAGCACTTTGTTCCGATCCTGCCCCAAATATTGGTTATAGGCTTACGAAAAAAGCTTTACTGAAATTTTAAGTTTAAACTTCGTCTCTCCTCTTTAACTTTCCCAACCTATTTTGTTGTTTTTTTGCCACTGTTACGAGACGGAAGCTTTTAAATGACAAAGTATTTTAGCCATTTATGTATATCTATAAGTTGTTAAAAGTTGTAAATTTTAGATATTTTGCGTCGTTTTTAGGTTGTTTTTTTTTATGGGGAGGGGTGTATTTGTCTTGATATACAAATATGGCGGCTGGTCCGTGAAACAGAAAATCTAAACGCATTTGGAAAGTTTTCTTTGGCAATATTTATTTCCGTCATTTTGTTGATATTATGAGTTTTATCGCAAACTTCCATTAGTGATCGAAATAGGGAAGGGGGGGGGGGTTATCTTTATCTTTTAACCTGATGGGCACAAAATGCGCTTTGGAGTTCTTGTGTTCTCTGTACGAACTTGTTCCTTCTTGCCCCCCCCCCCCTCCAGACCCCAACATTGAGATGGAAAGGTATTTCGTCTAATTTTGATATTTTTTTTCTTTTCCTTCATTTATTTTCCTATCTTCTTTCTGAATTACAACGGCCTCGTTGGATTATACCTGTTTTTTTTAATGATCACTTGCTGCTACTCTTTCCTCCCTCCATTTCACTTCCCCTAACCACCAATTTCATTTTTTTTTTTTTTAGGTCCGAGTCTCCTGCCCAACATAAAGATCAGTATGACAATCACTCGGAAACCCGTGGCGAATGGTAGTAATGCATTTTGCCACCAGACACTGATTAGGGGACCCTCGATAGTCTGAAGTAAGGCCACCTGTATCACGTCACTGGAGTGTGGCTGAAAAAAAAAAACCTTCGGTAGGGTCTCTAGTCGGAAAAGGGATGTGTTTTGTGTGTGAAGAAAGTGAGAGACAGACAGGCGTGTTGTAAGTGGCTTTGTCTATGATAACGTTCGTGTACGGGACTGCTCATGCACCTGCCTTGGTACCCCGCAGTGATTGGGATAATTATTTTTACAAGTTTAATCCAATCACCCCCCCTCGGCGCGGTTTCCCTTAGTTAAGTGTTCCCATTCATTATTTGCCCCCTAGTCATTCAAACTTTTAGATCACCCCACCATTTGCTTGGTGGCACTCATTTATCCCCCACGTTCACGGAAGTTCTCAAGTTCTCTTCCACTTTCGGAATGATTGATGCCACCAAAGCTAGGACAACATCAAACGCCTCCTCTCAGACTGCCCAAAGCTCGCACTACGGACAATATATCCTCTCTTAGGGACCTGCAGACCCGGCTAGCCCCCTTTCCCCCAGCTCGCAGAATAGAGGTAGGGGGGGGGGAAGCTAAAGTCCCTGGCTCAAGTTAAGATTACTTGTGAGATCGGATGTTTTTTCACATCAGGCAGATTATCTCAAATCCAGAAACTGATTGCCTCTTCACGAGAACGATTTCCTATGTATGTTCAAGTGTTAAAATGTCCAAATTCCGACCAGTATTTGCGTGTGAGGGTGGAGAGAAGAGAACCATTGCAAGACTGCTAGATCCCAATTTGTCTGTTTTGATAAGAGTTTTTATCACCATCTTTGCTTTTGAAGCCTTTTCATTGGGGTTGTACTGTTTAACATGGACCCCGAACCTTGGATATCTACGGGATATGGCAGCAACCATGAAGTGGTTCTGAATCGAGGCTCCATCCGATGACTAACCACAGTCGATGTGACTTCACCTCTGTCAACTAAGGATAAATGTTTCCATATATCTAGACCGTACCCCCCTTAATAGGGTGGGGGGGGGGCAGTTATGAACGTTTAAAATTTCATGCCATTGGCATGTTTTTATGTGGAGGTGCTTCGTCTCCTGATATAAGTTTGAATTTAAAATCTCAGAGGACGCATTTTCACACTTGGTGTTATTTCATGTTCCATACCCATGGGTCATTATGTTCAAAAGTGTTCAGCGCTCTTTTCACATATTTGCTCAATCTCTGTTCAATATGAAATACCAATAACTCGCGAGCCTCTTTTATATCAATTATAATTAAAAATTATCGACGTAGGTGTTGGGTTTGTACACACTGGAGAGGTTGAGAAGATTTCTAATCATTAACTTTATTGAACATATACCCATTTATGTTCAATAAAAGAGAAACATAGGGTCATTTTTCTCAGGATAGTTTCCATTATATTTTAATTAGAGACTCTATTATTGTAATCTTCTTATCTCCAGTCCTCTACAAGCTCCATGACTTCGATTTTAATGCAATGAAACTTAAGTCTTTCCTCCTCTCTAATGGGAAGAGATTAATGTGTTTATCTGTGAAAGTAATTGGTTCGAAATTGGATAGATTTAAGCTTAAATTATGTTTGGTTTTAGCCTACTTCAATGTTTTTGGAAAGGTCAAAGAGTATAATTTCATATAGCTTTGGGTGATGTATGTATAGCATTATCCTCACCAATAAATACGAGCATGTAGAAAATTATAGTGGGCCAATATTTTCTTTTAAAACCCCCTAATGAACAGGTCGCACAGGATGAGGCTTAGGATACAAATGACCCCTTGTCACGATCACTCGAAGACCCGTAGGAGTCACTACCAACCATTCTGGGAATCCCCGGCTCTTGTGTAGATTTGTAGTATGTACTTATAATAGTTACTTGTGGTACTTGTTATATTCAGCAAACGGTTGCCAAGTTTATATTTTGTTTAATTGTAAATTTTATATAAAAAATAATGAAGAACTGTATTTTTACCTTCGAGTAAATTGGCAGACGGTGCATAAGAGGGACATCGACGGTAAGCTGCTTTCTTCTCTAATAGTTGCACGAATGTATTTACTTCCTTTGGGTTGGGGCTGGGAATTTACCAACGTTCGCCTCTCTACTGGAAGCCGCTCTATCTCATACTCTTTTTCCACTCAACATCACATTGATTAAAAAAAAAACCCACTTCCTTTCTTCAAAGCGAGCTAACCCCATTATTTTTCGGTACCATCCCACGAAGCCGAAGCACATTTCATCGTTTCCGTTGTCTTCCCTGAAGCATAGAAAATTATTGACAGGTTGAGGTATAGTGGAAGCCTACCGTCCGTTGTTATGACGCATCTTCCTACTTCTAGGTGTGTGATTGCGGCGACTTATGCCCAAGTGGGCAGTCGCCAGATAGCCTGCTAAAAAACACTCCACTTCTAGGCCTCGGTTCTCTTAACATAAATACTCGCCATTAGAGCTGTACTAGATAGTAATTTGGTCAGGTATATGGCTAAATTACTTAGCCGTATTCCCCATATTCGATTAATTTTGAAAGTCGATCCGGATACCTAGTTGAGCGTCAGCCGAGTGTGAGACGGCCCTCAAACAGAAGCGTTATGCTTGATGCGCTATAAGCGCATTTCACTGTCGGTGGATTTCGTCGGGCTAGGTTCCGGTATAAGTGTCTTCACTTAACGGGAAGAGCCCTCTAGCAGAGGTGAGAAAGCGAGTTAAAAGGATTCTGGGCAAGTTCTCGCAGGACCCTCCCTCCCGTTCTCCAGGAGAATGGGACCGCTTTTTCCGCCTTGTCTATTCGGGATGCTCCTCCGCCAGCATTCAATGCACTCCCTGATGTCGCGGAAGGCCGCCGACTGGACTTTACCTCCAGAGGCGGAGAACCCTTCAACGACAAGTTTACTGTGAGTGAGTTGCGTTCCGCTCTTGCTTCGTGCGCAGACACCGCCCATGGTACGGACGATGTCCCGTACGCCATGCTTCGACACGTGGGCGAGCGAGGCATGGCCTTTTAGATTTGTTCAACAGGATCTGGGTGGAGGGTCTCCTCCTAGAGTCCTGGCGAATCGCTACTGTGCTCGCCTTTCGCAAACCGGGGAGAGATCACTCTACTCCGACCGGTTCCCGCCCAATCTCTCTAACCTCTTGCGTGTGCAAGTTGATGGAGAAATTCGTAAATGTTAGATGAGCCTTTTATCTTGACAGCGGAGGCCATCTGTCTTCTGCACAGTGCGGCTTCCGCAAGTTCTATTCCACGTCGGATGCTCTGCTCCGACTGAAAAATGCCGTCTGCGAGGCCTTCCTTCGTAAACAGCACTACGCTACGGTGTTTTTCGATCTGGAGAAGGCTTATGATACCGCATGGCGATACGGTATCATGGAGACTCTCCACACGATGGGGGCAAGAAACCGCCTCCCAATCTTTATATCTGAATTTTTGCAAGATCGTCGATTCTGCGTACGGGTGGGGGAAGCCCTCTCCAGCCCAATGTAGCAGGAAGACGATGTCCCGCAGGAAAGTGTCCTCAGTGTCACACTCTTTGCCCTGAGCATCAATGGCATCACCTCGGTGCTGCCGGAAGATGTTCTCGCTACGCTCTACGTGGACGACCTTTCGATCTCTTTTGGCGCGACCCAGATGCCAACTCTAGAGCGTCGACTCCAACAAGCATTGAACTGCGTCTTTTGCTATGCCGAAGCGCACAGGTTTCGGTTTTCCTTGGCCAAGACTAAGGTGGTGCACTTCTGCCGCCATCCACGGCTCCACCCTGACCCAGACTTGTTTCTTAATGGGGTACGCCTGGAAGTGGTTGAATCGCACCGTTTCCTTGGTCTTGTATTTGACCGACGCCTCACCTGGGAGGCTCATATTCGCAGCCTTAGGGTCTCTTGTACTCACGCCATGGATATTCTCCGTTCCTTGACGTTCAACGTTTAGGGCGCTGATAGGGCTACTGCCTTACTTTTTTATCGATCCTTTGTTAGTTTGAAGCTCTACTACAAATGCGAGTTTTATGCATCCGCAGCCGAGCGTGTATTGCGGAAGGTGGACTCGATCAACCAAACTGGCCATCGCCTGGCGACCGGTGCCTTCCGCACTTCCCCCATTGAGAGCCTACTAGTCGATGCTGGGGAGATGCCACTCTCTTTATGCCGTGTACAGAGCATTATTCTCCTGTATGCGCGAGCCCGGTGCCTCTCTGTTGCCAACAGCTCTCACTGCATCCGGAGCTGATTTCGACGGTGCTTATACCGCCGAGAGAGCTAGGTATAGCTCTCGGACCAGTGGCGCTCCTGGTTCTGCCCAGGACGCCACCTTGGAGTGTACCACATTTGGCTATTTGTCGCCACGCCTTTGCTCCCAAATCCAGTACAGCGCCAGGAGTTTACGTTCGACTTTTTTGGAGCACACCTCGCGTCACGCTGGAAATGTGCCAGTGTATACGGGTGGTTCCAAGTCCGAAGAGGGGTCGGCTTCCACGCCGTATCCCCTCTGTTTGAAGTCTGGGGCTCTGTCAGGCGCTGCGTCTGTCTTCACGGCCGAGCTGGTGGCAATACACCACTCGGCAAGGGAGATTACGCGTCGTGCCCGGTTCGGAGACCGGATTATGATCTATAGCGACTCACAAAGCGCTCTGAGTGCTCTCTGGCATTGGAATCTCCGCATCCTCTGGTTCGAGATATCCGTGATGCCACGGTTTTGGCGAGCCGGGCAGATGTAGAGATTATCTTCTGCTGGGTTCCTAGACATGTAGGAATTGCGGAGAATGAGCGCGCCAAAGAGTCCGCGATGACTCTGCGACCGGACCAGCGTTTCGCTCTTCCTCACACCGACCAAATGGCAGGAATACGAGCAGCTCTTCGAGATCTTGGCAAAGAAAATGGGAGATGGTGCAGGGGAACTTAAAGTTGCGTGACATTGCACCACGACTGTTTCCATGCACCTACCCCACAATGCCACGAAGGCTTCAGGTTTCTTTTTGTCGTCTCCAAATTGGGCACACTCACCGGACGCACCGCCATTTGGTGGAGCGCTCGCCAGCGCCCTACTGTGAAGACTGCGTTGTCCTCCAGACTTTTCGGCGCATTCTTGTTGAATGCCCAGTCTGGGCGATCTTTGCGCACGTTACCTGTCCCAGTACCGTGATGGGTGGGGTGTCTACCGCCTGTTCCTTGTACTCGGGACGATTGCGTGCACATTGACTGGTGGACTTGTAGACTTTGCGGGGGAGGCCGGTCTTCTCCCTTTTATTTAACCAGTTTTTTTGTTTTGTTTTTATCCAGTATAGGTCGCACATTCCTGCGCCGGGAGGACCTTCCCCCGACGCAGGAGCTTGCTTCCTGCTCTTTGCCTTTTTCCTTTTTGGAAATTTTTAGTGTTGGGTTTTGTTTTTTTTGTGTGTTTTTTTAATCTGATTTTAATGTAGAGCCTAGTACTAGCTAGGTTTTTAATACAGCGACTAATGCCCAAGTAGGCAGTCGCCAGATGAGCTCTTAAAAAAAAATACCCACTTGAGCGGATATTTATATAATTCCCCAGAATTGGATTAAGCATATCATTCAGGGTCTCATTCTTTATATATATTCTTTATACCTGTAATAATAATATCCCGTCATCATTTGACCATTGTTTCGTGAGTCTGGCATGCATACATGACGTGCGCAATGCATTCTCATGAGAATCTCGGTGAAATGTTTATTTTCTAAGCTTTCGGACTTGAGCAAATGTCCTTCAGAGAGGTTGCCAGTATGATGTCAGAGTTGAGAATGGTTCAATGAAACTAAGGGGGGGGGAGGAAGTTTCGCCCAACCTCCCTTGTGGTCATATTAGGATGACTGGAGGGGACGGGAGACTCCCGCCGCCAATACCCCAAGAGATAGCAAAGTTGGAAATACAGGCGTAGGGTTGACAGGTGACCAATTATGGCGGTGGACATACAGCTTTTACATTTTTCTAGTTCTAAATTATGGGTTATGTTAGATTAATGTTCTCTTCTAGGTATCTCATTGTTCGTAGAAGTCTTTTATGTAGAAATTTACTTCACTTCTTCATTTATCTTTGTTGTATAGGTTGGGAAGAGGCGGTGTGATCAATCAGTCATTGGGTTATTTGTACCGTGATTTCTATATCCTCATGGAACTTTTCTCTTAGTTTCTTCACTCTTTCATCTATTATTTTGTTGAGTGATTTTAATTTAGCCTTCTCTGTGAGTATCACGCTCACTCTGCCTATCTCCTCTTCATATAATGATAAGCAGCATCAATCGATTTGTTCTGTATAATTTGCAGTTTTATAATGTTTGATTTCGAGATTATGTGCATTAGGATTACCGGGTACACCATCGCTGACTGTATAAATGCTTGGTAGATCTTTTTGTTCTTTCCGTTTAGCGAACTGAGCCTGTAGATTAGTATCGGTCCTCCTTTTCCTCTGTTAACTCTGTGTTACGTGCTTGCTAAATCCCGTTGTAGTGATTTTCAATCCTAGAACTTTAGTCTCGTTCGTATATCTGTATAGTTTTTCTTCAACGTAGATATCTAAGATTTCTTCTAAACATTGGTATAATCTTAAATTTGTTCGTATTTGTACTAATTTTTTATTTTTCTTTCGTACTATTTTACTTTTCTGTCGTCAATCTTGTCTGCATTTCGCCGTTCCGGTAAAGGCATACGACTCTTTGCGTGCCGTTGTTAGCGAACTGGATATTTAGGCATCTCGGTGAGACGTAGTGGGAAGTTTGAGTTTTACTATGAGTATAGAGTTGGATTTAGACGTAAGTCCCTGCAAACGATATCAACGCTGGTCTTTTCCTTTTTTTTAGTCATTTTCTCAATGAGACCGAAATCTGCATCGTTTTCTCAATCCAGATTAGTCCTTGCATAGTTCATTTGCCTCAATGTGCTCAATCAGTCATTGGTTTATAGGTGATTTCCACTTATGGGGGCTAATGTTCTATAAATGTCCCTTAGTTATGGAGTTTACCAATTATAATAGTCACCAATTTATAGGGGTGTACCCGAGGAGAATTACCAATTTATGGGTAACCAACTCATATGAACGTGAATTAAGTATCTGATTCCAAAGATGAATTCTTCACTGTTTTCTTATTTTTCGCTGGGCTTACCGAAGGTTACAGGGTAATTGAGGTAAAGAAGGACGTTGCAAAAATATACTTTATTCTAATATTGGCCTATAACGAGGCAAGCGGTACGTCACGAAGTTACTTTGCAGGTGCCTAGCTGTCTATATATATATTCAACGCGAAGTATTAAATTCTGGAGCGGCAAGACTTGCTGAACTTAAAAGGGGTAACGTGAACGAGATAATCTTAACGACTGTAATCTAGTAATCTTAACAATACAATAATCATGCTAACTGAGCTGCTCCGATTATATATATATATATATATATATATATATATATATATATATATATATATATATATATATATATATATATATATATATATAGAAGAAGGAGCAAATGCAAGTTCTGCGGGTGATAACAACCACCACAGGGCTTTCGCCATATTTATTTTCTGCCTTTGAAAACAATTTTGAAGACAGAAAATAAATATGGCGAAAGTCCTGTGGTGGTTGTTATCACCCGCAGAACTTGCATTTGCTCCTTCTTCTTTGTATGTGACTTGGGGATGAGCCTTTAAATTGTGAGCGGGTAAGAAGATGTGGTACAAAAATTCCTTGGAGGTTCCTAGCTTAGAGAGATACTGCGTTTGATGGGGTAATGCTTTGGGCGAAGTAGAGTCACTGTGCCTGGTAACTCAGCGGTAGAACATCTGACCGTCAATCAGCAGACCCGGGTTCGAGTCCCGGCCAGGAATTTCAGACTTTTTCCCATGGCGTTATCTTTGTCTTCTTGGTAAAGAATTGCCTTCATTGAGTCGCCCTCTGCTCTCTTTGATTCTAGTCTTCTTCTAATGTCCCTTTCTCTTACCTCTAAAAAAAAACAAACTGTTTCTTGTCTCATTGCTCATTCGCGTCCAATTTCTCTTTCTTGTAATATATATATATATATATATATATATATATATATATATATATATATATATATATATATATATATAATATTTATTTATTTCTTAGAGGGCGTGGCATAGAATCATCATTCTCCACCCTAAAGGCAGAGCTAATGAAAGCTGTGTAAGTCGAATAATTACTTGCATATCCCAAGTTTTATCATTATAACAGGATGCGCTTGTTACAGCTTTGTGATACAATTCCTTTTGGCCAGCAGGTATGTTTACTCGGGTGTTTCGTAGACTTCCGTCTTTCGATAAATCTATTCTGAGAGGCGAAATATTTGTTTACTCGTTTTCTTATTGACATAGGTCATTTTGACCTTTGGCGCGTTCGTACATTGTTTGTCCCGCGCTCACTTCCAACGGTCGCATGCCTTATATATATATATATATATATATATATATATATATATATATATATATATATATATATATATATATATATATATATATATATATATATATATCAACAAATGTATTACATTCCTTATTTTTGTATTCAAATCCATAGATGCAAATTAATCTATACATTCTCAATTCTTTATTTCAATATTTGACATTTATTTTATAGGAGTAGAGTATGCTGGGATTTAATAAGACCACCGCACGTCCATTTTTTTAGAGGTTTTCGCTGGGCCTATTGAATCCTGCAATTTGGTGCCGGTAGCTTACTTATTACATAATCCGATCACTACAGGTTTATAATTTTAGAAAATGCCTTCCAGATGAAATCAAGTAGAGAGATAGGTCTTTAATTCTCTACTTGGGTTGGTGGTTTTCCTGTTTTATGAATAAAGATCATTTTAGCGACATTTAGCTCACCTGGGAAGTAGTCTGTATTTAGGATGGCATTTAAAACATTTGCAGATACCTCAAGAATGTTGTCAGACACTTCCTCATAATTCCTCTTAGTGAGTCATATTCCCGGCGCCTTCTGATGAAAAGGAGATATTGTTGTATTTATTTCCTGTTTGGTAATCATTGCGAACATATAAGTAAGGAAAACAAAAGTAAATCGTGGTTGGCATATACAAATAATGTTCCTAGCGAATTGTGGCCAACAAGTAGGATTACCAATGAAGACTGCGTGTAATGTGTTTGTATCTTAGGGGATATCTAGGGTATGTTCTGTGTTGTACAGTGGCTATGAAATGTATGTTGAGTGTTGTTATCAAGAGATATTAATGCTGTCAACTTCCTTGGAAAGAAAGAAAACCCCTAAATGGCTATTTTTTTACTCAACCCGCTCCCTCCATTCGGGACCGAACCTGAGACCGTTAAGTCAGTTGCACATGCCTTTACCCACTCAGGCACGATTCCAAAAAAAATAGTTATGGGTATGCCACCAGTTTATAGTAGGTCGCCTGTTTATGTGTGATGGGCTAAGGCAGACTCTTTATTTTTCTTTTAATGGGGAATTCGCCAGTAGGCTGGGTTCGAATGGTAACCTGGTTGTTGCTTGGCAGAAGGAAGGAATCGGAAGAAAAATGGCGGTTTTGTAGGCTTTAATCTTGGCTTAGGGATACCTCAGTTCGGGCAAGTGAAAATGTTGAGTTTTCAGTAGTTCTTTTGTGTGCTCACGTTTTTGGTTGACTATCAGTGTTTCTTTTGCATCAGATTGTTGGGACTATGGACGGAGGAATTGGGGACGAGGTGCGTACTGGTGATACTAATAATAATATACTAATTACACTGAGAATGTTTCTGTCCACTTATTTAAACTAACACCAATTAAGAGGGCATGACTTCTTTTCTCTTAATCTGAACGCGGGGCGGAGATTATCGGATCAAATGTATGTGCATGTGTTCTCTACTAAGACTGCTGGTCGGAGTTTATATAGTTAAAGGGTGTGTGCACGTTCAGTGTAGGCACGTGTGCACCAAGAGAGTATTTGAATTCGGAAACCTGATCGTGCTTTATCAAGCCGATATCCATAGCAAGATTGATTTAGTCTTTTCACGGGTTCATGTAAACTCAGGCGGGTCAGATCAAATTCCGTTTTATGTGTGCACAGATGTTTTCCACTGTTTTCGTTTTTTCTGTAGCCAGACCGTCGGCTCAGATCTGTTTCCTAATGTGTGTGTTTGTATATTCGCATGAGAACAAAGTCATTTAACATGCATCATTACAAAATATTGCGATTTAACATTATTTACAAGTATTTGCTTTGTTTTACATTAATTAATTGTTACAAGATGGGATATTATTTCCATGTTCAATTTGTGTTTCCAATTTCAAGATTTCATAGGGCCAACGGATTCTTGAAGTTCCTTGTTGGCTCTACTCCACCTTGCAACTGAGCGCTACATAGTATCATAATAATTAATATTTATAAACATCAGGTCGTATTTTTTATCTAATTATGATATTAAAATTAAATAATCCAGAGGTATTAAAAGAAGTTAAAACTTACTTTTGATTGTTAGAGAAAACATTTTTTCAAAAAGGGGAGAAAAGATACACAGCCTGATCCAAAAATCGACTGTTTTACTCTGAGTTTAAACTTTGAAAAAACTTCTAGCAATACAATTTGGTAGAATACGTTTTTAATTATAATGATTATACATTGTAATTGGAGAACAATTTTTAAAAAATAAGCATGACTCCAGTTTGGCAATTAGTTTTTATTTCGGAATTTTGATTATCCGGCAAGATATTAGACGGATATCCCGCCAAATATTTCAAGACAGGGCGAATATAATATATTAGATGGTAAAATTAAGCCGTATAGCTAACGCATATCCCTAGTCTCCAATCAAGTAGCCTTAAAAGCTTTGAGGCCAAAAGATTACGCAATATTCTCAGTCCCCTTAATGAGGTTTTAACCCTCCCAGCGCCAATAGGAATCCTGTAAGGGATCAATCCACGCTATCGATCTCTGCTGAAGCCTTGACCGCGCGTTGGGTTTCAAGGAAACCAAGAACCAGAGAGCATTGCTTTAAAAGCTCCATTATGCTTCAGCACCTGATGCAAATCAAGACCGTTCAAAACACGGTTAAGAATATATGGTCCACCGAAAGCTAAAAACTGCCTCTGCTACATCTAAACTACATTCTCCCAAGTAACACTAGGAAAGAGCTATATAACATCCCGACACTATAGGTGCCCTAGACCTTAATTCTGCCATCCTTACATAATTTGCCTACTCTCGAAGCGAACTATATTCATTATGTTACAATATTGAGATCCGACACAATCTCCATGCTCTTAATTTACAATAATTAGATATTAATAATCTCCAAGTCCTTAATTTAAAATGCTAATATCAACACAAATCTATATGTCCTTAATGTACAATGATGAGATCCCACATTAATCTCCTTGACCTTAAATTACAAGACTGAGATCCTACTTTAATCTCCAATCTTTAATTTGTAATGATAAGATCCGATATAAATCTTCAAGTCCTTAATTTACAATGCTGAGACTCGGCATAAATCATCATTTCTGTAATTTACAATTCTAAGATGCGACATGAATTTCCATCGTCTCAATTTACAATGATAATATTCCATTTTAACTTCCACGTGCCCCTTTTTAGAATGATGAGATAAGACATAAATCTGCATGATCAGAATTCACAATGGTGAGATCACATTAATCTAAAGTCCTTAATTTACAAAAGTGAGATCCCACATTAGCCTCCAAGTCCTCAATTTACAATGATAAGATCCGCATAAATCTTCAAGCCTTTAATTTTCAATGATAATATCTCAGGTTCATTTCCAAGTCATTGATTTAAAAGGGTGAGATCCCATATAAATATTCAACTCCTTAATTTACAAGGCTGAGATCCGGCACAAATCTCTTACTCCGCAATTTAAAATGCTGAGATCCGAAATAAATCTCCCTGCTTTTAATAGAACTCACATTAATCTCCAAGTGCTCAATTTACAAAGCTGAGATCCGACACAAAACTGCATGACTTTAATTTACAATGATGGTGTGGGGGAGCGGTGCGTCTGTAGGGCCATTCTCCCACTCCCCTTTACATATATCTTTCCTTACACCTGTGTGAGTGCGTGGGTAGACAATTTTGTTCAATACGAATAATAACCGATTGTATTCTCTTTTCAGAGATATATTTTGTTGAAATAGTTTATAAATATTAGAGTAAATATTTAAAGAATTGTCAAAGCTGTAAATTAGAATTCGTTGTGCGTACTTGGATCTACATTGAGGGGGAAGATAGTTAATGGAATTTCCTCGCTCCAGTGCCCACTTAATGGTTTCCCTTCCTTCTATAGAAAATAAATTGTAAACGGGGAATAACATCTCTTCTACAAAGTGGAAGCTTGGATAGACTGAGAGAGGGGTTCTCTAGGCGAGTGCTACGCCCAACCCTGAAACGGAGGGCTTTCTTACCTCGCTTGCCACCTGCACTGCCCACCTGCATTGGCTGACGAGCCTGCCCCCTTTTATATTGGCCTACTCCCCCCCCCTCCCCAGCGCACAAGGGATAGTCCCGAGGCCCCTTTTCGTTCGTTTGTTTTTTTTCGTTTTGTTGCGTGGACCTTGTTTGAGTTTGTACCGATTGTCCTCTGCGCCAGTCATATTTTATTTTGTTTTCGGTTGAGAGAATTACAATTTGTATTGGTTATTTATTTTGAGTGCACAACTGTATTTATTTTTCTTTCAAATATAAATTGTAATTATATTTGTAATTATTATTGTATTTTTTCTTGTAAAGTAAAGGACTGTATATCAAATCGTATCAATTCTTCCTCGGGGTTCTCAAGGTTCATAAATTCTAGGATAAGGTTGGAACGCGGGGTTAGTGTTGCTTTCGGCCCGCTACAATGAGATCCCGCATTAACTACCAAGTCCTGAATTTACAATGCTGAGACTCAACATAAATCTCCATGTCCATAATTTAAAATAGTGAAAGTTCATATTCATCTCCAAGAAAGTAATTTAAAATGCTGACATCTGACATTAATTTCAAATCCTTAATTTACAATGCTGAGGGTCAATAGAAATCTTAAAATCTTTAATTTACAATGATGAGATCTCATTAATCTCCAAGTCCTTAATTTACAATTCTTAGGCCTATACGGCAAAAAGATGCTATATATTCTTAAAATAAATTACAATGCTTAGATCCGACATAAATATCTATGTCCTTAATTTCCAATGATTATGAGATGTCTCATTCATCTTCAAGTCCTCAATTTAAAATGCTGAGATTATCAATAATAACCAATCCTAAATTTAATTGCTTAAATCTGGCATTAATATTCAGTCCTTAATTTACAACAGCAAGATCCGATATAAATCTTCAAGTTATGAATTTGCAATGATGAGATCCTTCCTAAATACCCAAGTAATTAATTTACAAGGATTAAATAAGTCACAAATCTACTTGTTTAATTTACAATGATGATATCTCACAACAATCTCCAAGTACTTAATTTACAATGCTGAGATTCGACACAAATCTCCAAATAATTAATTTACGATGCTGAGATCCGACATAAACCTCCAAGCTCTTACCTTACAATGCTGCATCCCACATAAATCTTCATCTCCTTAATTTACAATGCTGAAATCCGAGACAAATTTCCATATCCTTAATTTAGAATGCTGAGATCCGAGACAAATTTCCATATCCTTAATTTAGAATGCTGAGATCTGACACAAATTTCTATGCTCTTAATTTACAACGATGAGAACTCACATTAATCTCCAAGTCCTTTAATTACGATGGTGAGATCGGATATAAATCTCCAAATCCTTGATTTTAAATGCTTCGACCCGAGACAAATCTTTATTTCCTTAATTTACAATAAGCTCGCACATTAATCTTCACGTCCTTAATTTCCAGTGCCTTTATCCGACATAATTTTTCACTCTCTAATTTACACTGCTGAGATCCGACAGCAATATCCAATCCTAATATACAATGACGAGATCCGATATAAATATCCAACTCATAAATTTAACATTACTGGTATCCGAAACAAAAAATCATGTTCTTAATTTATAATGCAGAGATCCAACAAAAATCAGCTTGTCATTAATCCATCTACAAGTCCTTAATTCACAATGTTAAGATCGGTCATTAAACTTAAATACTTAATTTCAATTATTGAGATAAAAATAAATCTCCAAGTGCTTATTTTACAAAGGTTAGATCCGACACCATTCTTCATGTCCTTACATTCCAGCGATTATGAGATTCCATTTTTCTTATCCAAGTCATTAATTTTCAATGCTGAGATCCGACATTAATATCCTATCACTAATTTAGTATACTGAGATACGACATTAATATTCAATCCTTAATTTTCAATGCTGAGATCCTACATTCTTCAACTCCTTAATTTACAAAACTAAAATTCGACATAAATCTTTAAGTCCATAATTTACAATGCGATATCCTACCTTATATCCTAAATCTCCAAAGCATTATACACAATTATGAGATAGATCACAAATCTTCATGCTCTTAATTTAAAATGATAGATATCTCAAAAATTTCCAAGTCCGTATTTCACAATGCTGAGAATCGACACAAATCTCTAAGTCCTTAATTTATAATGCTGATATCAACACAAATCTATATTTCCTTAATTTAAATGATCAGATCTGACAGACACCTCCAAGTCCTTAATTTACATTGATGATATCCCACGTTAATTTCCAAGTTCTCAATTCACAATAGTTGTTAAGATCTGACCTAAATTGCCAAGTCATTAATTACAATCCTGAGATCCGACACAAATCTCCATGTCGTTAATTTAAAATTATGAGATCCCACATTCATCTCCAATTCATTTATTTAAAATTCTTGATCTGACATTAATCTTAAATCTTTAATTTACAATGCTGAAATACATCATAAATCTTTAAGTCCTCAATTTACAATGGTGAGATCTGACATAAATCTTCAAGGCTTTAATTTATAATATGATCCGACATAAATCTTCAAGGCTTTAATATACAATAATGAGATCCGACATAAATCTTCAAGGCTTTAATATACAATAATGAGATCCGACACAAATCTTTAAGGCTTTATTTTACAATGTTGAGATCCGACATAAATCTCCACTGGTTTGGGGAGCCGTGCACTCGAATGTTTGTTCCGGCGAACTCAATAGCGTTAATGGTAGGGGCTGCTGCGGACTCCCTCCAGTAATTCCAGTGGTGGCATTGAAGCGAGACAACACCAACATGTGGGAAAACTGGTTGATCAGGAGCGGCCCGTTATTTACGGCCAGAGGAGCCGGGCTCCTCCAAGTTAAAATTAATAGAAAAAATATCAGTCTGTCAGGAAAAACCTATATAATGTACTAACTATTATTTATAATTTCATAAAGATATTATCATTACCGAGCTTGACACATTCTAGATGCTTTTCACCATCCGTTTGAGTTGGACCTTCGTTACACCGCTAACAAAGTTAGCCGGTCTTGCAGCAAGACCGACTAAATGCTTGTACCGTTCTATTAATCCGTTCTATTACAAATACCCAAATATAATACAAAGTAATTGGCAAATTTGTTCAGGAGAAAAACAAAAGACGAGAATATCTATATAAATAAATGTATTATAATTTTTGTTGTAATGTAGTTGAGTACATAATTTACAGTATATAACCGAAAAATTAAATATTATGTGGGTTGTCACATGTTGTGTAATTTTAAACTTATTTGAAGGGCCACACATGACCTAATGAGGACGAAGGACTACTGTGGTTGATAATGATGAAGAAATATAATCCTAAATAAATTTAGCAGAGGGGTTTACCCCCGATCTGCATTCACTTAGATGCCTTATATTCCTCGCTAGAGGACATACAGATTAATGTGTGATCTGAACCAAGGCTATCTATAGCGTACGGAAACCGCAGGGAAGTCGACCCGAATCGGGAATCCATTCGGCGACTAACCCAACCTGATATTGCTTAACTTCGCTATATATATATATATATATATATATATATATATATATATATATATATATATATATATATATATATATATATATATATATATATATATATATATATATATATATATATATATATATATATATATATATATATATATATATATATATATGTATATATATATATATATGTATATATATATATATATATATATATATATATATATATATATATATATATATATATATATATATATATATATATATATATATATACCTCAAATATCATATTATTTATTGTAGTTATCCTCGATAAGGAACTTAATAAAGTTCGAAAGTACTTGGAAACAGCCTTTCATTTTTTTCCTGCGAGTCATTGCATTCATTTGCTACCCTCACGTGATACTTTGTGAGTTTTTCATATATATATATATATATATATATATATATATATTTATATATTGACATTGTCAACCTCACTGTGAACTGTTCAATAGTACTTGGAAAAACACGATGAAAGGTTATAGCGTTGAACAGCGTGTGTAAATCATCAAATGTTATTATCAAAATCAGTGCTCCGTTCGACAAACGTTCCGCCCATTTCGTGATTTCTATCCTCGCCATAATTGTCCTGCACAGTCCACTGTTAGACGCTTGGTGGCCAAATTCGAGGCAAAAGGGTCGATCAACAATCAGTCAACACTCGTACGTCGCCGAAACGCAAGGTCTGCTGAAAACATCGCTGCCGTAAATGAGATTGTACGGGAAAATCCGAAGCAGTGAATTTCTCGTCGTTCACAAGAACTTGGCCTTTCTGCGACTTCAGTTTGGCGAATTATGCGTAGGGACTTAGGTCTGCACCCGTACAAAATCCAACTTACCCAGGAACTTAAGGTAAACGACCATAGACAACGCCGTGTGTTCGCTGATTGGGCTCTAGAGCAGTTGGAAGTTGTCCCAAATTTCCCCCAAAATTTCATCTTCAGCGACGAGGCTCATTTTTGGATGAATTTATTTGTGAACAAGCAAAATTGTCGGATTTGGGACGAAAACAATCCACATGAAATACACCAGCACCAATTGCATCCCAACAAAGTCACTGTTTGGTGCGTAATTTCTTCTAAGGGAATCATCTGTCCGTATTTTGTTGAGAACAAAGATGGGATTGCCATAACCTTCAACGGCGAGACCTACAGATCGATGATAAGCAACTTCATGTGGCCTTAACTAGATTATATGGATACTGACGACATGTGGTTCCACCAGGATGGCGCTACGTGCCACACTGCGCACGCCACGATAGACATTTTGCACCAGCGAATTCAGGGCAGGGTCATCTCGCGCGGCGGCGACGTCAACTGGCCACCGAGATCAGCAATTTAACGCCATTAGACTACTTTCTTTGGAGATACCTTAAATTGAAGGTCTATGCGAATAATCCGCAAACAGTTGATTCTTCAAATTCAACATAACGAACACCGTCCAGCAAATTCAGCTAGATTTATGCGACAAAGTCATCGCAAATTTGGGCCTCCCGAATACGTTCCACCAAGCGAAGCCGCGGCGGACATTTGAACAACGTCATATTCCATACTTAATGCCATAAAATGTACTTTCAAATTTAAAATAAATTGAGTGCAAATATCACAAACAACTTGTTTTATTTACATTTAAAAATCGAGTGACCTTATTGAAAGACCTTACATATATATATATATATATATATATATATATATATATATATATATATATATATATATATATATATATATATATATGAAATGAATAACTCACAAAGTAGCACGTGAGATTGACAATGAATGCAATGTCCCTCAGGAAAAATGAAAAGGTGCTTCCAAGCTTTCGATCTTTATTCAGTTCATTCTCAAGGATAACTACAGGAGAAAATAATATAATAAGGGAATATATGAGCTAGTAAAAGATAAAGGACCACTTCTAAGACAGCAAATCACCGATGAAGAAGTAGGAGAGCGATGGGTAAATTTACATTAAGATTTATTAGCCATAACAGGTAGGAAGGTCAAACCGAGAGGCAAGAAAGAGTCAAGAACAGAGCCAAAAGGGTTAAAACGATTAACGGAAAAAGCGATAGTTTAAAGAGGGAGATTAGGAGAGACACGAGAAGTAAATTGAAACGAAGGGGAGAGGGACAAGGAGAGAGGAAGAGAATAGAATAATGTTAATACAAAACCAATGTAATAATTAAATTTACACATCGGGTTCGCATAAAAATGAAAATTGCAAAAAAAAAAATTATGAACATAAGTCAAAGCTAATTTCTTTAAAAATGAGTTTTTTCATAACAACATCATATATATATATATATATATATATATATATATATATATATATATATATATATATATGAATGCAACGTCCTGCAGGAAAAATGACAGACAGGAAAGCAATTTTATCTGTCCCTATTAATCAGCATAAATACAATGTTAGGAGAGCTGTAAATAATAATGCGTTTTTTGTACATATATATATATATATATATATATATATATATATGAAGTGAGTAAGAAAATAAACGACTGTAGTCATTTATTTCAAATCTAAACACCATGCAAACTACAACGTCTCTCTTCAAAATAATCTCTTTCGAGTATAACTCACTTTCCTATCATTCTCCGCCACGCCCCTCTGCAATTTCGGAAGAATTCTCCCGAGATTATCCGCATATCCCATCATCGCGGCCCTCTTGATGGCTACCAAGGATGGAAAACGTGTCTCCCTTGATGACTCCTTTGAGCTTGGGGGAAAGGAAAAAACAGATGGTTCCAGGTCAGGTGAGTAGGAAGGTTTCTTGAGGGCGGTGATGCTTTTCTCAACCACGAACTGTTGGATGCTCAGGACGTGGTGACCGGGGGCATTTCCGGGGTGAAGCAGTCGTGAGTTGTTTTGCCATATCTTTGCCGCCCCTCGAGCCTCGAAGGAAACACACCCACAGGATCTCTTTGTAGACACGGTGGTTGATCGTCTAACCCTGTGGCAAGGTCTCAATGTAAACAATGTCTCTCAAGTCGAAAAATGCGATCGAAATAAGTTTGATTTTGGACCTCGACTGTCTTGCTTTCTACTGCCTCGACGACTGCGAAATCTTCCAAGGAAGGCTCGGGCGCTTGATCTTCGAGTCTTCCTTGAAGATGCATGATGACTCTCCCTAGCAAGTCTGGTTCCGTTTCAAGACGCTCGAGGATGTCCTGACACATCTGCATGCGCCACTCTTTCTGGTCACCTTTCACCACCTTCTCCCCATCTTTGCCCAAATCTTCCATGATAATCTTCCAGATGTAGTCGTGGTTCATTCCCAGCACACTTGCAATCAGTAGAACAGTCAGCCGACGATCACCACACACCATCTGGCTCACACGTTCCACGTTGACCTCAGTCCTGCTCGTTGAAGGCCTTCCACTCCTTTGGTCGTCTTCCACGTCATTGCAACCCTCTTTGAGCCTCTTGTGCCACTCGAAAACCCGTGAGCGGCACATTGTATCATCTACGTACACTTGTTACACAATGTTGATTACTCCTGATGGAGTTTTTCCCAGGTGATCTAGAAACTTCAGGTTAGTTCGTTGCTCTGTGCCCATTGCTTGGCGGCCTGAAAATTAAGGAGCTGTTTACCAAAGCTCGTGAAAAAACTGCAGATAGCTGAAAAATGAGTTATATACTTCCCTAATAGTAATTAACACGCAATGTATTAACCCTTATCGCCCAACCATAGCTCGTACAGCACATTAAGAAGTCTCTTTACTTTCTGATGCACCTCATATATAAATATATATATATGAAAGCAGATCCAACGTATTAAGGTTAAGGTTAGTTTAAATAAATTCAGAAGTAGATTTTGATTGAAAAAGTTAGCGACTGCAGTCAAACAAATTCCTGACGGCAAATTTACAATAGAATAGAATTAACGGTTGAATAGGGAAGTTTGAAATTTTAAATAGGTTGAATTGCATTTAATATACATATTTCGTTACCGCTTCGTTGAAAATAAAACGAACTAACTTCCCTTGAATAAAACTCACCGATATAAACTAAAACATGAAAATGAAATTGTGATAATAGAAGTTTGGAGGGTTTAAACCGGTAATTAGTTTGAAAGTAATAATTAAGAGTTGGCTGTGAATGTGAGAGGGGACTTAGAAAAGGAAGTTTGAGAGGAGGAAGGGAAAGGAGATTGTTCCTTCGTCTTTACTGCGGGGGTTCTTAAAGAGTTCTGCCTTGAAGAGTCTTCTATCCTCTCGCTATCTGAACTTTGTCCCATACCCCATCACCGTGGCCCTTACCCCCTGCGAATTGAGAGGAGGATCAAAGCCTGGCTATGAAATGAGAACACTCCCCGTGTCGCAAGAGATGTCGCGAGGTCGCTCCAGATGAAGGAAAATGTTTTAGGGTCGGTGCCATTCCAAATGGGCAGGTAGGGGTCAGGGTAATTAACAGAATCTAAGGAAGATGAAAATATGCACAGTTGATAGGCTAACCTAGTAGATATACAGGTCGATAGATATACAGAGGAGGGGTGAGGAAAAAGACCTATCATTTCGATGGCTATTTTATTCGAACGAAAATCGTTCGTTTGTGTGGTATGATAGGAAGGAAGAATAAGATGGGAAGCATTATAGTAATAAAAGTAAGATAATACTGATGATGCTAATATTAATATTGAAGTTAAAATTATTTAATTACATATATAACTAATGAACATTTAACAATTTTATATTTCAAATCGAATGACGATTCTTCGGTCACCAAATAAGAAATAATCACTTATAGATCGCCTTTCTTGTTTCCATTTGAGTCTCTTATTTTCATTTTTTGCACTCTTCCTTTTCCCTTTCTTCTTTTGTTCGTTTTATTTCCTCTGAGCCCCTCCACCCCTTTTCTATCCTCACAAGGAGGCGTTCCAATTCGTGCTTTCGTGTATCTGTTGCCCTTTGTAGGAATTTGCTTTCGTGTAGTTCGAGTGCGTTAAATCCCTTCACAATATCCCGTCTCCTTTTACAATGAAAAATCCTTAACGCGAGACCTTAAGCCAATGGTTAATGAACCCGGAAGCATAATCCCTCTTATGACCCCTCACAGCCTTCGGACATTGCAAGGTGGAAAGAAGATTTAATGTAATCTGTGGTTATTCTGGTCAAAGAGAACTTGTGGGTTTTCTCCTCGTCGATGGAATCCAACGGAGACACTTGTGAGGTTTATTCGAACCAACTCCGATCCATCAAACGAATTAATCTCGCAGAATCACTAAGTCAAGGTCGATTGAGAGTATTTAGATTTGTGTTCACATTAAGTTTGAATTTGTTTCCAAATTGAGAAAAAGAGCCAACATTCATTATTTCAGAAGACAAGGATTGTGTTTGGCACTCAGCAATTCCAAAGGAGATAAGACTGCAACAGACACCAGCTTGGTCATGAAATCCACTCAAAAGTTTCATTACCATGGGAACTAGAACCTAGACTACTCTCATAACACGAGTAAGCGATCGCAAAAAACTACTATCGTAAACAATTTTCCATGCTTACTCAAGTAACATATAGATGCACACGATTCTCTCAGCCTACTTGGGTAACATATTTATCAGTGGCATGTAGTCAATGGAAGTAATTCTTTCCCCATTTAAGAAAAAAAGAAAAAGAAATTACACCGCAACAATTAATATGACAGCAGAATCAATTTTATTTTCACATTTATGCTTGCCTATACTCGTATACGCGATACGGTACCGTTCACTTTCAATCGAATTGGCGTTCGACCTTGATGACTCCGACTGCAATTGAAGAAACCCATCCTTTTCTCGAGATTTCTGCTCTTTTTTCATTAATTTTAATAATAGTTCTACTTTTTGGTGCTTTGGAATGAATAGTTTAAAAGATGTTTTGCTTCCCTTAGCAATAATATATAGTCATTAACTAGAGTTTTATGAGTTTTATCTAGATATTTCAACGCCGTGTTAGAATTAAGAAAAAAATAACGCATTTTTATGCCAGAATCTCGGAAAATGCAACAAAATATCCAAGACACATATTATTATGCTCTGAAGCTTAAACAAATTTTTAGGTTATATCTAAATACTGGTTATGAGAAAGAAAGTAGCTAAATAGCAAAAACTCTAGTATGGTTAAGCTCTTATATCTTAAGCATTTTTTTTAATATTTCCGAGACTCTGGCGGGCCTACTACCATAGTCACCCTTTGTATCTTTGAGATCAGTCAGCATCACTGAGGCAGTGCTTAGATAAGTGTGGCGTATTTTTTATTCATTTTTTTAATTGATAACCCCTCTTTAACAAAATGGATGCAAATTAAGTTGGGAGAAAATACGATTGCATTATTGAAAAATTATTAAAAAGTAAGTTCAGTGCGATGAATTATAATGTAAAAAATATTATTAAAACAGGAAGGCCTACGACAAAACTAGATCTGTCACCCAAAACAATGTGGTACTGGCAAAAAGAAGGTAGGCCAATATGATAGAAAATCTTGGCTAGCTAGTGGTGCATATTTACAAAAGCTATTTTAAAATTTAAATAAAGTTTTAAAAAATTAACATTTAAATAAAGTGAGTAGCTTACAATTTTATAGTTATTTTTAGTGAACAACGTATTTATGTACTTCAATTAACATATTTAGGAATGTAAAACTTGAAAAGCCTCCCCATCTTCCAAAGTCACCGAACGCCACTGATATATAGGTACACGGTACTTCCTGCCTACTCAGGTAACAGATATATGTACACGGTACTTCCTGCCTACTCAGGTAACAGATATATGTACACGATACTCCCTGCCTACTCAGGTAACAGATATATGTACACGATACTCCATGTCTACTCACGTAACAGATATATGTACACGATACTTCCTGTCTACTCAGGTAACAGATATATGTACACGATACTCCCTGCCTACTCAGGTAACAGATATATGTACACGATACTCCCTGTCTACTCAGGTAACATATATATATGCACAAGATACTCCCTTCCTACTCAGGTAACAGATATATGTACACGATACTCCCTGTCGACTCACGTTACATATATATTTTTTTACACGATACTTCCTCTTTACTCAGGTAACCGATATATGTACACGATACTGCCTGCCTACTCAGGTAACAGATATATGTACACGTTACTCCCTGTCTACTCACGTAAAGATATATGTACACAATACTTCCTGTCTATTCAGGTAACATATATATGTACACGATACTCCCTGCCTACTCAGGTAACATATATATGTACACGATACTCACTGCCTAGTTAGGTAACAGATATATGTACACGATACTCCCTGCCTAGTCAGGTAACAGATATATGTACACGATACTCCCTGCCTAGTCAGGTAACAGATATATGTACACGATACTCCCTGCCTAGTCAGGTAACAGATATATGTACACGATACTCCCTGTCTACTCAGGTAACATATATATGTACACGATACTCACTGCCTACTCAGGTAAGATATATATGTACACGATACTCCCTGTCTACTCAGGTAACATATATATATGTACACGATACTCCCTTCCTTACTCAGGTAAGATATATATGTACACGATACTCCCTTCCTACTCAGGTAAGATATATATTTACACAATACTTCCTACCTACTCAGATAATATATATATATATATATATATATATATATATATATATATATATATATATATATATATATATATATATATATATATATATATATACATATATATACATATATATACATATATATATACATATATATATACATATATATATACATATATATATACATATATATATACATATATATATATACATATATATATACATATATATATACATATATATATACATATATATATATACATATATATATACATATATATATACATATATATATACATATATATATACATATATATATATATATATATATATATATATATATATATATATATATATATATATATATCCTATTATCCCGAATGTGGAGGGGTCGTCGTACTACTCCTTATACTTCGTTCGGCCCGTGCCCTGAATGGGTTTTTTGACTGAGAGTGCTTAGAGGTTGGCTACGGAGCGATTGGAATTAACTTGCCAGCAAGCGACCCAAAGGAAGTTAAATACAAAATTATATAAAAATAAAGTTTTAATGAACACTAAACAAGAATATATATATATATATATATATATATATATATATATATATATATATATATATATATATATATATATATATATATATATATATACAAATAATATTCTTTGAGAGATAAATCAATAAGTGAATCTCGGATATCTCACTTGGCTTGCAAATAACTATTTACTATGTAAATCCCTATACACTATAATGTTGTTAAGCTTCGCGGTGAAGTTGGGGAATGTGAAAGGGAAGGGTTACATGGGAACCTGATGTTCGAGTGGCGCTGGTGAGTAAAGGTGGTGAGATAAGAGGTGGAGACGATGAGGTAGGTTCTCCAGGGAGCGACCTGATCCCACAATTCCTTCACGATTCTGCTGGAAGAAGGCGGAGACGGGACCTTCTTATTAAAGAGGGCACCACGCTCGTGAATTCCGAGGCATCTTGGGTGCCTTTGGGTCGCTTGCTGGCAAGGTTCACATGGATCCGGAAGTAGATTTGATAACAAACGCCCTTTTTCGGGTGAGATAGGCTTGATTGTCTCCTCCCCTTCGACCTTTGCAAACATCCTGGAACCACCGGAAGCCAAGATGGGCTCCCATAAATCGATAACCAGTCAAGGAAGGAACGCGGTGGTTAGTTAAAATGGTCGGCGGATTCTTCCGGCGGGAGACCATCAGATATCGGGCCGGAAGGGGAAGGTTTGATAACTAGCCCGCCCGAATTCTCCTACATATATACATATATATATATATATATATATATATATATATATATATATATATATATATATATATATATATATATATATATATATATATATATATATATATATATATATATATATATATATCATCATTGTCATCGTCATCATTGAACTGCACAGGCAACATCATTTACAATCATCAGTCATCCATCATCATTCTTCAATCAAAACAAAACTATCTCCAGGTGACTAGCATTATACAATAACATAATTTAATGTGTTCTGATACTTTATTTCATACTGCATGTGTATGAACATGACAAAACATAACTTCTTGAATTAATATGGGAAGCGTATTACGATGTTTGGGAAGGGTTGGGGGTGTTTGGAGGGTAGCATCAACTATCCACGGTTTTTCAATATCCACGGGGGTTCATGGTCCCTATCCCCCGCAAATATGGTGGGCGACTGTACACTATACTCCCTGCCTCCTCAGGAAACACATATATATATATATATATATATATATATATATATATATATATATATATATATATATATATATATATATATATGTACAGGATACTTCCTGTCTACCGAGGTAACATATATATGATATTCACGGCTTACTCAGCTAACACACACACACACACACACACACACACACACATATATATATATATATATATATATATATATATATATATATATATATATATATATATATATATATATATATACGATACTCCATGCCTACCCAAGTAACATATACGAAGGGCGGTCAATAAGTTTTGCGAATCGGTAGGGCAAAACAGAGGAAGGGAAGGGCTGTTTGTGGGAGTGTTAGGACAAGTTATGACAAGTCAGGACCTGCAGCCGCACGCTCCTGCCTCGTCTATTTAAGAAGCAGTAGCTGATCCCAGATCGTCAGTCACAAATTTTTCAACAATGGAGAAGGTTAGAAGGTTGAGCACCGCGCAGTGATCAAATCTTTGACCAAGGTAGGCAAGAATGCAAAAGAGATTCATGAACGCATGGTTGCAGTGTACACAGACACCACCCCTTGCTATGCAACCATTGCTCGCTGGAATAGGGAGTTCCGCCATGGTCGTGAGTCCCTGGAAGATGACCGCCGTCCAAGACGTTCGTGAGACGTGACCAACGAGGACAATGTGGCCCGTATGGAGAGGATGATTCTCCAAAATCGACGGATAAAGGTCGAAGAAATCGAGCTACGACTTGGAATATCACATGGAAGTGTTATCAACATCATCCACGACAATTTGGCCATGACCTAGGTCTCTGCCCGTTGGGTCCCTAGAAACCTCACGCCCCATGATCGACTTCAACGTCGTCAAAGTCCACAAGGCCAGAGTTGCCCAAGCTGCCGTGTGCGAGTGTGGATTCGAGGAGTTCAACCATCCCCCCTACAGTCCAGATCTGGCCCCTAGTGACTACTTTTTATTCCGCCAGCTCAAGGCTGCACTGCGTGGACGCTGGTTTGGGGACGATAAAGATGTCAAGCTCGCCGTCCAGGAGTGGATTGAACAGCAGTCGGGAGATTTCTGGTTGTCGGGAATTCGAAGCCTCAGGGACAAGTGGCGCAAGTGCATTGAAGCGAGGGTAGTTATATTGAAAAATAATAAAACACTTTTCCTTATATCTCGTTTCTTTATATCCGGATTGCAAAAATTATTGACCGCCCCTCGTATATGTTCCCGATGATCCCTGCTTACTCAGGTAACATATATATGTACATGATACTACCTGCCTACTCAGGTAACATATATATGTACACGATACTCCCTGCCTACTCAGGTAACATATATATGTACACGATACTCCCTGCCGACTCAGGTAACATAGATACGTACACTATTCTCCCTGTCTACTAAAGTAACCTATATACCCGATTCTCCCTTCCTACTCAATTAAAATACATTTGTACACGATTTTCCATGCATAATCAGTTAACATACATATGTACTGGATTTTCCATACCTACTTAGAAAACATATATATAGATGGTCACCCCCCAAAAACGGGCCTGCACACACCTTTTGTGATATACTCTTAATTGATTCACTAATTGCCCTTCTTTTGGAGTTCATGACAGAAGCAATACCTGTGAACACAACTAGATCTCAATGGGAGCTCCAGCAAAGAATATACTGCGTCAGACATTGCTACAAGACAGGCTCGTTCAAGAAAGTGCAGGACACTTTCCTACATCATTTCGAATATGAAAAAGCCCCCTCCAAGAGCAGAATTCAGGACTGGGTGGACCACTTCGACAACTATGGGACAGTGGAGAACCTCAATGCAGCCAGTGACTACCGACCAAGCCATTCAGGACGCTACAGGAAGCGTACAGCTGAACTGGTCGAGAGCGTGAGAGGGTTAGTTCAGCAGAGTCTAAAACGCTCTATGCGCAAGTGAAGTCAGTCCCTCGATATATGCCGTGAGACTTGCAGGAGAGTGATAGTAATGGATGTAAAGTTCTACCCATAAAAAATACAAAGGAAGTAGACCCTTACGGCCTCAGACAAAGAGCTGAGAAAGGCTATCGTAGTCAAGATACTGGAGAAGATTCAGGAGATCCCAACTTTCCTTAACCTCCTTTGGACCTCAGATGAAGCTTACTTCCATCTTGAAGGAAAGGTAAACTCGAAGATAAATGTCTTCTGGGTGACCTTCAGATCAAATGAGGTAGCCACCAACCTCCTACACCCCCCTAAGTGCACAGTATGAACTGCAATCTCAGCCAGAGGCATCATGGGACCATTCTTCTTCGAGGGTTCTGGCGCGACAGTGACATTCACCAAGGAACGATATATTGAGGTCCTCAAAACCTTCCAGAGGGAGCTGCAGACCCTGTTCCCGTCGATTATGGGGAATTTCTGATTTCGGCAAGATGGACCAAGCTCTCACACCTCAAACCTGTCACTAGATTAGCTGAAAAAGAACTTTGGTGGCCGTGTGATCAGTCTCAAAATTGAATTTGAGTGGTCACCTCACAGCCCAGACCTCAGCCCCTACGATTTCTTTCTATGTGGTTACCTTAAAGACAGAGTGTACGCATGTAGACCCAGGGCCATCATGGAACTCAAAAAAGCAATCAGGGAGAGATCAGAGCAATTAGTGGGTCGATTTGTAAGGACATCATGGACAACATTGTGTTGCGCCTTAAGAAATGCACAGAGCTAAATGGAGGTCACCTCAAACACGTGGTCTATAATAAAGAAGAAAAGTCCACAGTGTCTCATGTTTTGATATGATGTTTTTAAATACAATAAACTAGTTATCACCAAAGTACAATTCAATCCTTGCAGAAAATTAAGAAATGAGTTCTATCGAAGTTGGGGCTCGTTTATGGGAGGGGACCTTGTATGTACACGATTCTCCCTGCTTCCTCGGGTAACATATATATATGTACACGATTGTCTGTACAGATTCAGGTAACACACACACACACACACACACACACACACACATATATATATATATATATATATATATATATATATATATATATATATATATATATATATATACGATTCTCTCTGCCTACACAGAGTAATTATGTACACGATTCTCACTGCCTACTTAGGTAAAATACATATGTACACGATTCTCACTGCCTACTTAGGTAAAATACATATGTACACGATTCTCTCTGCCCATTCAGGTAACAGATATATGTACACGATTCTCTCTGCCTATTCAGGTAACATTTATATATACACGATTCTCCCTGCCTTTTTATTTATTTACACAAGGCCCCTCCCCTACCTGGGGGTAGCCGGATCTGACAGCAAGACAAACGCTCACTAACATACACCTTGGCCTCCAGGTCCAGAAACCTAGCCTGCCAGACTAAACTCCTCGGACCAGCTAGACTCATAACTGGGTCTATCTGATCCGAGGTATCAACCTCAAGGCTGCGTCATTTAACAATTTTTCACAAACATTCTCCATGCATCCCTCTCTTGGCATACGAGTTTAGATCGAGATATACTGATTCCTCTCTTTTGTACAGCATCCTTCACCCCATTTAACCATCCCATAGGAGGTCGACCCCGTCCTTGCACACCACTCACACTTGATTCATACAGACGTTTCACCAACCTTTTGTTGTTCATTTTTTCTACATAACCATACCAGCTCAACACTCTTTTATCGACTCTCTCATCTAATTTCACATTTATTCCTATTCTCGCTCGAATGTCCTCATTCCTAATTCGATCTCATCTAGTTACACCACACATACTTCTCAGACACTTCATTTCCATCACAGTCAATTTCTGACGATCACTCCCGTTTGTCCCCAACACTCACTACCATACAAAACAGTCGGGACAACTTTCTTTATCCCAACTCGTAACTCCTCTCTCGCAAAACACTTTTCATAGCACCAACTGTTGAGAAACAGCCTTCACTCTACTTTGAACATCTTCACTCACACCCCCATTCTTACTTATCACACAACCAAGGTATTTAAAGGATTCTACCTCCTCCATCCCTTCACCGTTCAGCATAATTTCCATTGCTGCCGTTTCATCTCGACTACACAACATAACCTTACTCTTTCAACATTTACCTTAATTTACGTCTTTTGCATACTATGCGAAACTCCGTAACAAGTCTCTGTAACTTCTCCTGTGAGTCAGCAACTAATGCAGTATCGTCTGCAAACAACAATTAGTTTACTTCCCAGTCTCGTCCACCAAGATCTTTCATAGCAAAACCTCTATCCAATGCTCTTATTTTCACCTCTCTCACTACTCCATCCATATACAGATTAAAAAGCCATGTCGACATCACACAACCCTGTCTCAGACCCACTGTTACTTCAAAACTCTCACTCAGCTCCAAACCCACTCTTACACAAGCCCTGCCACCACTATAAAAACTCTGACTTCCTCTCAGTAAACTTTCACCAACACCATATATTCTTAATACATTCCACAAAGCCTACCTGTCTATTCTGTCGTATATCTTTTCCAAATCCATGAAAGCAAAGAATACCTTCTCACGTTTCCTGGTGTATTTTTCACATATCTGTCTCACTGCAAACACCTGGTCACTGACCCCTCTTCCTGTTCTAAAACCACACTGTTCTTCTCCAATTGACCCATTTGTAAAATTTCTCACTCTCTCAATCAAAATCTTTCCATACACTTTACCAACCACCGATAACAAACTAATCGCCCTATAGGAAGCACAATCACGCATATCACCCTTTCCTTTATACAAAGGCACAACCACTGCACACTTCCAACCTCTGGCACACGTCCTGCTATAAAACACACAGTCGGAACAAAACAGTCGGGACTGTTTTGTCATTCAGTAATGACTTTTCCACTATACATTAAACATTCACCCTGTATCTCATCCATACCCACAGCCTTTCCTGCTTTCAAACTCTTTACCGCATTTTCAACTTCACTAGCATTAATGTTTTCATCCATTACATTCACACCACCCATCTGCCTCGCTTCGGCTGCCACAGACCTAATCTCAGCACTTGTGTTATCCGTTACATTCAGCAAGCATTCAAAATACTCCTCCCATCTTTTCCGTACATCCTCATCTTCAACCAGTACCTCTCCATTTGCATCTTTCACACACGTTTCCATACCTAATTCCGCTCTCCTTACTTTCTTTATTTCCTTCCAGAACATCTTTTTATTTCTTTCCAAACCTCTCACCACTTCTTTTACCACCCTTTTAACCTCCTTTCTTTTTTCATTGAATACAGTATAACTTTCAGCACTTTTATCTTGCAGCCACCTTTCAAATAACAATCGCTTCTCGTATACCACCTTTTTCACCTCCTCATTCCACCATTCGCTATTAATTCTAATACCCTTTACTTTGACTCTTCTCTTACCACACACTTCTGTCACACTACCAATCACTGTTTCCTTGAACATCTCCCACTCATCTTCCACTTCCTTCCTTTCTTCTCCTTTCACTTCATTCCATTTAGCCTTAAGCAAACTCTGATATTCTCTTCTTACTCCCTCATCACCCTGCCTACTCAGGTAATATATATATATATATATATATATATATATATATATATATATATATATATATATATATATATATACACTATTTAGCCTGCCCACTGAGGTAAGATACATATGTACACGATTCTCCCTGCCTACTAGGGTAATATATATATATATATATATATATATATATATATATGTATATATATATATATATATATATATATATATATATATATATTCAATATAACTATCCTCGACTTCAATGCACTTGCGCCACTTGTCCCTGAGGCTTCGAATTCCCGACAACCAGAAATCTCTCGACTGCTGTTCAATCTCCTCCTAGACGGCGAGCTGGAAATCTTCATCGTCCCCAAACCGGCGTCCACGTAGTGCAGCCTTGAACTGGCGGAATAAAAAGTAGTCGCTAGGGGCCAGATCTGGACTGTAGGGGAGATGGTTGAGCTCCTCGAATCAGCACTCGCGCACGGCAGCTTGTGCAACTCTGGCATTGTGGACTTTGACAACGTTGAAGTCGATCATGGGGCTTGAGGTTTCTAGGGACCCAACGGGCAGAGACCTAGGTCATGGCCAAATTGTCGTGGATGATGTTGATAACACTTCCATGTGATATTCCAGGTTCTCGTTCGATTTCGTCGACCTTCACCCGTCGATTTTGGAGAATCATCCTCTCCACACGGCCACATTGTCCTCGTTGGTCACGTCACGTCTCACGAGCGTCCTGGAAGACGGTCATCTTCAAGGGACTCACGACCATGGCGGAACTCCCTTTTCCAGCGAGCAATGGTTGCATAGGAAGCGGCGGTGTCGGTGTACACTGCAACCATGCATTCATGGATCTCTTTTGCATTCTTGCCTTCCTTGGTCAAAAATTTGATCACTGCGCGGTGCTCAACCTTCTCCATTGTTGAAATATTTGTGACTGATGATCTGGGATCAGCTACTGCTTCTTAAATATACGAGGCAGGAGCGTGCGGCTGCAGGTCCTGACTTGTTATAGCTTGTCCTAACACCCCCACAAACAGCCATCCCTCTTCCTCTGTTTTGCCCTACCGATTCGCAAAACTTATTGACCGCTCCTCGTATGTAGACGATTCTCCCCTCCTACTCATGTAAATTATCTACACGATTCTCCCTAGCCTCTCAGGTAACATACATATGTACACGATTCTCATGGCCTACTCGGGTAACATACCTATGTACAGGATTCTACCTACCTATCCAGGTAACATATATATGGACATGATTCTTCCTGCCTACTCTGACAACATACATATCTACAAGATTCTCCCCGCCTACTCAGGTAACACATATGCACACGATTATCCCTGCGTACTCATGTATTATACATATGCACATATCTTATTCTTGCACACGTGCACTGTGCCAATTCATTTTGTTGGCTAATTTTCTCTTATACTATTACTCACGTTATTATACTCCCATTTCCCCCACCATTCTAAATCCATTTTTAGAAATGCTGTCATTTTCAAATACAGGGTGAGGCTAAGTGTTTCTTACATGGCTTAGTGAAAAATAAATCGATTAAAACTAATTCTCAATGAACAACTAATCTCTGTATGAAGACTTTTACCTCACCCTGTATTACCGTCAATTTATTTTTTTACATATTTATTTTCGTTTTTTCGTTGAGTTCAGTTTATTCTAATTTTAGCACGCTGAGGGCTTTCTCCATCCCTTGATGCTCGCTTTCTTTGTGGTGCCCAATTGAAAGGTTTTCCTAACAATCCAGAAAAATCCTTCATAATTTTAAAAATGCCCCCCTTCGCTCCCCTAATTCTAGTTGTTTTGAATTATGTAGCGAAACATATCCGTGTAGTTCTTAGAACTAACATGGAAGGAAAAATCCTGTAAAAAAAGTTATTCATAAATATTTTCTTTTGGTGTCATAATTTTTTAACAAGGTGCAAGTTCGGTTGTGAAAAAGTAAATTTCTTTTCAACCGTTGACTATTGTGAAGCGTTATTGGTTACGTGACTATATAAAGAAAAAGAGAGATGTTAAAAAAGGAGTGACATGTCCGGAAAACATAGTGGATGTATGAAATAAGGTCCTAATCTGCCTTGCACTTCACTACATTATCTTGACGAAGGCAAATTCTCGGGGATTGAATGACGCCGGGGGATTTGGGGTCATGAAACCTTGTACTGGTGAAATCTTGTACCTCATACAACACCTATGATCGATTTCTCAGGTTGTATTAGCTTGTAATGCAAAATAAGAAATTTGTACCACCCAACACACCATTTCACGTTCTGATCATGGAAACTGTCCTGGTACACCGCTATATACTATACATACACTACTCCTATAGGTTGTGCGGGGGGGACTTAATCACCTACTGCAACACGAACCGTTTAGGGACTATTCGCAGGGATTAACGACCGACTAGGAGGTCACACTTGAGGCGTTGGGTTTCAAATCATTAATAATCAGACAGAGTGCATAATTAACCAATTATGCACTCTGAATAGGCCGAGAGGACCGTTCAAGGTTAGTTAAAGATGAAACAACAAAAATATAATTTTATTTAATGAACAAAATAAGAATAAAAATAGACAAAATGGAATTATTTAAATTGAAATAGTCTCTTGATAATTATTATGAGGAGGGATTCTCAAATGGAATTAAATGATTTATGTTACTAGGCTCAGATCAAAAAGGGGAATTTGACAATACTAATAATGGAGGGGGTTTCAGTTTTACGGGTCAGTGACTTCGAGGAAGGTCCTTCTTGTGATGAGGCGAGTGGGGAACGATCCAATGAGGTAAGTGGGGCACGATCCGATGAGGCAAGTGGGGCACGGTCCGAATGAGGCAGGTGGGGACACGATCTGAACCAACTTCCGATGAAGATAGCCAATCTTCAAAGATAACGTTCGACGGAGAATGTTGGAATTCTCGTAATTCCACTGGAAGAGGAAACTTCTTTTCCTCAAAGGTAATCGATGGGGATTTTCTTTGGCTCGATTAAACGAAGGGAGACTGTTGTGCAAATTCAAAGGCTTGCCGTTCACAGAAGCTACAAGTTGACTGGGGTAGAATCACGGCGGAGAAATTCTGCTGTTTGATGAACGATCACGGGACTCCAACGAGACGATGGGGACGGCCTTGACGTGCGTGCTGGACTCCTCGAACTACAGTGAAACCCGAGTATTTGTATGCCCGATTCTGAGGGGGAAGGGGGAATTTGAAGAAAGGAGTCACAAGCTCCAGACATCTTAATCCGGAAGTGGACTCGATTCATCATTTAGTAGCAAGGGGCGAGACACAGCGGCTCTTTCTCGCCTCGTCACCGCAAGGTGGGGGTGGGGGAGGAGGCTTGGAACGAGTTCGCAAGATTCGGGAATATGCGCTCAGGAGTCGAAAATTCGTGAATGTTCTAACAGGAAGTGACGTTGTCCATGGCGGAATACCATCACACGTGGTATTCAATAAATTGAGGAGGGGGGGGGGGCAGAGGTTGTTCTTTTACAGAAACGATCGATTTTGATTGTCATACAAGACCCATTTTCTCAACCTAAAAGAGTAACTGAATAAAAATGGCACATTCCTTGGTTTGGACGAAAGAAAAAGTGGCAAGTAAAACCATTAGAGTGCAGTTAGGTTGTTTCCACAGTTTACCGCACTAAAGACTTCTTATGGCTATTTGTGAATACTAGCACAGGTACCAGGAGTTGCTAGGGATAAAAAGTACTGTCGCAAATAAATACAGATGCATATTAATTGAAATTCTTATATTGTGGCACAAAAATAGCTTTACTTACTGATTATTATTATTGTGTAGGGGGTTGAATGCAGATGCGGGAGAGTTGTACACTCTCCCTATCATATAATATCATAAAATATATAATATACTTATAATGAGTAAAAATTTCACATCGTGTGCCCGGCAGTTTACGCGCCTTAGTGAATGACCGTTAGTTATGAGCGAACAACGGTGTGGTCGCAGGTACAGATCGAGCGTCTTAGAGATACAGATATTTCCTATTCCGATAACTATTCCGAACCAGTGGTATCTGAATGGTTTACAAAAATCAAATCTCATAAATGACTGTACCGAAAACCAGACAGCTTTTCGGTTACCTTTCAAATTCAGTTCATTGTTTTATAGGTTGGTTATAAATTTAGTTTTGTAATACTGAATTCTTTAAAATACGGTTAAGTTAGGTTAGGTTAGGTTAGGTTAGCTTATATCTTTACCAAGATATGGAAATATGAACTCCAGTGCAAATTCCAATCGAGGGCAATTCGGAGATTTATAAATAAGTACTACACTTATGGACACATTTTTGACAGAGGTAAATTTTGTAATTCCATAGTTTTATTGCTACTGATTATTTAACTACACCATTTACATATTCCTGATATTCCTTAAAGGACAATTAAAATGATATAAGTTTCATAGGATTTATGAATCCTCCCTCAAAATAAAAAGAGGTCAACTTCTATAATTCGTTTTGGGCTCGATTTCGACTTGAGGAGAAAATAACGAGCGAGGAATCTCCCTTTTGGGCTTAATAACGGTCGAGGGTTGTCATATTTGTGTGTGTAGGGGCAGAGGCACCGTTTCCTAACCCGTCGTTTCGAGGATCACCCACAGGTTCTAGTTTAAGTTCTAGGGAGTTTTCAGGCCATGGCCCCAAATATGCGGTGGCAGTGTCCAAGCCCCTTGGATACTTGTACCCCATGACGCCAGAATGCTTAGGGATCTTTCGTAGGAGTTGCTCTTAAGGGACATTCTGGGACCATTCTTGCCACGTCGCACTTCGTCAATGAGTGTTTTTGTGTTAGAAAAATGAAAAACAACGAGGGTATCTATGCCATAAAGTGGATGCCACACAACTAAATGGAACTTTTTTGTTCGCGCAACTCTCAAAATTCTTCCTTTAGTCAACAATGAAGGCAGCTCACAAGATTCCATTCGGGAGGGTCAGTTAGCCTGTCGTGCTTAAGATAAAATTATTATTATTAATATAATTAGTGTAGTTGTTAGTCATATTATTATTATTTTTATTAATATCATTATTATTATTATTTTTAGTATCATTATTAATATTATTATCAAACTATATATTAATTATATATTATTATCCAATCAATTAACTACTTCCTTCCTATTCCGGTATTTCGCTTCTTCTTTATTTTACCACTGACTTTTCGATCATTGCCACCAGCATTTATCATTGACTGCCTTATTTAGTCCCTGACACTAGTGAAAGAGGTCGATAGACTTTCGAAAAAATAGGATTATAAAGCTATACAAACGGTCGGAAATGTCTCCCTAGCGTGAGACATTAAATTTTCATGAATTAATGGCTCTTTTAATAAATGTATTTTATTTCCTGATTTATATCAAATTTCGGTTTTCGGGGACGTTCTCGGTTAATCAAGTGTCTCGGAGAAATTTGGGGAAATACTGAAAAAACACTAATTTTGGAATTACCAGAAAAATCTAGAATCGTTGCGAGATTTGGAGGAGAAATCTGGATAAATTAAAAAGAATATTTAACCGCATAACGACACTTCACATTTACGTTACCCTTAATACCGTATGATACGGCTCCCCCTCCCCCATCCGTGAGTAGCTCTCGTATCAGTCAATTCGCTGACTGCCTCTTTTGCGTCCTCCCGCCTTGCCTCATAGAAGGGTCATGGCGTCAATACCGCCCCTCCCCCCCCACCACACACACTGCAAGTTAAGCATAAATTTTAGTCGCGTGCGACTTTATATCTCACTATGTCTGACGGTCGCTCCCTATTTTGTTTGGGGGAGGGGGGTAATAACATCATAACTATTCGGGCGATTCTAACGAAATTTGAAACCCTGATGTTGTTTTACATTCACTTCCAAATGGTATAATTCAAGGTTCAAAGTTTATTAAGAAATCAATAACATAGAGATATTACTTACATGTAAATAAATAGTAAATAGTGGAGAAAATAGAATTTAGTAGAGAAGGGAAAGTTACAAGTACAAGTAGGAAGATAACGGTTCCCAGAGACCTGGAATTCAGTTACTTATTACTATAAAATTCAATAGATTATTTATAGTTAGAAATAAATTTAGTACCAAAAACGAAAGATTTACACGCACTGTAAACTTTATGATTTTCTAATCCTTATTAAATTGTTTGTTCGTTATTACAACAAATCTGTACTATACATTTTTCATATTTGAAATTCTAATTTAAATTTTCAGTCGCTTAATTGTTGAAATTGGTAATATTAAACTCACTCACATATTGAATTTCGAGTCAATTATTTGTTAAAAATACACTATATATTTTGATTATTCATTTTAAATTAGATTTTTTTTAAAACGCCTCATTATTTAATTTATTCTATTTATATTCATTTTAATTTGTTATATTTAACTCACTCTATTATTTTTCTTATTTCACTGCTTTTGTTATTAGTATTATAATTATTTATACATTTCACTATTGGTTTTATTATCAGTATATACCACTTGTATTTTACACTTATAATTTTTCACCTTATGTCCGACGTTTTCTGGCCACTTTTAATATTCTTGAACGTAGTCATATACACGGTGTATACTGTCGTGGTATGACATTATATTAAATCAATACCATATTATATATATAGGAGAGGGACCAATAACTTGAAGGCGAACCGACAAGGGGACGGAGCGCCACGAGTTTCGACGGGCGGAACAGCGAGAAAGAGTGCAACGAGGTCAGGTAAAATTTGGGCAATGGCAAAGCTCAAGGTTATTTAAAGAGGCATGTACAAAAATATAATTTTATTTACATGAAATGAGAGAATAGATAGGCAAAATTACATCAGAAAATTAATGGGCAAAATTGCATCAGAGAATTAATAGGCAAAATTACATCGGTAAACGAGGGGGGGAATTGTAGTTATGCATCAGACTCTAAAGTTAAAATTTAATGTACTACAGAAGGAGAGTATTCAAAAGGGGAGGATTAACTCAAATGGGTTACTAAAGGGGAAGAGGGGTTGGCTTACGGAGGATTCTAGGTGAGACGTCAGGGAGGGTAAGGCTTCACGGATGTCTTCTGCACGTGAGGCGAAGGCGCTCGGAGCTTCCGAGCGCGAAGTTGCCGTGATGGTGGTTTTCCAAAAGGGTGGGGCGGTAACGTCCGGTCCAGAGAAGAGTATTTCGGCCACCTGAAAATGAAGGGCGAACGAGGAGGGCTTCGACAGGAGTTGATGAGTGGAGTCGGAAAAATCGCTCGGTGGCGATCGTCAAATGGAATTACCACACTGGCTGGGTTAATTCCAAGACACAAATAGTTCGGCCGTCACTTTGCTTTGTTGTTAGCACCTGACTTGGAACTAGGGGAAATTCTTGGGTCCGGGCAAGACTCCTCAATTCTGTGTCTCCCACATGGAAGACGAGCCCTATAAATATCCAAGGCCCCCTCTTGCAGGGGTTGGGGGAAACAGCGCTACTCTCGAATGGCCTCGAATCTTCACATCGAAGCTATTCTAACGTGGTTCGAGGCTTTCGCTTGTGGAGAGGGGGGAGGGGAGGGGAGGCTTACCAATTTAAGCCTAGCCAACTTCTAGAATCTTCTCCAGCGCAAGGACATTACTTCCGTGCTGGAAAAGAAATTCCACGTGAAATTCTCCCACATAGACATCTGATGGTGCTATGTACACCATGTCCTTGAGCAACGGCACTGATACCTCATAAAGTCAGTAGGGTCCGCCGAAGGTCCATTTGGAGAAGTTCTCGCTCTTCTTTTAGGTCTGGGCACAGGGGTGAACCAAACACCTTAAGGCCCAGTTCCTTGCCGTCGAAGAAGTATCCCCTCTCGAGGACGTCCTTCTTGTCGGTTAGGGGGGCCTCTACGTAATCTTCCTTGTGTACCTCTTCTTCGTCCGATGAATTTTGCTCGTAGTTTTTTCCTTGTTGTGCCTTCTTTTTCTTGTTACCTCTTTTCTTTTTCCTTTCCGCGCCCTTTTTAGTTTCCTCCTCTTCTTCCGTGGTTTCTTCTGTCACGTTTGATTTTGGTTCTTTCGTATTGGTGTCGGGCTTTGGCGGCTCATTGCTTGGTTGGTGCTCCTGTTGCGACTGGTCGATAAACTGTATATTTAATAGTCCTTCCGAATCTGGATTGTCGGCAAACCAGAGTTTTTTTCTTGATTCCGTTTTTCTCCAGTAGACGGTTAAGTTCACCGGAGAAAGTGCCTCGGTTAGCTAGGTTTGCCATATGAGCGAAGATGATCATCGTCATGATCTCTCTTCCCTCCTGTGGTATCACTAGCCTCGGGATACTTGTTCTGACGTTGTTCCTTGGGGCCGCTGCTTCGGCATAGTTCTGCTTAGACTTTGTCTCCTTTTCCTTTTTCAGGTTGTCCCTTTTCGCGCGGATGGCTTCTTTACGGATGTATCATCTCATGACCAAGGCCCTGTGGTCCCTTTTGCAGTTCAGGCACTTTTTCTTGTTTTCCGTGCAGTCTTTCCAGAAATGCCCGAATTTTGAGCAGTTTGAACATGTCGCTTGTGCTGCCGTGCAGGCTTTGGTCAGATGTTCCTCGACTACAAAGCACTTGTAGCAGCAGTCGATTTGGATGTAGTCCTCAGTCTCAATTTGCACGGGGGATACCCTTAGGTAAAATCCAAGCAGTCCTTTTTTTTTGCCCTTCGTGCCATCTCGATGCTTGTGAAGATGATTTTGACAATGCTGTTTGCTTTGCCAAACTTTTCTACTTTTAAGATTTTGGCCTATTTTTGCTTTACCGTGATCTCGTTCCTGATCTCTTCACATGAATTTTCAGTGAAGAGTGGGTCCAACTGGCGTAAGATAACCTTACGTTGGGCTAATATCTCTTGCGGGATATTAGCCTCGAGCCCGCTATTCTGGAGGTGAACCCTCGCCTCGTCCGAGAGCAGCCGCTCAACATCCTGCATTGTGTGGCAGATGGCAGCATAGCCGTTCGGTGTCTCAATCAGTTTAATGAGGAGGACGTTGATTCGCTTGCAAATCGTCTCAATCACGGCTGTTCTTGACGGTTTAGTCCCCCCCCCCTCCCCGTATAGTGCGGAGAGGAACTCTCTTACAGTCCTCGGGGGCCGACCCCATAGGGGCCCACTAGGTTAGTGGACTCCCTCTTGTTTGGGCACTCTCCTTTTGCACGCGTAAAAATGGGTGTTCTCTTAAGTAAAGTCGCCTTTACCACGTAGCCAATTGCTTACGCCGAGCTTTACCTCCGGTATACTTGCGAGCTCTAATGGATCATATAATTGCCAAAGTCCTCCAAACGCTAGCCGGGGAATTATTTGACAATAACATCATAATTATTGGGCTGATTATAACGAAATGGAAACCCTTATATTCTTTTACATTTTCTTTCGATTGATATAATTGCCAGGGTCCTCCCAAGGTTAGTCCGAGATTTTTCAAAAGTTTTGAAAAGTTTCTGATTTATGACCTTACGACTACGTCGTAAGGTCATAAATCAGAATAAGTGATAGCACGCGACTTTGGTCAGCAGACCTTGTTTTTTTTTTTTACTCTTAAGAAAGATTATCAAACTCAATTTGGGGAGGGGGTATTTTTAACAGATGGAAAAAAAAATGTTAGAATAAATTACAAAGATAATTGTACTCCAGCCTGAAAAATATTTCCTCTCCATTCTCGCACTGTATATTCCTTCACTTGTGAGTTTAATCCTCGGTGGAGGTGAAGAAACTCAAGTGTCCAATGAAGGCCTGCCATTTATCACGAGAGAAACGAACTGAGAGGGATGAAGAAAACTGATATAAAGTAAGGGAGAGTTGGTTTAACATTGATGATAATATTTCATAGTCAAAGACTAAATCAAATCACATAAAGAAGTGAAAACAAAGAACAATATGGTAAACAAAAGCACATAACTCCGAAGAACGTACTCACTTCCCCCCCCCCCCCTATACACACTCGGTGAAGGGGCTGCTAATGAGATAGCAGCCATAAAGAAGCCGTTCAAAGTCGTTTGCAATCGGCATCCGCCTATATCTGGATAGCGAGAAAATCACTAACAGTATTGCAAACCACATCGATTCGGCGGAAGGTACCAGTGAACCACATTATTCATATTTTTACAGGTACCAGTGGACCACATTGTTCGATTCTTTTTAACAGGTAGCAGTGGACCATATTGTTCCGTTTTTAGCAGGCACCGGTAAAGCACATTTTTCAGTTATTTTTAACAAGAACCAGAGTGGGATAACATTGTTAGGTTATTTTTTAAACGTACCAAAGTATGCCAGATTATTCAGTTCTTTTTAACAGGTACCACAGTGGGCCATATTGTTTAGTTCCTTTTAAAAAGTACCACAGTGGGCTGCATTGTCCCGTTATTTTTAACCTGACCAGTAGGAATTTCGTTCACGTAGCGCGAAACAGTTGACGTACCAGGTTGTATGAGTGGTCTAATGTTTTGACAAGGAAAGTTAATGCGTGGGAACCAGGAGCTAGCGCCTAGTAGGGAAACTTAGCTTTGTAACACGAGAGAGGTCTTGTAAATGCATTTTAAAAAGGCTAGACGTGCAGGTATCCTTACCGTAGTGATATTTGAGGTTTGTATTCCTTAGTGGTTGTCGCTAAGGCATTTGCAGGGATTGGCTCGAATCTAAGGATGTTTTAAAACCCCACCCGGCCCCCATTTTCCCATGGGACCCAACTTCTAATTTTCTAGGGTTTCTCCTCTTTGTATGACATTGTTCGTGCAGCATTTGTACCCAACCCCCTAAACCCCTGGCCTTTAGGAGACGTACCCTTTCGTCGAACGTTCAGGAGAATTGCGTGACCCGTGGGGCTCTGGTGCTTCATTTTGGCCACCGAAGATCTGTATTCACATATTTTCACCTCTACTAACTTTAACACATTCTCGACAGACTTGGTTTAAAAATCTTTTCATGATGTTTTAATTGAATTTGGCTTTTTATTGTTAGAAAAAATATCGAGATTTGCTTTTACACTCTTTGTCTTCTTCCCATCCCTGTTCTGTCTATTATTCCCTTTTATCTGTTTCCCTTTACGCCCTACCTTTCTCCTTTAAACGTGTCTTCGTTGGATTATACATTTAACACCCTTGATAAAAATTCATCAAATCTTCTTTTCTTATAATGGACAACTGTCTTATATATTATTTTTATTTTTTATTATACCCCGCGCATATCTGCCGCAGACGGGGTGGTTCATGGCCAGAAACACTTCCACTCCACCATTCGCACACATTACCCGCTGCTTAACCAAGGTGACCCACCTACTACATTTCCCCATCCCTCATCAGAGTCTGGCTATCCTCTTTCCCCTGAAAACTTTATTACCTGCGTTTGTGCGTCACCCTACACACCTCGTCCTCCCCTAACCATTCGTCTCCATTCATTCCTACCCCTAGCACGCCTTTCTGCCGCCTGGATGCTCAGGCCCCTCCCAACAAGGACATCTCTCGTACACTCCATCCACCCACTACTCAGACGCCCACCCTGTCTCCTTCATATCACTCGAGATCTATACACTCTTTTTACCAGTTTTTCATCCCTCATTCTCTCTAGGTGACCATACTATCTCATCACACCTCTATCAGCTCTTTCAAGCAAATTCACTTTACTTCCACATCTCTCTAGCACTCTCTTGTTACTCACTCTGTAAATCAACCTCACACCACAAATACCTCTCGGACATTTCATTTCCAGAACTTCAACCTTCCTCCTTTCGCTCTCCCCCTTTCGCTTATGTTCCATACACATAAAGAGCAGTGGGAACCACCATTCTCTCATACAATCCCATTTGCGCCTGCCTGTTCATTCGCTTCTCTTTCGTGAAACTCCTTCTCACGCCATATGCTTGCACTCCCTTTACCATTCACTGCAATATTTCATTTTCACCCCTTTCATCAGCTGCCAGATCCACACCCATATACTTAAAACACTGCTTTTCTTCCAGCCTCCTCTATTCAGACTCACTTGTAGCCCATTCATTCCTTCCCTATTTCACCATATTACCTTGCTTTGGCCTTCATTCACAATGAGCTTCCTTTTGTCACACACAATTCCAAATGCATCGACTAGAGCCTTAATTTCTCTTTTGAGTCAACCACTGGTACTGAATCATCCGCAAACAACAATTGTTCTAGCTCGTACATCTCTCCATTTTCACTCACTAATGCTGCACCCCTACCTCCTACTCTTTCCTTCATTCCATCCATATTACAAATTGAACAGCCAGGGTGACATCACGCATCCTTGTCTGAGTCCAGTTTTTGTACTGAACCAGTTACCTTTCCTTTGTTCCAACCCTCACACATTGCTTTACAGTCGTCATAAAAGCTTTCGATAGCTCTTATTAGTGTGCATTCAATCCCAAGCATTCTCAACACATTCCACATTTCCTTTCAGTCCATTCTGTCATACGCTTTCTTCAGATCCATAAATGCCATGTACACACTTTTATTCTTTTCTAGGTATTTCTCACATATATTTTTCAAGGTAAAAATCTGATCCACACACCCTCTACCCTTCCTAAACTCCCCTTTGTTCCTCTCCAAACAGACTTTCTGTGCACCTCCTAACTCTTTTCCTCAAGACTCGTCCATATACTTTTCCAGGCACACTCAACAGACTTATACCCCTATAACTACCACACTCAGTTCTTTTACCCTTTCCCTTGTAAATAAGAGCAATATATGCATTCCTGCAATCTTTCAGCACACACCTTTGGTCCATACATACATTAAATAACCTCACCAACCACTCTACGATACACTCTTCCCTGTGCTGATTACTTCCCTCCTTCCATCCTTATCTCATTTCTGTCGCCTATTTCTTCTTCCTCCCACAATTTTCGTCGTTTTTAAATTGCTTTTTATTCTCTCTAAAGCACCCAGACACTCTTTCACCTCATCTATCCTTGGCTTCTATCTTTAGTTCAGCCACTCGATTTCTCACCTCCTGTCACTTCATCCTATACTTTTCCTTGTTTTCTGCGCTTTTGTTCTGCCTATACCTGTTGAACAGTTCACGCTACCCTTCCTAACTCTCCCTTCTCCAAGCACCCTAATTCCACATGCTTTCCAGGCAGCTTCTTCTATGCTCACACCCAAACCCTCAGACTCTCTTATCACTTCCCACTCCCTTGCAACTAACTCTTTGTATTCTTCCTTGCACCTCACTTCTTTCAGCTTCTCCACCCTTATCACCTCCATATTTGGCAAGCTCCTTCGATTGCCAACCCATTCACGAGAGAGACATAACTAGATTAATAAATCAAAGGGGTAAGATTTAAAATGGACATTTTAAATCTTAGCCTTTGATTTATTAATTTAGTTATGTTTCTATCGTTTATTTTTATGTATTCACAATTAGGTGTGTATGTATTTAGTTTAGTGGCTTAAATGTCTACATTCTGTGCTCAGAGGTTGAATTTCTGGAAGTAGACCTTATCTATTTGATTTTATACTTCATATCCGTCTTTGATCAAATTTCTCTATTTTGGGCCCTTTCGTTGTAAACTGAAAGTGACAACACCCTCCCCTTTTTAGATATTTTAATAAAGAAAAAGTCAAAATAGTCTAGAAACATCAGTTTCCAAGAAGCCCACTAATACGATGTTATTATTATACTTTTTTAGTAACTTAGATTTGAAATATAAAATCTCATCCATTAAGACCCTTCTTCACCGTGCATACAATCTGTGTTCATCTTATTTTCTTATAGATGAAGAATTCCAAAACCTCAAATTCTTCCTTTTAAGCAATGGTTTTACTTTAAATATTGTTGAAAAATCAATCCGCACATTTTTAAGTGGAGTCTACCAACCTTGTCACCGGGAAATAACGGTGGTAAAGGACAGACATTACTTGATTATGACAGAGCTGGGTATTTATAATAAAATCCTTAGCCGAAAATTACACACATTGTTAAAGAAATATTTTTGTCAAATTAAATTTCAAATTGCCTTTATAAACAAAATAAATATAAAATCTTTCTTTAAAATAAAGGATTCGGTTCCAAAGAGTCTTAGGAGTTCAATAATATACTTATTTCAATGTCTTGGGTGTTCCCATGGCAAATACAGTGGGAAGCTCCGTGAGAACTCTGAAGGCAAGATTCTCGTCTCATATGGACATAGGTAATCGAACTGGCAAAATACTTCAAACTAAAGACAATTCAGAGATCAGAGATTACGTAATAAAATGTAAAAGCGATCTCTATAGGAGATTTTGAAATTTTAAATTCGCATAAATGACAGATTACATTTTGAATCTTGGAAACATTATATATTTAACAGCTCAACACAGACTTAAGTCGTGATTTGTTGTCGGTTCCCCTCTTACTTAACTAATTTAAAATGTTGCCTTTCAAAGTTAATAGTGTTTAGTATATCGTTTAATAATAATTTTTTGTAATAGTTCAATATAAATATTAAACTCATACTCGTAATCCAACTTACGAAATTTAAGTAATTTTTTGCAATTACTAACTAATTTAATTTTTTTAAAAAAACCTGTCTTTTTACTATAAATCTAAACTCTAATTTTAGAAATTATTAAACTCTAATTTTTCCTATTCAAAGCTAAAACTAGCACTGTTATATTTGTACCTTTAGAATTATGCTTTAGTATATATTTTATAAGCCTAAGAAGATGACCGAATTATGATTAAATCGTCGCCACTAAATAAATAAAAAAATGTCAGCAACAACTTTCCTTGCCTTGTGATTTCTGTTAAAATTATATATATATATATATATATATATATATATATATATATATATATATATATATATATATATATATATATATATATATATATATATATATATTATACCTACGACAAGGCAACCATCCACTTCTCTAAAAAGATAAATTTTAAGAAGCCTTTTGCATAAGTTAACGTTTAACTACAACAGAAAACGGAGAAAATGTGAATTTTACCAGTGGATCTTCGCCCTTTCTATTTTTTTATTTTTATAAATGAACAATGACGTTCTACTTAATGCACTTACGTATGTGTCTATGTATGTATGAATATTTTATTGTATATGTAGGTATCCGCCTCTCCATTTCTTTTTCTCATGATCTCTCATATTAAACTCCTTTGTTTTGACTTATCCTCCTGCTTAATTGTTTTTTGTTCTTTTTAATCCTGTGTCAGTCTCAATATTTGGATTTTCCTGGTATTAATTGCTTCATTTTGTATTTACTTCTCTTTTTTATCCCTTCAGCTCTTAATTCATTTTATGATTGATTAAATTTCTTGTTTTGGACGTTCTCTTCACTCACCCTTTTGCCTGTTTATTAGTTTTCTGTTGTTTCCTGTAATTCGTGCTCTTAATTATCTTGACTTATGACCTTATGGCCAAATGTACTTACGACCTTCAAAACTTTCAAAAACTGATTAAAAAGTAAAACGGTTACCATCCGACCGATGACCTACGAACCGACATTGTAACTTATATAGACGCCTCCCTCCGGCTAAAAATCTTGATAAAACTAAAAGAACTAGCCCGGGGTAGAGAGAAGCGTACTAAAATTGATTGAAGTATTGTTTGAAAACCGCAGGCAAAGAATGGTTGTCAATACATTCTTTATAGACATCAAGCACGAGTGGTGTTCCTCAGGGATCTCTTCTTGGACCCTTGTTTTTTTCTAACATATACAAAACGACCTCGAAATATATCTATTAGGGGTAAATTTGTCGATGACAGGAAGTTAAGTGCCATAACAGAATAGAGTGACTGTAAAACTTGTAGAAAGACTTGGACTAGTCAAATGGTCTGAAAAATGGAAGATGCAATTAAGCATGGACAAATGCAAGGTAATTCACATAGGGAATGATAAATCTAAGAAGAGATTACAATATGGAGGTTCATATTTTAAGTTCATAACAACATGGAAAAGAATTCCGTTCTCTTAATTTTGAGGGATCTCAAATTGTCCTAACAATGCGCTGTAGCTTCCCAAAGGAAAATTGGATTCTAGGTTAAAAAGCCAAACGTTCTGCTCTTAGATCGAAGGATGTCATTCTTCCCTCATATAAAGCGCTTGTAAAGCTCTTTTGGATAATGCAAAAGATAATTATATTATAAAGCGTTCATTCTCGAGGGAGGAAATTTGTTTCTGAACTTTGAAATAGATCGTACAAAGAAAGACTGATTTTCCTCAATTTACTTTCACTCAGAGATGGGCATCCGGGTAACTACTTATTCAAGTATTTATTATAATTAGGGGTTTACAAATATAAATTATGACTCAATATTTGAGTTAAATACTCGAGAAATTAGTAAACAAAAGTTTATCCCAGGGATAACACAAAATATATTTTCTTATAAAATAAAACAAATATAAAATAACTTGACTTAGAAAGTCGTTGATTGCACTTCAGCAAATGAGTTTAAGAGCTCAATAGATAAATATTACTTTGCAGAAATAATAATGGTTACACTAATTCACCCCATCCCCCAACATCTCTCTTACCCTAATTTTCTTAGATGTACTTCTCTCAGTACATCATCCATAAAAAAATATTAGACAGCCATGGCAACATCCCACTACTTGGTTTCGACCTCCCCCACCCCCTTCTCGCACGCACACAAGTAAGCCAAAACACTCATTCCAGCTATATTTCTCTCTAATACACGTCTTACTTCCAAAATATTCTCTACACCCTCGAACAGTTCAACACTCACGCCATATATTATTCGCATTTGCCATATATTCCTAGCACTTGCGATACCACTATTAGCGCCTGCCATATATTATTAGCACCTGCGATACAATCTCAGTACTTGTCATATATTCTCAGCACATGCAATAATACACTTTCATTGTCTGCTATATATTCTCAGCACATGCCATAGATTCTTAGCACTTGCAAAACACTCTTAGTTTCTGCCATATATTCTTAGCATTCGCGATACACTCTCGGTAGGGGTGTTAATAAATGGGATTTAAAGGGGATGTGAGGGTGAATCATGTATTTTTATTGAGATCGGTAGTCGATAAAACAAGGAATAAAGGTTGTGGAATGTATAGTGGTTTCATTGATCTACAGAAAGGTTATGATCGTGTAAAAGAGAGGCATTATGGCAGGTGCTAAGAATATATAGAGTGAATGGTAAACTATTGTATGGTTTGAAGAGTATTTATGTTGAAAGATACGATAAGGTGAAAGATAGCCGGAGAGGGATGTTTAGCATGCGTTGGAGTGTAAGATAAAGGCATGCGATGTCGCCATGGCTGTTTAATATCTTCATAGATGAAGTAATGAGAAAAATATGAGAGAATAAGGAAAAGGGTGTAAGATTGATGAAGAATTACGAGTGATGGGTTCTGGCTAAGTTGATATATTCTAATGACCTGGTGTGGTGGCTAAGAGTGGGGGTGGGGATTTGGAAACTTTGATTGTAGGTTTGAACAAGGTGTGTGATACGACAGGTCTAAAAGTGAATGCGGAGAAGAGCAAGGTGAGAATATAGGTGGAGTGTGATATCCAAGTTCGTGGTATCACCCTTGAACAAGTGCAAGATTTTGAAGATTTAGATTGCACTCTAATTGATAGTGATATGTAAGAAGCTGATTGCAACCACAAGGTTTTGTATGGTAGAAAAGTCTATGAAACAATTATAACGTGTATGATTGGCAATGAGTGTGGAATGCGCCCTGGAGCTCCATGTGTGTAGCCTGTTACAAAGAATTTGAACTTCAGCCACCCGTCGGAATGGGCAAACACCATTGCGTCCTGGCGACCCCGCTGCCCGGCCCCCTCCACCACCACACATCACCCGATGGATCCGCCCCTGGCTCGACTCGTTGGTCAAGAAGTTCGGAGAGTGGATCACCGACTACGAGTGGCGTGACGTCACTATGATCGACGACCCGGACGAGGCGGGAGAGAAGCTGAATTCCATCCTCCGCCTGCATTAGGAGCAGGACTTCCTGGAAAAGCCACTGCGCATGCGCAGTGATAACAAACCTTGGATAACTGCTCGCATACTCAAACTCATGGAAGGCCTACGAAAGAGGAAGGTGCAGTACTATAGAACTAAGCATTTAACCAAAATAGCCAATTACGAGACTGCGCAAAAAATAAAACAAAATAACAACATTAATTCCATCCAATTTTTAAAGGAACTAAAAACCATTTTTAGTTCCAACAAAAGGAAAATAAAATTACTTCTTTTTAATGATACAGATGATTACTCAGCAAGTGTTAAAATATGCAATCATTTCACATTTATTTGTACAAAATACCCCCCTATAGATCCATGCACCCTCCCTAGATTTCCCCCCCCAATCTACTCGTAAAGGAAGTTCCAACAATCAATCGAATTGAAGTTAACAATAGAATAAACAAGTTGAAAATCAACAAATCTTTGCCTCCCCACCAGCTTCCTAAGAGAGTAATTAAAGAATTTTCGTATGAGATAAGTATACCATCACATATTTTTAATCCTGTATCAAAAAGGGCGTGTTTCCCAAACTCTGGAAGAAAACCACCATCACGCCGCTGAAGAAGAAACCCAAGGTCATCCAACTAGGCGATCTTCGACCAATTCATTGACTACAAATTTCGGAAAACTTCTAGAAGGTTTCGTTGCTGGCTAGGTTCTCGAAGAAATAACAGCAGGACTCGACCCAGATCAGTACGGAAACCGCCAAGGTATTGATCAACCTCATCATATTACCGTAATAACTTTAGTGGTTTTACTAAAGCCTTTGATTTTGTCGATTATGGAGTTGCAGTTCGATGGTTGTTTTTATTTGGGTGCTGTCCATCTTTACTCAAGTTAATATCTAACTTTTTAACTAATCGTCAACATAGAGTAAGATATATACATGTAGATGCTTTGTTTGAATTTCAAAATATAAGTTGTGGGCTTCTTCAAGGAACAAAATTAGGACCCATAGTATTCATTGCTCTAATAAACAACTTGGCACGGAACAACGACATTCACATGAAGTTTGTAGACGACCTTACCTTGGCTGAAATTATAAATATCGAGAACGGCATCAATTATACAATGCAAATTACACTAGATTGTCTCTCCAATGAGTGCGAATCCAATCTTATGGTGACTTATCCTATCAAGTGTAAGGTTCGGATTCGATCTCCCCCTAAAAGGCCTATTATCTACCCACATCTGCATCTCAGTGGAGTAGATTTACCAATTGGACACGAGTGTCAACTATTACGAATTTACATCAACAACACCCTCAATTGGAAAACGCACGTTGAATATCAAATAAAAAAGGCAGACGAATGTCTATTTTTCATCTATAGGGCCAAGCAATTTAAATTCAGTGTGAAAACTATGTTTACACTATACTTGGTTCATTCGTAACAGTTTAGAGTACGCTGTGCCCTTGTGGCACTCAAGATTGACGGCACAGCAGACACTGAATTGAATGAATACAAACGAGAGTTTTCCGTATCATCTTCCGTGGTCATTATACGGATTATAAAACAGCGCTTGGTATTCTTGAGACTTGGACACTTCATGAAAATCGGGAGCATCTCTGTCTTAAGTTTACCAGGGGTGTCTTGGGGTCTGAACGCCATAGGAACCTGATACCACAATACCTAAATCAAGTACACCATCGGAATACCAGAAGGGGCAAAAGAACTCACAGTTTTATTAGGGGCAGAACCACACGGTACCACAACTCTAAAATTCCTTACTTAGTGAGATTGTACAACGGAACGATATGACTCGAGACTATGTGATAGTAAACAACTGTATAAACTTTATTTTCCAACTTTATTTTTTTTTAAATATTAGTATTGATTATAATTATGTACAAATATTAATAATGGGAGAAGGGAAGCTCAGCTCTGAAGTGAGAGCATTGAAAATGGACAACTTGTAGGTGATGCTTGGTGTGCGAGAGCTAGGTAGAAGGCAGGAACGATTAGATAAGAGATGTTTATGATAAGAAGAAGGTTGTGACTGAAAGTGTTCTGAGGTGGTATGGGCATATAATGAGAATGGTGGAAATAGACGTAAAAAAAATCAAGGGTGTAAAGGTGTGAGAATGGTTGGAAAGCTCGTAAAAGGTAGGTTGATTCTGTGAATTAGTATGAGAGATATAAATGCCTGAATGAGGAATAAGTGGCTAATAATGCTTATGAAAATGTATGGACGACGTTGGAGATGCTACACCACGTATAACCCTATTGCTATGAAAGGGCAATTACTGGTGGACAAACTGATGGGTGGCATTGTGTTAAATAGGCCATAAGGGGTGGGTGTAGTTATTAGTTACGTTAAGGGGCTGTCGAGGAATAGGTCACTGCCGAAACAATACGTCTATATATACAAATATGTATCTATTGGTTTGGAGGAAAGAGATAAAAGCCACGAGAATATATATATATATATATATATACAGTTACATCAACATATATCCTCTAATGTACATACGCGTCCTTCGCTACGTACAAGTACGTTGATTACGAGGTATAAGAGTGCGATTTTAATACAGGGGCCGATAGCGTTTAATAAGTTTACCAAGTTGCAGTTCAAGGATATATTTAAAGAGGGAAAACAAAAAATATAATTTTTTAATTAGTCCCTAGTTAACATATATATACATACAGGAAATATAGGAAATGTAAATAAGGATAATACTGGCAATCGGGTAACGTTAATTACTTGTTAATTAACTTTTAAATGGGATACTATAAATCAGTTATACAAAAGGAATATTTAAAAGTCGGAAAGCGGGTCGATTAACGGGAGATGCAATCGTTTTACCTTAAAGGGAGTCCTCGAGGAAGGGGACTCCTTTAGCGAGTCGGCGCGGGGGAATGGAGACAGAAAATGGTCGGGATTCTCGGCCGAATATCCTGATGGTGACGAGGATTAAGGGGGGAGCGACCAGAAGACTAGTTCACGATCCTCCTTGAAGACGGACGAAGGCACCTCTGCTCCAGAAAAGTGCAACCTCCAAAAATCGAGACTCTGACGCGGCTCGGCGCGAAATCTCACACGGAAAACTGAAGATCCTTGAGAGGAGGGGGGTTCTGATGAGACGAGAAGAATCCCGGCCAGTTCTTCGAGGACAAAACGATTCGAGGCTTTGCTCTGAACAGTGTAAGCCTTCAGAAAAGAGATGTATCTACCTGGTGAGATCCAACCTCGATGGTATACGCGAATACCAGGGACTTGGGGAAACAGATACACGATCTGAACCGAAGGCGACGAGATCTCCAACTCAATCTGCCGATCTTTGAAAAACCAGGGTATTTACATGACGGCCATTTTTATGATGCTTAATCGCTGGAAGGCACAGACGTCTGAAAGAAAGCTTCCGGTGCCGAGAGGGATTAGTTTTTTGTCGCCAGACACCGGTCTTAATCGTCTCCAACGATGTGAGTGGGAACTTTCGGCTATCCTTTTCCCGACTACGGAGATTAGCATTTCATCGGCGAGGTGAAAGCTTTTAGCGCTCAGCTTAACTGATATTCAAATTCTTTCTTCTTTTATTTTTCTCCTTGAATACAGAGCTTTTTACTCCACGTGGAGTTAAAATTAAAAGAGATAGTGAGGGAAGGAATTCTAGAAACAAAAGAAGGGGGTATTCTTCTTGGCGTCCCCTTTTCCCTTACATGGACACTAACTCGACGTCGTTATAAGCTGGTTGAGATTTAAACTAATTTTCTACACAACCTTTCTCTCTGTTTTACACACTAAATTCCCTTTTTCCCGTATTTCTTGAACTAGCCTCGAAAGTCTAAGGTACCTTAGCGTCTTGGCTGGTTCGCAATTCTGTAATCCTCTTTATACACTTGTCTTTCCCTTTCTTTTCTCATTCCCTAGAGTCTCTCTTTAGTTACCTCCTTTTCTTTCCGATACAGCCCTTTGCAAGGCATGGATGAAGAACGGTACCCCAATGCCCCCGATGCAGAATCAATGGCGAGAGATTGCTATCGTAACCATATATATATATATATATATATATATATATATATATATATATATATATATATATATATATATATATATATATATATATATATATATATATAAGCCAAATATAAATTAAGGAAGCTTTTACAATATTGAAGGTTGATGAATGAGAGGTATGAAGAGTAATTTGTGGATTGCTAGACCAATACATAACAACTGTATGAGCGTTCGCCATTGGTGGAATTCGAATTCTATGCTACGATTGGTCATGATCTTTTAATGGACACAAATCTTGAACGGGAACCCAAGATTAAAGCTCGATTAACGGTCGAAGCCTGAATGTCTGCAATTGGAACAGCCTCTGGCCAAGTGAAACAATCGATCATGGTCAGAGGATGAGTACAGCGTGTAGAAAATGGTAAAGAAACTAGATCAAGATGAATGACGTGAAAACGAGACGAAGGAAGAGTAGAATTAGCCAGAGGGGTTTCTTGTGGCGATGGACCTTGGTACGGTAACAATTCAAGCATGAACGGGTCCAAGTGGCTAAGTCGGCGTTCCTACCTGAGAACCCAAAACGATGTGCAATGAGCTTCCGAGTAGTTCTAACACCATGATGAGAAAGACGGTTAGTTTAATCGAAGAAAGAGAAAAGAGGGGACGAGGACAGTCATGTAAGGAAAATGAACCAGGATACTCCTCTAAGGACTGGCATGAGGTTAGATTTCTGGAACAATGATTAGTGTGATTGACACAAAGTTTGCGTTTGTGTGTCCTGGTCCTGCCCTAGAACTATAGTGTAAAATCGATGGGCAAGAGACTAAAAAGTGGCGTGGCAGGAAATGTAGAAATACGACTTTGGAGGAACAAGGGGCGTAACGAATGTGGTTCGTGAGCTACAGGATAAAGTCAGTATGATGAGCATCAAATGCAAAGTGCCCTGAAGACGTGTCACTAGCATAAATGGCACTAACCAAAGATTTATGGTGGGCGAAGCCAGTTAACTCACGCCATAACAAATACTGACGAAAGTGGCGGATTGTGAGGTAAATTCCTAGGAATTCTCGAGAGAACGTACTCTACCTCTTTTGGAGAACGCATCCGACGCGACGCTAATAGGAGGACCAGGACAAGGATAAACCAAACAATCAGCGGAGGCATTAGCCTATTGGTGCAAAAAAACGATCGCTCTCCTTGTAAAACCATAGGAAAGGAGAGTTTCCCTTAGCCTTTGAAGGTAGATTGTTTAGGGGTTGCATGACCCGAGCACCTCCAGGAATTAACCTGTAGTAGAAATTAAGCATACCACAGAAACGATGAGATTATAATTGAGAGTATGGGTAACAGAAGCTACCACTCACTTTATCGTGGGCACTGTTTTATATTTTGTCGGCTAATTTCGCCTTATCCCAAATTACGCGGCTTGATAACCGTCAATAGGGAACGAATATAGTTGAGTATCACCTGCATAAAAATCTCCTTCAAGAGTGGGTCAAAAAATTAGGACTGTTTCCCTTTAGCCCGAGCCAGCTATTATAGGTGGTCTAAAAATAGGGGTGGACGCCATTCCCCAATGACTTGCGTTGTTAGGAGTTCGCATAATTTTTCTACCTAAGACCTTTCATCTTCCCAACGGAAAACAACCCTTAACACCCCCCTCCCACACGCCTAGCCGTTCACTGTTAATGACTATCCTCTTGAATAATTGTAAAATAATTAGGGTGATATTCTGAGTCAAAGCATAATCTTCTGCTGTTCTCCAGTTGAAGGCTGTCATCTCAAAGTCACACGAATCTAACTATTCGACTGTTGGTTTTTCGGAAACTAAGGGAGCTAGTAGGATGGATGGAGCGATTGGCATATTGTAGCCCGAGCCGAATTTGGAATCGACGGAAAGTTTGTCATTTGGACAACTTTATATATGTATATATATATATATATATCCTTATCATCATCATCATCATCACTAACTCTATAATTTTTTAAGAATGGGATTTTTTTGAGTATTTGAATAATAATTTCATCTTAGTTTGGTTATGACTTATGTTTTTATAAAAGTTATTTCTAATAATTCTTTTATAATATCAAAAAACAAAATGGTGAAATTCAGAAATAAAAATAAGTATCGAAATTTTTAAAAATTTTTGAAACCCAAAGAACTACAGATGGTGAAGTTCGGAAAATTTATTTTTATATATCTTTTTCTATAACTTTATTTTAGCAACGTGATATTTTGAAAGGGGGGAAATTTAGTTTAGAATTCCGTTTTAAATTTATTATAATTGGTATATATATATATATATATATATATATATATATATATATATATATATATATATATATATATATATATATATAATGAAGTCTGTCTGTCTACGTGTGTGTGTGTGTGCGTCTGTAGGTCCATTTATAAAAATAAAAAAATCTTGTTCTAACCCTCTCCCCTCCGCCCCTTCCCCCTTCTCTCACACTCCGCTCCTTTCTTTCCCCTTTCTACCCCTAATTCTATCTGCCCCTCTCCCACCCTACAAAAGGACATTCAAACTAAGAGAAAAATGATCTCCTCCCTCTCTCCCACCTCTATCCCCAGTCTCCCCTCCCTATAAAAGGACATCCATGACCAAGAGAATTTTGTTTTAAATCTATTTCTTAAAACAGAGGGTTATAGAAGAAGAAGAAGAAGAAGAAGAAGAAGAAGAAGAAGAAGAAGAAGAAGAAGAAGAAGAAGAAGAAGAAGAAGAAGAAGAAGAAGAAGAAGATAAGATGCTCGATCTGTTTATTTTAACTTGCCTTCTTCCGCTTTTTTAGCCATTATTTAATGCATTCTTTTAACTGTTATCAATTAATGTTCCTTCCCCTTCTCATTAGTCGATACAGCCGCTGAAGATGGTCCTAATAAAGGTCCGAAACGTCCGGCCAATGAATGATAATCACCTCGGTCTTCATATTCCTATTACATATCAGATTCCCAAGGAACAAATTAATTACAAGTGTATATATATATATATATATATATATATATATATATATATATATATATATATATATATAGGGAATATAAATAATGAAAATCTGAAGCGAGAATTAAAAAGATTGGAATTAAACAAAGGAACCCCTTTTATTATTGAATTGTGCTGGATGAATATTTATGTAATTATGATAGGGGGAAATACGTATAAATTATTATATGATAACGTAATTTGAATGGACAAGATAAATAAAGAATGGATAAAGGAAAATACAGGAAAATTCACTAACGAAAATGGTTCATGGTGAAAATTCACAATTAGAGCCAAGTACATGAATTTGGAATTAATGATAAATAAATGAATGGATATAATATAGTGAATATTATAATAGCCTATATGTCAGGAATAGTCGGAGCAGATAAAACACTTGTATATATGTATCTGGGTATCCGCACATTGAACGGATACCCTGATACTGACCCCCGCGCTGGTATCTCTACACGCATCATATACATAGGCAATTAAAACACCACTATCATTTCCCTTCTCGCCTTCAAAGCACACGCCCACTCTCCTTTGTTCAGGGACTCAACAGTGATTGGGGGATTTCTTCCACGACCCCAGAACAGAATGGCTCTCCCTACCAACTTTACCCTTGTATGAAGATTCGTTTAGCTGGTACACAGGACCTTCAAAGTCTAGACTGTGCGAAATCAATCAACCTTCTATCACCCCGATCCGCCAAATTGCGCCCCCCTCCCCCCGGTACTTTTCCTTCGTCTATATTTAAACCAAATAGGAAATTTAGGCCTCTTTTAGATTTTCTGAGGATGTCAATACTTTGGCCGAAACGGTTGACTAAGAGGCATTATACAGTCAAAGCCTTGTCTCATCTCTCTCAAAATTGATAATAAAGAGACAACTTCAACGCGAAACAGAATTAATAATAATAACAATACTAAAGTTCCAAAAGATTAAAAATAATAACAATACTAAAGTTCCAAAAGATTAATAATAATAACAATTCGAAACAGAATTAATAATAATAACAATACTAAAGTTCCAAAAGATTAATAATAATAACAATTCGAAACAGAATTAATAATAATAACAATACTAAAGTTCCAAAAGATTAATAATAATAACAATACTAAAGTTCCAAAAGATTAATAATAATAACAATACTAAGGTTCCAAAAGATTAATAATAATAACAATACTAAAGTTCCAAAAGATTAATAATAATAACAATTCGAAACAGAATTAATAATAATAACAATACTAAAGTTCCAAAAGATTAATAATAATAACAATACTAAAGTTCCAAAAGATTAATAATAATAACAATACTAAAGTTCCAAAAGATTACTAATAATAACAATTCGAAACAGAATTAATAATAATAACAATACTAAATTCCAAAAGATTAATAATAATAACAATTCGAAACAGAATTAATAATAATAACAATACTAAAGTTCCAAAAGATTAATAATAATAACAATACTAAAGTTCTAAAAGATTAATAATAATAACAATTCGAAACAGAATTAATAATAATAACAATACTAAATTCCAAAAGATTAATAATAATAACAATTCAAAACAGAATTAATAATAATAACAATACTAAAGTTCCAAAAGATTAATAATAATAACAATAATAATTTCTTCTAAATCATTCCTGATAGGAACGCATAAGTTGCTGGAAATTAGTGATCATGCAAAGATTAAGCAAGGTTTTTTCGAACATAACATAACTAAATCTAACCTAACCTAGCCTAAAAAAGCTAATCTTGAACAGGCTAAATTAGTTTAGGTTAGGAGAAGTTAGGTTAGTTTATATTAGGTCCAAAAAGCCCCTTACAATTCTCAATAGATGATTATTCATTAGATGAATAAATTCGGGCAAATGCAGAGCCTCTCACGAAGCCTATTACCACAACATAGAGAGCCCCGCCTTACCAAAGTCAGTTACAATACTAATTTCAAATCTTGTAAAGATGAGGCATCATTATGATGCCTCATCTTTACAAGGCTCTGCATTTGCCCGAATTTATTTATCTAAGGAATTACACTGAGGAACAATGTATTTAGTGAATTGACAAAAGTACCTTTGCTTACCTAATTCGAGCATACTGAATTCAAATCCGAAATCAGATTCTCTCTAAATGCTACATATTTTTCCTAATATCAATAACTAATATTATACAATTATACAATATTATACAATATTATACAATTTTATCACGCCTATCATCATGCCCTGAAGTAATTTTAAATCATCCTTTTGCGTTATTTATAGAAAAGCAGGTTTTTTGCACAAACATTTTATTGCATATGAGAAGAAACTTGAATTACACATTAGGATTACAAATACTGTAATCAAATAGATGCTAATTTATTAATGACCGTACATCAGGCTGGAGGACCTCTTCTTGATTTCAATCGGGCAAAAATTATCGTTTGTAACTCTTTCTATTGTAAGTCTTCTCTGGCTGATCTCTTCTAATCGTCCAGCAGTAGTCCGCCATCATGTGTCTATCCCAGTGACCTTGGTAGCGCTCTTCCATCGTCATCAAATCCTGATGGAAGCGTTCCCCTTCTTCGTCGCTCACGGCTCCCAGATTATCTGGGAATCGGTCGAGGTGACTATTAAGGAAATGCAGCTTCACAGTCATGTTGCATCCCAGATCACGATATGCTAAAAGCATATTAGTAACCCGATCCTTGCAGTTATGCGCTTTTTTGTTTCCCAAGAAGTTACGAACAACGGCAGAAAATGAGAGGCAGGCTGCCTTCTCTTTTTCATTCATGGTGTTCACGAATCTAGAATCACTCAGAAGTCTTCGGATTTTGGGACCATCAAATACTCCTGCTTTTATTTTGTCGTATAACAAAGCAGGAAACGCCGATACTATGTACTGAAAACAATCATTATCAGTGCTCAGCGCCTTGACATACTGCTTCATCAACCCCAGTTTGAGATGAAGTGGAGGGAAAACGATCTTCTCTCGACTTACGATTGGCTCATTAACAATGTTTGGCATTCCTGCTTCCAAAGTTCCCCGAACTGGCCAATCTTTTGGGGACAAGTGTTTGTCACGGGCTCGACTGTCCCACATACAGGTATAGCATGGAAACATTGTATATCCCTTCTGCTGGCCAAGGAGGAAGTTGACCATCTTAAGGTCTACACGTATGATCCAATTGTGTTTATGGTACTTAAGTAACTCCATGACCATAGTTATGTCATCGTGAGTTTCTCGCAGATGGACAGTGACCGAGAGGAACTAGACCAAAGTCATTGCCATTATGCAAAAGGACACACTTGTTTAGGCTACGCTTGGGGCTATACAAAAACAGTCTCCACTCAGCAGGGCTATAGGTGCCAAGTCCAAACTCGGTAAACAGACCAGGAACATCGTGCAGTATACAAATTGTTTGGCCTCAGAGAAATACTTAACAAATGTACTCTCCCTTGTTTGGTAATATGATACCAGTACCGACCTGTCAAGCATATGTCTTTCACTCAACCTGGATGCTAAAAGTTCTGCAGCTTTCTTGGAGAGTGCCAAAACACGTATCAAGTCATTCAAATCCTCTTGATTGAAACAGTGAGGAGCTAATGTCTGTTAGGCATCTGATGATGAATCTGCAGATTCTGAATCCATTCCGTGGACGTCCATATCAGGTACATCATTTTGATCCTTCGGAGGAAGCATATACATTGAAAATCAGAACTGGTAAAGATTCAGAATGAGGTACTGGCTGGATCGCTGAGGGAATGTTGGGGTAGTCGATCTTGTGTCGATTTTTCTTGCCAATCCCTTTAGTATTCACCAGAAAGAGATAAAAGTCCGATACATGATCCTTTGGCTCTCGCCACACCATGGGGATTCCAAAAGGAAGACCATTTCTCTTTCTTTTCATCCACTCACGAAGATGTTCCACACAACTATGGCAAACAGCATGTGGAGCCCACTTCTTATCTTGATCGCCAAAAGGAACATCAAAATATGCCTTATAAGTGCGGATCACAAAGTTTGATATATTGCGGCTTTGACGAACTAGCATGTAACAGCCACATATGTAGCAGAAGGTGTCTGGATCATTAACGCAATTTCCTTTTGACGAAGCCATCACTCTAACATGAGACCTGAAAAAAGAAACAATAATGTCAATATTTTGCACAATAACACTTATTACTATCTTACTACTATGTACTGTGATGTATTTGCTTTCTACAAGCACCTTCTCTGTCCGTCCGGAGGGCAGTTTTCGGGGAAACGAGAAAATAGAAATTACAGAATAACTATAGCATGTAGGTAAAAATGAATTATCTATTTGAAATCAGCATGAAAAAATGAATTAAATTTGGCAGATAAAACTATGTCACCAGAAAATGTGATTAAAATTGTTCCCCTGTGTTTTCTACTGAGAATTGTTATAAAATGGAATAAATACATGGTGCGGGTCTGAGGTTTGAGGCTGGGTGTCCGTTGATATGAATAGAGATGAATATGATCGCTAACCTCTGACAGGTCATTGTTTCCTTTTGTTATCATAAAGTCGTGTTATGATTATCTGGTAAGGTTGGAAGGGTTGATTCGACCAATATTAGACACTTGTGTTTTGTTCATAACGGTAATGGGGATGTATATGACTGGGAGTCATAAAGGAAAGTGCATGGAGAAGTATTACAGCGCTCATGTTTATTCAAAACGAACAAGTTTATATATCTCTCGGGAACTCAGGTATGCTTCCAGGTAAACTTTATGAATAATACACTTTTTCTATTTTTCGTAATGGTGGCTTTGAATGAACGATATTTTGTGGTAATAAAAAAAACATGGTTTCAGAAACAACATTATTGAGATTATAACAAAATATGTGGAAGGCGACGCGAATCATTAAAGATTTGCATTAGGCCCAATGGGATGTTGCTCCAAAGATATTATTGACTTAAAACTATTATAAACAGCAAGAGTAGGCCTGTACCCCTGCCAGTAAGTTTTAAAGGGAGGTTCTAAAAATAAATCGGTTAAAAATAGGTAAAATTAAAATCAGAGAAAGCCGCAATCGATAAGTAAATAGGGCCTTTTAAGAATGGATGAAAGTACTTAAAAAATTAACCAAGAGACCGGACCCCACCAACGCTAACAAGAGGCTGCTATCAGGAAACTCGTAGGCCAAGATCATTGAATTGCTATCGAGTGGTATGACAACAGACAAAATTAACTCAGTTTATTCAATTTTAAATGAACTTTACCACGCCAAAGTTTTGCCTAAGTGAGTGCCAAAAGTTTTAGTGGAAATCAGTTGAATCAAAGATTGTCCTTGTTTTCAATTGTAATTCGGGCAGGGTCGAGATTAATGGAGACGGTTCGTGCAAAGTTTCAATCAACTTAGTGGTTGACAAGAGGCCAAACGGGACCAGTCAGGTTAAAGGCAAAGAATGATTAAGGCACCTTATTATGAACAAGTTTCATGAAAATTAAAAACGAAGATGATCGAAAAGGCCAAGAGATATACATTTTGGTATTTTTGTCCATTACGATATTGCGCCTGCGCATTTCTCGAAGGTTGCGATGGCTGGCCTACTAATTTTTGCCGTTGGGGATTCATCGCTCCGCCCACCGTATAACCATTTTCTCGTACCTTCAAAGTTCTCTTTATTCTCCCCAATTTAACCAAAAGAAGGAAAAAACTTTGACTGACTGCGATTCCAGTCTAAATATTTGTTAAAACATGGAGTTTTAGTCTTAAAATTAAAGAATTCATCGGGAAATGACTTAGAATCACGGAAATAACCTGCAAAAGCGTGTAGACCTAAGTGGAGAAAAAGTAGAAAAACTTATAGGGTATCTTTTCATTTAGATAATTACCAGCTGGATAATTAACAGAAAGAAAATTGTTTGACGGACAATTAATTGATAGTGCTATTGAATTTAGACAAGCGCTATTCGCTCTCTGAATTTTAGCTACGAGTATTTATCTTAAGATTGCCGCTACAATACTTCAAATCAACCATATCTGAGACAGGATAACGACCAAAAGTAATACACACTACCTCTGTAGTGAAGAAAATAGCTTAAAGAGTCCTAAATTTATATCCAAAAATGGCCATCAGACAAAAAAAAATGCCCCGAACCCCATAAAAAATATGTGGATGAAAAAAAAAAGAACCTCCGAATGAAACTAAACGAATAAGGGCAAGTTGTGAATGTACTGAAAGCAAGAATGAGGCAAACTTCTACTGAAAACTGGTAGTAAGGTTTATGCTATGGCTGTGATCAGCCAACAAATAAATGCATATATGTATGCTTAGAATTATACACTGTGATATCGATGTATGTGCCTTTATCTGCAACTATAAACAAAACTAAGCTTATTTCTAATATAAAAACTTGCTTACTCATTTACCTGCTAGAATGCATTTTGAACCCCCAAACGAAAAGTGAACCATTTCCTTCGAGATTTATTTTTTCGAAAAAGTTTTTAAGCAAAGAAATTAGCTCGTTTTAAGATGAAAAAAAACAATAGTGTTAATTCAGTCACCTGACAATAAACTCGAATTGAAAATGGAAATGCACAGTATTTTCTATAGATGATAACTCGAATTGGTAAAAAAAAATAGAAGAGAGAAAAATTAAACCTTAAAATAATTCCCTTTTTCAAAATTCAAAATTATACGTCAGTGGTACATAGCCCATAGAAAGAGAAAAGTAATTCGATTTGATAAATTGAATGTCACTCCGAGTGGAGTTCGTGTTTTTTTTTTATTCATATATAAGAAGAGGTTTGTAAGAATTTTGAGAGAGAATATAGCCTAACACCACCGCGTCTATGTTAAACCAAGTCCGACCCTTCCATCGAAACCTTATTTCAATCTAACCTCAAATTTTTAGAATAAAACAACATGCAATCAAAGAAGTTCCCACTCACACTTGGAAGATTTTAGCGATCTTAAAATTTGGTTAGTGCTTTTTGGAGATCATTTACTGATTTGATTGATTTACTGCCGAAGTGTGGGAGGTAATTTTTGAGTTGTACTAATGTTTGTTATTTCCCCGCAAATACGATTAAGAAATCTATTGCTCTGTTTCCCCACCAATGAAACCAGGTAGCCGTTGTTTTGAATGAATAAATGGTTTATTAAAAATGAAATAGGAGTCTAGTACAGTCTGTTAAAAAAACGATTTAAGATAAGTGATCTCGAACATGACCCAGTAAAGACGAACCATCTCAAAGATGACAAAAAAGATAAGCTAACTAACTCTAAGATGACCTCAGCAAAGATAAACCAACTATATCATGATACAGAAGAGGTAAGTCAACTCGAAAATAATCCAGCAAAGATAAACCATCTCTATCATGAAACAGAAGAGTTAATAAGTCAACTCGAAGATAATCCAGCAAGGATAACTCGTCTTGAAGATGATCCAGCAAAGATGAACCATCCCGAACATGACCAAACAAAGATAAAGCAACTGTAAGATGACAACAGCAAAGATAAACCATCTATAAGATTACAGAGAAAATATAAGCTAGCAAAGATAAGTCATCACAAAGATGACGCAGCAAAGATAAGGCACTGCAAAGATGACACATAAAAGATAAGCCAACTCGAAAATAATCCAGCAAAAATAAGTCATTTCAAACATAACCCCCAAAAGATAAGCCAACTATAAAATGAAACCAGTAAAGATTAGCCATCTCGAAGATGATCTAGCAAAGAGAAACCATTCTAGTACTCCTAGACCTCTCCTCTGCTTTCGACACCATCGATCGACCACACTGTCCCCCTTAATCGTCTCCACACTTTCCTTGGTCTCTCGTGCACTGCACTTGATTGGTTCCGCTCATAATTCTCCTCCCGCACTCATTCGGTCGCGCTCGATAACCTCTCCTGCGAGCCCGCGCCCATTCATTTGAGGGTGCCTCAGGGCTCAGTCCTTGGTCCCCTCCTCTTCCGCATCTACTTACTTCCTCTTGGATCCCTTCTTCGCGATTTGGACCTGTCCTTCCACCTCTATGCTGAAGACACTCAGATATACCTTTCCTCACCCCCTGTGTCCTCTCAATCAATTACAAAGCTCCTTTCAGCCTACACCTCCATAAATGAATGGCTGTCTGCCAACTTTCTCAAACTTAACCACGATAAAACTGAAGTTCTCCTTGTTGGTACCGCTTCTATAGTAGAGAAATCTAAATCTCTCTTCCCCTCCCTTAACCTTGGGGAAACCAATGTCGCCTTCTCTGATACCGTCAGTAATCTTGGTGTTATTTTCGACGAGCAACTCTCGTTTAACCCGCACATCCATCGTATCTGTAAGCTTTCCCTCGGTTTCTTCTATAGTAGAGAAATCTAAATCTCTCTTCCCCTCCCTTAACCTTGGGGAAACCAATGTCGCTTTCTCTGATACCGTCAGTAATCTTGGTGTTATTTTCGACGAGCAACTCTCGTTTAACCCGCACATCCATCGTATCTGTAAGCTTTCCCTCGGTTTCTTCCGAAACTTTTCACGTGTTCGATCTCATTTTGATCGAGACTGCTATTCATGCCTTCGTCACCTCATGCTTAGACTACTGCAATTTTCTTCTAGTGAATCTCCCTTCTTCGTCCCTTCACCCCCTATAACTAGTTCAAAATTATGCTGCCCAGCTCCTCCTTGGCCGCCCCCGGTTCTCTCCTTCAATGACTCTGTTACAGGAGCTACACTGGTTACCTATTCACTTCCGTACCCACTATAAAATTATTCTCATCACCTACAAGGCCCTAAACCTCGAGGCTCCACCTTATCTCTCGTCTGCACTCTCCCGTCGTCAAACTCCCGGTCTAACCTCGCTTCCCTCCTGAACACTCCTCGTTCTGTCCTCTGCTCGATGGGTGACCGTTCCTTCTCAGTTTGTGCTCCTAGACTCTGGAATGTTCTTCCTGCCGAAGTCCGATTCTCTCCCTCCCTTGCTACTTTTAAACGTCTCCTGAAGACTCATCTCTTCAGAATTGCCTGCTCTTCTTTGTAAACTTTCTCTACACTCGCTACACAACCTGCGCTCTGGGAGGGCTAACAACCCTGAAGGGCGGATTATAAATACCTATTATTATTATTATCCATAAACTGACCGAGTAAAGATTTTTGCGTGAATTAGGAAAAAAAGAAAACAAATTACCCAGAAAGAAGGTTAAGTTTTCTTTTTCCTAATTTACAAAAGGTCTTTACTCGGTCAGTTTATACATGGTTTTTCTTTCCTGCTCATCCTAGAGATGGTTTATCTTGGCTGGGTAATCTTCGAGAGGGTTTATCTTTGCTCGATTACCTTCGAGATTGTTTATCTTTACTAGTCATCATTGAGATGGCTTATTTTTACTTGATTAAGATATTCTTCGCATAGGGGGAAGGATTCTTCACTTGGCAGCACCTGAGGAGAGATTAAATGATTTTTCAACAACATCTACTACATCGCCGAGTATATTCGTCGTGCCTTGAAATTTATGATCTCAACTGAAGGGAGAATCTTAACAACAAATTTCAAAGTTAGCCTCTGTGAGTTTCTCTTTAATCATCATCGAATGACTGAAATATCTCAGACAGTATTAGATTAATTACAGATATTTAAAAGTTAATGACCTTACAGTTGCTATGGTTTCCGAGTTTTCATCCTCCCATTTTCTCATACACGATTCAGAATCCAACCAACCAGAGAAACCTTTTGAGTTTCCCTCGCATGACAAACTGTCGTGGTTGGGAGGTGGGTGTGGAGTGGTGTACTGGGGGGGGGGATATGAATAATTCTTCATTTCCTCACGTTTATTTTCCCAACCTCACCATTTTCTATGCGAACCTCTTTAACTTTACTGACGATGCATTCGTTCGTCTTTGCATTTTCGTTTTAAATAGATAATAATAACCACTCCAGCCCCAACAGTCCTGAATTCGCCATTGAAGAGGTTTGCCCTATCCCTCATTTCATTCTTTTCCTCCCTTGAATAGACCCAACAACAGTCGAAAGATGACATTAGGATACTTTAAAAATGGTTGTGGTAGTTTTTAATATACAGTATGTAGTGGGGAATTTGTCGCAGTAGGTAACATTGAATTCCGCGCAATCGTGTTGTCCAGAGTGTGTTCTCCCTTCTTCCTAACATAGTAGACACAGTTGTGCATTGTCTATGAAGAAAGCAATACCATGGCTGAAATAAATCCTACAGAAATTTGGAAAAGGCAAGCTTGGGATTCACGCTGGGAACCCCAATGTGAAGATGTCTGAGTGCTCGGGCGTCAATCTGAGGAAGGTGCAGAGCATCAGGAAAGAGTTGGATGAGGCACGCTGGGATTAGTAGGGTACAGCGGCTCGGAAACCTCACTCTAATAGTTCTGATACGAAAAGAACCCCAGAATTTGTCGCGGAGATCCAGGCCATCATTGACAACGATCCCAGCAAGTCAATTAGGTCCATAGCCAAGGACAAGAGTGTGTCGGAGAGACTCACCAGGCAGTTAGTGCATAAGGACATCCGCTACTGCTCATACAAGATGAGAAAGGACCAGCTTCCTTTGCAGAAGAGGAAGGACAAAGGAAAGGAACCTGATGCGAAGCTTGTGAACAAACTAAAGCACCCCTTGAGACGAGAAGAATTTCTGCCAGGACCAGATGGTAGACTCGCAAAACAACCGCTGTGTGCCCCAAATATGTACCGAGAGTCACGAAGACCAAGTTCTCGGTCTATATCATAGAGTTTGGGGTGGTCAATAAATAGCAAGAGCCTCGTTATGTCCCCGTTTATCACCCCGGGTGGACTTGACTCAATACGGAGAGCTACACCAAGTGCCTGGAGAAGTTGTTGCTGCCCTGGATCCAAGAGGTGCCCGTTGGAATGCCGTACGTGTGGCTTAAAGACTGCGCCATGCCACACAAGCAGGATGAGCCAGTCTTGGCTGTCAGCCAATTTCTTTGAGCGCATCACTCCGAACATCTGGCTTCCTAACTCCCAAGATTGCAACCACCTGGACTATTATGTGTGGAGCGTAATTGAGAGGAAGACCAACAAGTCCCCCTGCATCACCAAGGTTGAATTTAGATCCAATATCACCAAAGTTTTCACTCAGTTTAACAGCGGAACCGTCGAGGTGGCCTGCGGCAGGTTCTGACGGCGCCTCCAGGTCATGGTTGAGGCCGGCAGGAATTTTATTGAATAAAATGAATAGTCCAGCAATTCTTAAAGTCTTTAACATTTAACTTTGGTAAATATATCTCTATAAATGATCTCTGTGTAATTATCTTTTATATAAGTTAGGCGAGGAGACAAATTTGTCGACCATGATATTTGTATAGTGTCGAGTTTCTCTCTGTCGCTTACGGAAAATCACTGTATGGTCGGGGCGCCATCGTGTAACTGGCGGTGCTTAAACAGAAACGAAGCGATTAGTTATCAGCCGCCTGTGACTGGCTTCACTGTACAACAGTTTCGTTTGTGCTAAATTTAGTTCCTTGGAGTAATTTTAGCAATAAATTTGACCCCAGTGATGTCTAAACAGTTTTGTGTATGTGCAGTGTATACCGAATCACGACCACCGATTAGCTCCAGCATGACTATTTTACGGGGTAGACCGATTAGTTTAACAGGCCTATTAAACAGGGTAGACTGATTCATTTCAGCATTCTCTTTTACTGGGTAGACCAATTAGTCTCAGCGGGCCTATTTTAAGCGTCAGACCGATTACTCCAGCAAGCGTATTTTACGGGTCAGACAGATTAGTCTTAGGAAACCTATTTTACGGGCCAGGCAGATTAGTCACCAGCAGGGCTATTTTTTTCTATTGAAAAAAATAAGGAATCTGCTCTAACCAACCAGGCTACTTTCTCTCGGTGAAAAAATGAGGAAGATAAACAGGAATGAAAGGAAAATATTGATAAAGGAAGGAATAGCGAATATCGTAGATGAGAAAGACTGGGTATTTTATTATAAACTCTTCCTTTATTCATTTGGTAATTCTAATAATCGATGAACAACTTCAACGCAATCGAAGGCGTTTTGTTATAGCTCTATTTAAAAAAATTACGCAAACGCTATTTATTGAATATCAAAGATATTCCTTAAATTGCACTTCACTGATTAAGGCACGCAAAATTCTAATTATGATGTTATGACGGAAAATAGACTGCCAGCCATCGTGTCATTGTTAGCTTGTTTTGAACAATCAAAACAATGTTTGGGTGTGGTGGGTGTTGAGGTGGGCTAGTTCTTTTTTTAGTTTATTCTTAGGTTAGATTAATTTGGAGGGGGGTTGGTTTAGTTTGTTTTTATTTAGTTGTTAGTTTTTTGCGCGCTGTTTTCTGTCGGAAAGGAAGCAAAAAAAAGAAGCCTATTCTGGTGACACACCGTGGTTTATTAGCCTTTAGTCCAAAATGACGTGTTTAAATAACTTACAATCCCTAACCTTCTACATCATAGTTAAATAGTTGCTCTCTAGCAATATTTAGAACAGCTTTTCTGAAGAATATACGAGTATCTAGTCTGAAGATCCCAAATACGATCAATGATGACTCTGTAAGCCGACACATTATAATATGTAATTTCCAAATCGGTGCAATGAAACACCTGTATCCCCCATCCCCCGAGACTTATGACGTCATAGCAACGGCTTTGGACGACAAATAAATATCAACAGGCAATTCAAATAGGCCTATAGAATCGATTGAAATGATTTTTTTTTAAATTTTGGAGATGTTCAGCTGTATAATTACCATTCATTTAACTATTATTTCATTATTTAAAATCATTAATTATTTTTAAAGAATTTTATTAATTAATGAAAAGAGGTAACAAACGAGAGGAGAGAGAAAGAAGGAAGGACTGATGAAGGTAAATATGAATAATCGGGAATGAACAGATGAACGGTGAAAACAAACATCACATCCCTTCTCGGCTTTGGAGGGAGGGGGGGGGGCTGCGGACGGCCCACCTCGAGGTGGGGGTGGGTAAGGGGGTTAACAGGTTTGCCTGTGATGAAGGGGAGTTTTATCCTAGCCTCCCCCCCACACCTTTATTTATTTATTTTAGTTTTCCTCTTCCTTTCTCCATACTGCTTCGATGCTTTTCTTTCCTCCTCTATTGGACTATCGAGGGGCGGGAGGGGGGGGGGGTAGTAACAGGTCGCACCCTGGTGTATGGTTGGGTGCCCAGTCAGTACTGCCCGTCCCATTTGGCTTCTTGCAATACGCCGGAGTACGGCATGCTCGAATATTGGGGTTGGACCCCGTTACCCCGGGTGAAGCCCCTTACGAGATGGGTGCTGCTGCAAGAGGGGCAAAATGGCCGGGGTTCTGAATATGGACTACTTCGCCACCCCGTAATACCCCTCCTTAATGTTCCCCAACCCTTGCTATCCATCCGCCCTCTGCGACGGGACCTATCATACCCCTACCCCTACACTACCGAGCAAAGTAAGAGAAAGATTTTCCTTTATTTAAATATTTACGAAACTGTGATGAGTAAGTAAATAAAATTTCATGAAGATTTCACGGGATCAATCGTATATTCAAGAAATTATACTCAAGATAAAGTGGCAGAGCGTTCGCAGTCTACGAGCGCGGCCTCGTTCCGCGTTAGGGGCCGGGGAGGGCGATGTGACTCGAGGCCTACCCTGGACTGGTCTCCTCTCCCACCGCCAGGAAATTGTAAAAGGGCTTCCCCTTTACCAGATTCGGAACCACCTGCGAGTACCTCCACCTCCATGGAGGAAATTTCCTTCCTATGTTTTCTCATCGGCCCATTAAAACTATTTATAGGCAAGATGGGGCTTCCCCTTCTCTTATGTCTCGGGGTAAGGATCCTCTTCTTCAGCGTTACCCTCGTGTGACTCTCTAGTTGACCTAGCATCGCCCTTCCCCCCCTTTCTCTTTAGCAGGTCGGATCTAGACAGGTCGAATCCCCTTAGGAAGGCAAGGGACTGATGAGTCTATTGGCCCACGCTTTCCCCACCTCGATACAAGTTATTTACGTTTAGAGGAAGGAGTTTGCCAACCTCCTAAACTTTTCCGATCGAGCTCGGTCGCCTGTTCCCCTGATTTACAGAATACCATCTGGCTAATGGCCTTGTGAGGGCGCAGTAAGGATCCAGACATCTTTGAGGAGGGAAGGGCCAGAAGGAAGACCCTCCCAAGGCGAGCGAGGACCCAAAGGCGCAACCGCTTCAGATGGCAAGGTAATAACCATTAACTCCAATGGGGCTCCACAGACGTGCAGATCATTTCCTTTTTATAGACCAGGACTTGGCCGACGCTGGCCTCGAATGACCATCGGGGAGGGGGGAGGGGGGTAATGTTGCAATCCCCACCCTCTTCTTCAAGGAAGAAGTCCCCTTCCTCCCCGTGAGTTCCTGGGTCGGATGAATACCCTGCAGATTCGGCAGGTAATCAAGCCAAGGTTAGTACGTCAGACTCACTGGAGCTAAAACCATCCAAGTCCTTCTAAAGTGTGCCCCCAAAAGAAGGGTAGTAACAAGGGAGTTTCAACTTCGCACCTGTCCGCAGCCCTACGGCTCATCTTAGAATGTCGGCTCTCTCGTAAAGACGAGAGGCCCTCACACACTAAGCCGTTCCACCAACCAAATATTTCGATACAGGAAGAGGCCCATACGTCGAGCAAGATTGTCTTGTTCTTTTTACTGCAGCAGCACCCGGAATATTCTCTCTGCAGGAAGTTTACGACCATTCCAATAAGGGTCTTTTCTTCCCAGAAGACACCGAATGTTTCCTCAATATAGATCAGCAAGGTCATTTCCTTCAATGTAATTGCTGTAGACTTATGGCTAAATAGGAAGAGCTTTGGAGACTAGTCTCCTTACGTTTCCCTTTAGCTGTTTTCCGTCAAAATAACATGTTGAGCGCGTGTCCCCTGTCTACAATACCTTGTCTTAAGTGGTTTGAAAATCTACCACCATGATATGGGGTCGGGGCAGGTTGATACACAATTTAAAACGGATAAAATATCTTCGTATGCTTTTAGCTTTAAATACTTCACTACAGGCAGTGCAGGTGCAGTTACACATGGTTAGGTGGTGCTCTGTCGTTTCAGTGTACATTCCATCATCAGCTTACCTCAATGTGGCGGATTTTAGTCATGCATTATCAAGGTTGCCGACCCTTTGTCCTCCTCAAAGACTTGAACCATACACACTCTCCCTGTGGAAATTGTATGACCAATTCCGGTGGCCATTTTTTAGCTGGAAATCGTTGTCCTAAATGGGGATGAATTCTCCCATCAATATCCGAGAACTATTTCCTTTTCTTGCCTCGATCTATTCTTGAGCTCTCTGGACGCACACCGATTTTGCGTGGGAGATGGTCGATGACCTTCTTGGAGGCGATGACTTTCGCATCCAATGATTTTTTCCAGGCTACTACACCAGATATACTGGCTATGTGGTGCTTGGAGCGGGCGTGGTGGTCAGCATTCTAGAAAACCACTTACCTATCTCAGTCGAAGAATTTAGGAGTCGGTTGGTGAAATTGCTGAGTTCTTCCGGCACCCTCATCGACGTGAACCTGACTGATTCGAAGCGCCACACGACCGTTATCCTTGTGGGGTGAATTTCATCAAGAGAGGGTCAGATGCGGTGGGGTTCCAAGCACAATCGCCGCTTTTATTGGCGGCTATATGTTTTAAACTAACGGGAGACCCCACTTACAGAGTTGTGGAAGCGTGTCAAAAGGATTTGGGGCAAGTTCGCGCACGTCTCTACTTTCTTTATTCTGTAGGACGGTTAGGCAATGTAGTTCGGAACCGCTTTATCCACATTCTCTTGCAAGGATGCTAGTACAAACGCATTTTAAACGACTCGTGCTCGTTGAAAGCTATCGACTCGATTTATTCTCCAAAGGCGGACGAGTCCCTTAACGAATCTGCAGCTATGCAGGCAAGGATTGGCACGTCAGACTCACAGAAGGTAAACCCAGAAAGGTGGTGGTGAGGCTTCCTAGGTTCTTCTAAAGTCTGCCCGCCACCGAAAGAATGGTATTAACAAGGGAGTTTTAACTCCCTAGCCCCTGTCAGAGCCTCTTCCTGCCTAGAAACTTTTAGCTGGTGTGGTGGCTTAGTGTGGAACCCGACTTTTTAAAGCGATCATTCCGGCCATTCTTTTTGGTGGCAGAATTTACAAGGACCAAGTATGGTCTCACTAGCAGTTTTACACTAGGTAAGCTTCGTTGTACACTCACTTCACGAAGCACTTGGGTTTGTCTCATAGGACTGGTATTTCCATTTCTAAACCTGAAGCCTCTTCCATTTGGTAACATTCTGAGTATCACCATCATCCTCTTAATTCTGACTCATTTACCATATTATCTTCAGCCTCAACTTCTCTCGATTGGAAAATCTTAGAGTCACTGTACATCAATAAAATAAATCTAAACCTAAATAATTACTCCTCCTCAATTAAACTATTCACTATATAACGAACCAACACTTCAATAGATTAACTAGCCAACCAACCAACCGAATAAATCTCTTTAGTAGTTTTTATATTTTTAGTTAGTTGATTTCTCAACTCCCACGATAAAGGTTAGTCACTTTGTTTAGTTCATTCTAATTTGTTTTCGGGTTTTTTGTTGTTTTTTACAATTTAATATAATAAGATTATTTTATTGTTTACTCCAGTAACTTTTAACATGTGATATTTAAGTCAGTTTATGTTATAATTTCACTTCTTTCTATTATTTTTAAAATCACATTGGGTAATATTAATTAATTCTATATATTGTTATTAGTGTTTTTACTTTAATTTTAATAGTTGTTAATTTTATTATTTTAACTTGTCTTCATGATTATTTAATGCATTCTTTTAACTGTTATCAAATTAATATGCCTTCCCCTTCTCATTAGTCGACATAGTCGCTGAAGATGGTCCTAGTAAAGGGCCGAAACGTCCGGTCAATAAATGATTAGTGTAATAACCTGGGTCTTCATATTCCTGCTACATATCAGATTCCCAAGGAACAAATCAATTACAAGTATTATATATATATATATATATATATATATATATATATATATATATATATATATATATATATATATCTTCGGAAACCCCATATCTGCCAAGTTTACCTCCCTCATCTTCGATATGAGGCTTCATAGAAGCTTTAAGCTTTACCTCTCTCCCCTTAACCATGTCCACTCTTCACTGTCTCGCGACCGACGTTGAGCGCAACGCGTTATTCAACATTGTAATGGTTCGATCCAGTCCAATTCCCTTCTATTCACACATATCTCGCATATGTTCATTAATTCTTTAGGGGGATACCACATTTCTTCTTGAGTTACTTTTCACGTTGTTTAGTTCAAAATTCGCACTTTTTGGTTTTGTATATCATTTTATTGTAAATTTTATGCACTTTTTATCGTATAATTATTTTTTTAGTAACATGACTAGAACATAGCGAAAATTAAGATAATGCAAAATTGTTTACATATGTGGAAAATCTTTCTTAGATATTTAAAGTTCATTTGTGAAAAAACAAAGAAAACTACACCATTGATTTTTATATCATTTTATTGCAAATTTTAGGCACATTTCATAGTATATATATTTTGTTTTAGCAACATGACTAAAACATAGTGAAAATTATATGATAATGCAAACATTTATACATTCGTGGAAATTCTCCCTAGATTTTTAAAGTTGTTTGTGAACAAAACGCAAAACTATACCATGCGATTTTAAATATTTGCTTAAAATAAACGGCGCCGAGGAACTGGTTTATATTTTTAGAAAAAATTCGGATATAGATTGAACTAAATTCTAGGGCATTTAAAACACCCTTACTATTTACCTACCCCCTTCCCCCTCCAACTGAGAACAAAGGCTATAGTTGACCTTGTCCTAAAAATATATGTTTTAGTCCACCATTAACATAAATTTTAATAGAACTCAAGAAAACTGATTTCAAATTATAATTAAATCTTATGTACATATTTTTATCGTGAATTGAGTTCAATTGTATAATATTTAGTAATTCTATAGCCATTTATATGATATCATGTTTCAAAAGGGGGTTTCTGAAAGAATCCCCTGTAACTAAAAGACGGCGCCGTAGATTATTATGATTTTTGTAAGAATAAAAAGGGATTTTAATTATCTTTAATTATATATATGATAATCTAACTTACTATAAATTTAAATAATTGAATGTGGTATCTCCTTAATACACAATGGATGACTGTCTGGCAACCTAACATTTCACTAAACTTCACCAAATAAAACCTCACTTCAGTTACGAGGACTCATCCTTCCACCGGTCCCGCCATAAATAGGTGGTACTGGCCAGCCTCTGCCTGGCTCACACGAGTCTAAATCATGATTAACAAATACTTCCCCCGCTTTCCCTCTGCTGTGCCAGACTCATCTCTTCCACTTGCTCTTCAATTGCTCCATGTACTTTACCTCTGGGCAGCGCTTCTTTTTTCCTACCATAATCCTGATTGCGATTTTGATATTTAAAGAGAGAAATTGGTGTGGGGATAGTTAGAAAACTAGATAGAAGTATGTGTAATTAAGAGAGAGAAATATGTGGCAGGTCGTCTGGCAAACGATTGTTTGAAGTCTATATCAGGGTAGTCTTTATTCGGTAGTCTCAGATGATTTGTTATTTCTTACGGCATATTTTGTAAATCTTTTCCCATATAGCGATTGCTCGTTTGTGAAGAGTCACGTTGATTGGATCTATTTCATTTATTGCGTTTAGTAATGTCGAGGGAAGATGTTTCCAAATAGTCACGTTTGAGGCAAACTTCAGTGCCATGTTTTGTACTCTCTGTTCTTCCCCTAGCGCCGTATTGCTTAAGGTATGCGTAGGAATAATGGGATACAGGAGCAGTGGTCTCACGAGGAGTAAGTATAATTTTCTCTTATTGGACGGTGACAGTAGCCCAAACGGAATAGAGATCGGAGCGTCTTTCTTGCTAAAGTGATCTTCTCTTTCAGGTGTATTGTATATTCTCTAGTTGTTATCTTTAAGCCTAGTACTTTTCCTTGTGTAGAGTAATGATAATGTTAACGCTCCACCACTACTTCCACTGTTCGATTGCGTCCCATCGGAATTTTCTTAAACTTGTCGATGTTTGTCTTTATTTTGTTTCTTTTTCGTAGGTGTTTATATTTGCGATTTCTCCTCCTCTTCTCTTGGCTATATCCCTTGGGTTACGGTAGTCGCTCGTCACGATTTGGGTGATGTTGTCAGTCAGTTGTATATGGCCTTTCGATTTTCAAGTTAATTGCATAAAATCCTCGTCATGCTATCCTCCATGCCTAGGTCGTAGATCTTTCTTTTCAGGCCTGGTACCCAGACCTTGTCAAATGCCGAGGCCACGTCTCTTAGCACTATGTCTACTCTATTGCCTTTGGCCTTAGCAATAGCAATCTTTTCAACTATGAGGACAGTGTGGTTTCCGTGCCGAGTTTCCTTCGAAAACCGTGCTGTTTGTTGTTATATAGGTCCTGAGTACAAGTAGTTCCTAAGTTTTTCAAAAAGTTTTCCTATAAACTCCAACAGGGAGATTGGCATGTTTCTACTGATTTCTTTCTTTGGTTTTCCAGGCTTTATCAAAAATATCATTTTGGCTTTTTTTCATAACTTGGGGAAGTGGCCAACATTTATGCATGCATTGGAGGTATTTAAAATAGCTTGATTAACATTTGGGGGGTGCGTTTATAAGATGCTTTTTCGTTATTCTTGTCATCCCCGGTGCCTGTTTAAAGCTTTCAGTGCGGTTTCGTACTCTTCATGAGTGAATGACCTTCCTTCCACAAGAGCACGGCGTGTTTCTTTAACCAGATGGTGAAGTGTGAGCTCATCACCCAGTTCTCTCAACCTTGTTTCGACCCCCTCCCCTCTTCGCTTATACGAAATCTATTTATCCAGTAATTTCTGAAAAGGCGCTCTACATCTCTCTCTGGTAATTTAATCTCAGTTGACTAATAATCTTATTTTATCCCTTGAAGGGGTTCCTCTCATCTCTTAATTTGATTCCAAAATTTTGGGGGGTGACCTTCTGTGTCCATATTGCCAATTATGTTGTCTCAAGCCTGCTTAGTTTTTTCATAGTGAAAAGCTTGATGGTGTATCTCAATTCGCGCAGTTCTCTGTAACGTTGGGCTGTGTTTCCATACAAGTTTATATCGTTGATAAGGACTTCCACGCGGTCCATTCTCTCGGTGATTTCTCTATTATCTCACCTTGGGGCCGTGAGAGTTTTGAACCTCCTCTGTTGAGGTATGCCTGTGAAGACTCGCTCGGCGCGAGGGCGCATACACGAGCGCAGGCAGATAGCCGACCCTAGGCCACCTGTGATATGCTTTGGGGCAAATGAAGGAGTGGGGGACCACCTTGATTTTTATACGGAGTGCGATTTACGGTTGACCGGGATTTATCTAATGGCTTGCCAAGTTGCAGTTCAAAGGATATATAAAGAACAAGACCCCAAAATATAATTTTAATATATATAATAAATGGGGCAATATATATATATATATATATATATATATATATATATATATATATATACAAAAAGGGGGAACAAATTACTCGATAAAGATAATAAATTGTGACAATTTATAATATGACAGAGTTAAGCGGGAGGAGCAAAATTAACGTTAACTCGAACAAGAGATATTTTAATACGATTGAGCGGGAAGTTAATTCAAAAGTGGATGTGGGTGACGATTGGCGGGATGTAATCAGCGGATTACAACACAAGATCGCTTTACCTTGAAGTGTGGTGGTGATCTGAAAGGGAAAAGACCAACGGCATAGGTGTTCGAGAAGATACTTCGCGGAGTTCTAACTAGGAGGACTCGTAGATGGGGGTTTCGAGTACTTCTTGTTGAAGAACGAGATTTTCTCTGCTCCAGAGAGGTGTAATCTCAAACATGAGACTGTTCTGCGGTTCGGCAGGGAGTCTCAGACACGGAGGAACCGGACTCTTGAAGGTGGTCCGAGGTGAAGGGGGCCGCAAAGTTCTCTGGGAATAAGGTGGCTCGATAGCTTTCCTTTCAACAGGGGCCAAAGCTTCACAAAGGGAGATCTGCTGGTGAGATCTTCACGCCGAGGTACGACTCGAACAGGGTTGCGGGACTTCGTGGGGGAACAGACAAAACGGTTTGGACGGAGGAAATGGCAAACTTTCAATCTCTTCGAGGAATGGCGGACTCAAGATTAAATAGCCAGGTAGCTGGTCCAATAGATAGACCCAAGGCATGGCCGTCCCTAGAGGATTCTCGACGTCAGTCTATGTAAACTTACTTCGAGATAACGAGTCGAAACGGACAGCGAAATTTGCCTCATGATATGGAGGTAGGGTTAGTACGGCTGCTTCCGTGGGGGAATAGACATGCCTTGGAAGCATAGGGTGAGAACTCGGCGTTATCGCAGGCAGGGGGAAGCGATGAGCGTCCAAAAGCAAATACAGCTAGGTCGGGTGATTCAGCGCGGGACTGCGTCCTGCTCGAAGATTCTAAACTTCCCACGCCAAGGAGCACGTGGTTTAGAGCGAATGGGCTGAAATGGGTATTCCGAGGGGGGCTTCCTTTCACGCTGGGCCTTCGAGGGCATCCCCTCACATCCTCCATGGGATAGCTAGACGGTGAAACTCTTTAATTTTCTCCACTACATTATGAAGATATTGATCGATCTCCTCAAGCGAGGCTCCTTCCAGTCGATTTTTTTGCATGTTGCTCAGATTTCTTTATATGCGTTCCAATCAGCTCTGTTCAAGCATCTTCGTTTGGGCATTTGGACCTGTATCGTGAAATCTGCGTTAGTTAGTATAACATCAGGTGTGGTCGAGGACGTTTCGGTTAAAATGGTGGCGAAACCTGGTCATTCCCTCTGCACTATGTTCCTATTAATTAGGAGGCTCAGTAAGTTACCCGCTCCATTGAATGCCGTCGTGTAGCCATCCTCTCTGCAGCTGGCATTGATATCTCCGATTAAGATTGTAGAGGCGTTTCTACGGAATAAACGGATAAAGCTAGGAATTGACAAATATGAGCGTCTTGGAGGTTGATAACCGACAGCCACCACAACGTCATCATAGGTCATCTTGCTTTCTATCGCGAGGTAAGACTCATCTAGTCCTTGAATTTCTTGGAATCTTATGCGACGGATGGCGGATACTTTATTCTTACTTACGAAGAAGCATACGCAATCTATACCTTCGACGTTGCAAAGCGAGTTTCATCGTTCTTCACTCAAGAAAGAAGTCACAGAAGAGACCTCAACTGTCAGACGAGACAATTACTGGACTCTCCACAAGGACGCACCCTTACTTTCCTATCCACCCTATAGGGCGAGTCGGGTAAGGAAGCTTTGAAGTCTCCTTAGATACCTACTTGTGCGGGAGCCTTATCTGAACCGGGTGGCTAACTCGGCGCAGGCCGAAGCTTAGCCCGGGACAGGTTAGAACCCGTGTGAGCGGCGGACACAAGTCAGGTGAAGCAAACACTGTTAGGTTTAGGGTGTAGGTAGGTAGGTAGGGAATACCGACTCGCCAACTGAATAACCCGATTAGAATAAACGGATATAACTACAAGCTATATCTACCTCCTCTCTTTTCCTTCTCTTTAGCCGATGAAGAAAAGGATTTTTTTTTAGGAGCCCATCTGGCGTATGAAGAAAAGGAAAAGAACCAGTTATTAAGAAGATGGACACTGCAAAATAGGTCCCTTTGCGCGTCCAGAAGGGTGCGCAAAAACCCGACAGGACAAACGTATTCTGAATTATCTACAGGGAGCTCGATGTAGTGTTAGTTAGGCTACTAAACTACGCTAACTTCTACATCGCAATTTGCCAAAACGACCGAGATGTGAATACAATTCCTTCTGAAAAGCTACGGCTTGGATTAGAGGCTAAAGTGCCCCCGCAAATAGAGGCCCAGAAGACGGTAAACTGCCGGCAAATTGACCCCTGGATAGGAGACCATAAGGTGGACGAAATAAAATAGGAAATAGAGAGAGCACAATCATGGGCAAAAGTTAAACAAGTAATATAATTTATCAATCATGCAAACAATACGGAGTATTCACACGTTCTCGAAGTAATATTCTGCGAAACGAATGCGGCCATGAAGGCGAGGAAATCGGGTATTCTCGCGTTTAATTTAAAAATCACACCTGATCAAATAAAGACAGATGAATTGATCAACATACAAACTTGCTTCAACTGTTATGCACTGGATAAGCACAACATAAGGGACTGTCCGATAAAAGAGAGTAAATGGTGTTCCGAGTGTAGCGATGAAAACCATACGTGGCTGGAATGTAATTCTCAGATAAAAGAATGTATAAATTGCAATGGAAACTATTCACCCTAGTAATGACATGCTCAATAAAGCGTGAACAAATCGAAAAGAAGAAAAGAGAGAGGGCTAGAGCAGAAGAAGAAAAACAGAATCTTATATTCGCAAAAGTCTCTAAAGCCACAGCCGGTAAAAACGTAATCGAAATTAAACAAGGGGAGTCTTTGAATATATTAGCTTGTATTCTACACACAAACGTGTTGAACGTAGCAAATCCGGGCTCATATTCACGAGAATTAAATCTAATGTTAAAAAACAACGGATTAGACGAAATGTAGTTGCCTGAAAACCCTCCATCAGCGGACATACTGAGCGTTCAGTATAAACCAACAAATTTAGACAAGACCCGAGAACAGTAAAAGAACCCCTAGCCCTGAGAAAACCACAGAGACCAACCAGGCTACGAATAGAGACCCAAGATTAAGGAAGTCTACGCAAAAAAGACAAGAAGAAGGGATAGAGATAGAAGTCGCCACAGGCAACAACACCAATATTGATACCAACACAGCAGACCAAACCCAAGAAGTAACGAGCTCAGTTTCCTCTCCAAAACTTGGGAAAGAAAACGCTGAGGAACAACAAAGCTTCAACCTAAAGAATTATGCCTATGAGGAAAAGCTTTTCACCAATAACAACGATTATCTAGTACAGGGTATACAAAAGGGACAATATAAATACAAATACGAAGGCCCGTATACAGATTGCGTGGTTTTCACAATGATTAAAGCTGGCAACTTAGAAATCCCGCAGGATCTATATTATACGCTAAAGAAAGAAGAATTCAAGAAAAAAAGATTTGGATGGACAAAATCGCCCATTGATCGCTAAGCGTATAAAGCAGAGAGAAGAGGAAGCCGGGAAGAAAGAAAACATAAATAATGGCCCATGCAAGAAAATTAAAAATAATAAGCCACAACGTAGCTGGATGGAATGAGAAGGGATTCGCTCTGAGCAACGCATATTTAAAAGAAGATCCGGATATCATTCGACTAAACGAGATTAAAATCAACCCAGAAATAAATAAAATCAATATGTTTAATTACACTGTAATTACAAAAACCACAAACTACATCAATTATGGCATTCTGAAACGATATAAGCTTCAAAAAACTCAAAGATCTTGATGAAGCATATCTAGCGATTAGTATTAGAACAACGACAGGCAATCTAATAGTTGCAACGGGCTACCAACCCCCAAGGAGAGATTTCTTGCCCCTCCACAACTTTACAGAAATTTTGGCCACAGATACAAACAGTCTTCATGGGCGAGTTAAATGCCCGGAGTAGAGCCTCTGGCTACACTCGGAACAACAACAGAGCCAGAAGAAACCTTGACCTATTTTTGGAAAGGGAAATAGTTAGAGCGTCTAGGCCCCGAATTTCCAATTTATCTGGGCAAAAATAGAGCTACAAAACCAGATATACTTTTGGCAACCCCGAACCTTCAGTTCAATTACAACATAGAGAAAGAACCTCCATTAACTAGCGACCACAAAATAGTGGTCATTACTTTATCTATGGATACCATTCAAGTCAAGTGCCCACAGATGAAATCATATAGGCACGCTAATTGGACTAGCTACGAAGAAGAACTCTACAATTACGAACAGAGAGACCTAACTGAGGCTTCACTAGAAGAAATAGACCAATAGATTGACGACATCATGGAGGCGCTTGTCAGGGCAGATAAAAGACATGTTCCCACTACAACGTATAGAACTTTACCGCACCCAATCAGGTCAGCCTAAATAGGAAATCTCGAAAAGAAATATAAAGATATAAAGAGATTCAATCGAACGATATGGCCTTCAGAGAGGCGATTGTGCAAAACTGCGGCCCGTGAAAGACCAACTAATAGAGGAAATTGCACTAGAAAGAAACAAAAGGTGTAACTTTTTCTTGGAAGCCATAAACAATGAATGAAATCCTACCAAGCTATGGCAAAAAATTAACATCGCCAGGGGAAAAAGAAAGCCGAGGCTGAGAATCAAACTCCAAAATGAAGATGAAAAGGAAAAGGAGCCCCATCAAATTGAAGAAGCGTTCCGAGAGCACTGGAGGAGGGTTTTTGATTATCTCCATCAACGAAAACGAGGATCTCGACGGCGACAACGAAGCAAGAGTGGTAGAAGACTTGGAGCAAAACCGCCAAGAAATAAGAAATAGTCCCCAACATAGCTGCTTCACCAGCACTACTAATAGAGCAAGGGATCGAACCGATTACCCTACAATAAATACAAAGAACGCTCAGGGCTATTCAACAGAAGGCACCTGGGGCATCAGAGATAACAAAAGAAAGCCTAATACGCACACCAGTCACCTTTTTGTCACAATTTGCAGCAGTATTTAATGCCTCTCTAAGCGCAGAATACTTCCCATATGCATTAAAAAGGGGGAAGATTATCTTTCTACCAAAACCTGGTAAGCCACCAAATAACTCAGGAAACTTCAGGCCAATCACACTACTGGAGATAGTGGCAAAATTAATGGAGAGAGCCATAAGCGATAGATTAGTCAAGTACCTGGAAGAGAGAACACTGCTTAGAAGCCATTAGCACGGATTCAGAAAGAACAGAAGTACCGAGACAGCCTGGCCATTCTGGTCAAATCAATTGCAAAGGCCAAACACGATAAAAAACTATACAGACATCATACTCAGAGACGTCCAAAAGGCGTTTGATAAAGTTTGGAGGATAGGCCTGAAATATAAAATCAAGAGACTAGGGATACCTTCCGCCCTAACCAAATTCCTATGCGCCTATGTAACAGACAGGTCGGCGTTCATCTCAATAACAAGCTTTGATGGCCCAGATTTCGAAATCTTTCGAGGTGTCCCCTAAGGGGGCTGTATAAGCCCAACACTTTATAGTACCAGGTGTTTCAAAAAATTTAATATCATTTGAGATATAAATATCACAGAAACTACATAGTCAAGGCAAATTAAACTAAACAGGCTTAATTTTAAGCAACATAAGATTTATTCCTCCAAATTTGAATAAGAAAATCAAAGGTATGTGGATTCCATGAACGATTTCACAAAATGTTCAATATGTGCACCGCCTGAAACACGGCACACGTCAAGTCTGTAGTCCAGCTCTTCCCAAACACGCTGCAACATGTATTTGGTAACAGTCTCCAGTGTGGTAGTGATTCTGTGCTTGAGTTCCTCAAGGTTTGCAGGAAGAGGGGAAGCATAGAGCAGTCCCTTCACATAGCCCCAGAGAAAAATATCGCAAGGTGTCAGGTCAGGTGAACGTGGCGGCCATTTCAACAGGACATTGTCTTCATTACCAGCACGCCCGATCCATCTCCCTCGCAGAATGCCATTGAGATAAGCCTGCGCAGTGAGCTTCCAGTGAGGTGGAGCCAGGTCCTGTTTAAAAATGAAGTCTTCTTGTTCATTTGCAATGAGCTCATCCATTAGCCAGTTCTGAAGCATTTGCAGATAAACACGGCCGGTCACATTTCCCTCAAAGAAAAATGGGCCATGAAGATGGTTCTTGGAGATGGCACAGAACACATTTACTTTCGGTGAGTCCCTCACGTGCTCAACTGTGGCATGGGGATTTTCTTCGCCCCAAATGCGAAGATTATGATTATTGACTTTGCTATTCGTATGAAATGTGGTCTCATCACTGAAAACAAGACGTTCCTTGAACTCGTCTTCTTTAAAAACGCCTTTTCACTCCCAGTGAATGGCATTTCTATACTTGTAAAGATAAAAACATTAAACATAAACTCTTGAACTGTTTCTACACATGGTATTAAAATCTGAAGTCATTTGAACGGGAACTGGCAAAGTTATTAGATTGCAAAATGAAATAATTTTTTTGAAAAACTCGCTATATATACAATGAATTTACGAAGGCCTGTCCACCATACAACAACATATATCCAATTCGCCGACGACATTACCATAGTGACGAACAGGACAGAATCAGAGCGGCCGAAATTGCTAATATTAACGAATTTGAGCGAAAGTGGAAAATTCGCACCAATCCTGAAAAGTTTTCCATTATTCCAGTAGAGAGGCGTTTGACCTCAAGAGTAGAGATTGAAGAGAAAAGATACCGCTACGTAAACGAAGGAAAGGTACTCGGGCTAAAAGTCACCCGAAATGGCTATGGCAAACACATTGCGGAAACTATTCCAACTTAGAAATCTAAAGAGAAAATAAAAATAAAATATGCAGCGCTATCTGCAAAGCCACGTTGTTCTACCCAGCTCTCACAATGAACCGTCTCTCGAAAACAAGCGCAATGGAACTTCAGAGAGTACAAAATTCAGCGGTATATATAATCACTAATACAAGAAGGAGAGAACGTAAAAAAAAGTACGAGATCTTCACAACGAAATAGAACTTCCAACCGCAAACGTGTCCTTACACAAAAGAACTTTGAAGGTGTGGGACAAACTGGATCGTATAATGAACGAAGACGACAAAAGGGTGATCGAAATCACGCATAACCACAAAATAAATAACCGCAGTACCTTTAGAAGCGGTAGACCCGATTCGCGGGAAGAACTGCCCCCAAGATTCACTGCAGGGTGAGATGGCAGAGCCAATACAGAAATCACATAACAGGAAAATCCGCAACAAACAAGATAAAAACGAGAAACATTAAAGAATTACAGAGGCGCGAGAGCCCCATTAAAGAATGAAGAAGAATAATAAAGAAAAATAAACAATAAGAACCAACGAGATGGCTGGCCACCCAGCAACTAACTCTTAACTCTTTCTCATTCCTCTTCACCACTTTGTCCTAAACAACCCTATCCACTATACTATGGCTATATACTTTTAATTCTACCTTTTACAAGACGTAAGACGTAAAAATCTTATGCCTCTCCTGATTGCAATTGCAACACCTTCAAATCTTTGGTTAGAGTGGTTTGCCATTAGTACTTCCTAATTGTATATTTTAATGTAATCTGTCCTCATGTCAACGCTGTGCTCAGAATTGAGGATGATATCTGGGTCCAGGTTTCTTATGATTTCGCTGTAAATCCTTTTCTTATTAGTCCAACCCTTAACATTGAGGGAAAAGATTTTTAAGTTTCTAACACATCTTATTTGATTACTTCTTATTTGATTACTTATTTGATTACTTCTTATGCAATTGTTTGGGTTTTGCTCCGCTTTCTCCGCTTTCTCCGCTTTCTCTGACGCATATGCGTCAACCGGCGGTCAAATATACTGCCATAAACAAAAAAGAAACTGATGAGTGGCGTGGTGGGTTATAAATGTTCATTTAGAACCATTTTATGCATGTTTGTTGAACAAGAAGAATGCCAATACCTTCTTCTGACGCGTGTTTTAAAAGGCGACTAATCCCGGATACGGGCCACGGCCCTGGAAACCCGCTCACCAGAAAGTCTTGTTTCTTAGAGTGCTATGTCACGGATCCCGTCCAGTCATGACGGTTAATCCATGTCATGTGTGAAATATGAGTGTAATAAATGAAAGAGGTAAAAGGTGATTAATATGCCCCGCATTATGTGAGACGAACATGAAAGGGAAGGAAGAGTCTGCGAGATGTAGTGCATGCATATGAATGTGTGAATTTAAGAATTTTATTGGTAAAATTGAGCTTTACAAGGGTGAAACTGTGCGTGGTTGTAGTCTATAGACTATCCAATGATTGATAGGAGTGAAGATGAGAAAGAGAGATTCAGGAATGACTTGGAACGAGTAGTGGATGGAATTCTGAAAGATTGCTTGTAGTAGATATGGATGAAGCAATGGGCGAAAGGATGATATATGGGAAAAGTGGAGTTGAAAATGGAGAGGTGGTGGTGGGATTTTGTTCTGAAAGAAAGTGTAGCAAACACGTTCTTTCAGCACAAGGGTGCACATAAATACACATGAGTTGAGCAGGGAAGAGAGCGGGAATGTAGGAGTTAGATTGATTTGCTCCGAGTGAAAAAAAATATGTTAAAGGGTGTGTTTGTTATGAAATCTATGAGAGTTACGACCATGAAATCCTTCAGAAGACGCAAGCAAATATGCAATTATGACAGTGGCAGATCCAGGATAAAGATTTGGGAGTTTGGGGCTATCCTGAATTCTTCCTTCTGAGTAGTCTGGGAAAAAGGCATTGATGATTAATAAGGTTTATTATAGACAGCATTGATAATAAATAACAGCATTTCATAAAGGGGTGAGCACGAACTCTCTCAGACCCGAATATTTTTCCACATATCAGAAAATTATGAATTGTAGTTTTGAGATTTACCTCCATTTTAGACATGTATCATATAAGATACATTCGATCGCAATGGTTTAAAAACTGTTTTTATAAATATTCTATATTATTACATAACTCTTTCTGAATAGCAGAATATAAGTATGGCTTAAAAAAATATATATACATAAACGGGTCTGAAATATTTTTTTGGGGGGGAGGAGGGCTTCAGCAAACTAGCCCCCTTCCCCTGGATCCTTCACGCCTGGGTATATTAGATACAAGTACCTGCTTGGCGTGGATAAAGGGCGTTCCCCAGGGGTGCCAGATGCAGTGTCGAGGAAGCAAACCATTAATATAGCAACCGGATTCCATTGCTGTGTACATTGCAGATTATTTTTTACCAAAAAACAGGTAGAGTTTAATAATGATGGTGAAATTAATATTATAAATTAATATTATTAAACATTCTTCTATTCGTTTCAGTTTGTGATGCCTGACGTGGATCCGAACGCTGCAAAAAGGATGAATTCCATCCCAATCTTGTATACGAGTGGCACCCATTACGAAGTCGGCTTTGACGTGGTGAGAATTTGTTACTTTTCGTTCAGTCCACATTAAACAAATATCACCCTGGATAAGAAAAAGCATATCTAAGAGTCTTTACCAGCCTGTAATTCTATCCTGGATAAGGAGGAAAAAAACAAATCTAAAGGTCTTTTACTAGTCTCTAAATATGGCCTGGATAAGGAGGAAAAAACAAACCCATAGGTATTTTACCAGTCTGTAATTATAACCTGGATAAGAAAAAGCAGATTTAAGGATCTTTCCCAGTCTGTAATACTATATAATGACATTAAAAAGAACTAGATAATAATAATAATAATACTAATTATTATTTTATGAAGTTCTTCAACGTCATATATCTTCACAGGGCGCATGTTTATCAATAAGGAAAAGCTTGAGAGAAGGGCAGGGTGTGGTTGGGTCTTCAGAGTATTATTGAAAGCACCGAAGGAGAGGGATGAGCTTATATCGAGAGGCAGATCATTACAAATTCTCGCAGCAAATAAAGAAAAAGCTCGTTTGCCACTGCGGTGCAGACGCCTAAGATGAACATTCACTAGAAGAACAGAGTCAGATCGTAGAGTTCTGAAGGCCTATGACCAGTAGGAAGGAGCTTCGGCATTTCAGGTCTTATATGTAAGAATATTCACTTTAAATGTGGTTTTGTATTGAATGGGGAACAGATTTGAGCTGAAGTGATTGGTGTTAAGTGTCGGCTTCTACATCTTTTTACTGAGTGCTTCGCACCAATGGGTTAGAGTAGTCAGTTTTTAAGGTGTTCTCCTATCCAGTGGCGGAATAGGATAAAGATTGGGGGGAGGAGCTAACCTGAATTGCTACAAATGAGTAGTATGAGAAAAGGGCATTGATGCTTAATAAGGGTTATTATAGACAGTATTGATAATAAATTTCAGCATGTCATAAAGAAGTGAGCACGAACTCGCTCAAATCCGATTTTTTTCCGCACATCAGAAAAATTATGAATTGTAGTTTTTGGACGTCAGCTAAGGTATAATACTGAATTTAATCATTACATTTTAGATTTACCTCCATTTTAGGCATGTATCATATAAGATACATTCGATCGCAATGTTTTAAAAACTGTTTTTATAAATATTCTATATTATTCCATAACTCTTTCTGAATAGCAGAATACAAATATGGCTTAAAAAAGAAATATAAACATAAACGGGTCTGAAATTTGGGGAGGGCTGAACCCCCCCCCCTAGCCCCTCCCCCTGGATCCGCGCCTGCTCCTATTAGGTAATGTTAAGCAGCCCCCCACCCCCCAAAAAACTCTGGGATACAATTAGATTACGTTTAGATTATTCTTTTTTCGATTAATCGCCGTGGACAACATAGCTCTTTGAGCTCCATGTGGGATCTTTCCTTTTCGATCCTAAGACGTCCAAGGGACTGTGGGGCCCCATAAGCTCCTTGCCTTTTCTTCGCGCCATCCAGAGCGATAGAGAAATATAATAATATTATCATCATGATTAATACTAAAATGTGGGGATAAATAGTATTCCAGAACTTAACTCCTTAAAATTAAATTCACTTTCACAAAGAAACTTCTTTGTTACTCTACTGCTTTTGTTATTTCGCTACTATAGCTCCATAATATTTTGAATTTCTTAATTTAAATAAATAAAATAACGTGGTCAAACATAGCCTACATCTCTGATCCATATAAATATAAAAAGGAAAAGTAGACATGGCAATGGTCTATGTTGTCCACGGCGCTTAATTGAAACAATAATAATTTAAACGTAGCTTAATTTTATCCCAAAGTTTTTTGGGGGGATTTTTAATCTTTCATGGTAGGAGAAAGTTTTAAAAATTACTACTCTAATCCGGTGGTGTGTAGCACTCGGTAAAAAGATGTAGAAGTCCACATTTAACATTATGTGGAGGTTTCAGGCACCCTTGCCGAGCTTGATTCGACTTCGAAACCAGCGAGGGCATTGACTGACTCAGGAGTTAATGAGAACGTTGAATGTATACTCAACTCTATGGAAGATTCAAGAAAAGACATTGATTTTTTATGCTTTATTATTTATTTTTCACATATAATGAATATTATTGATTAATTAGGCGAGAATATACCATATAAATGAGCCAATCAAACTTGGAATTCAGGATATGCAAAATTATCAATTGGTGATAATTTGCCACGGTAACGGTGGTACGAATAATTTAGACATGGGTTTTAGCGGAATGCACCTAATAATCAACTTCACTTATCAGAGATGAAAAAGCTTTCAGGTATGAAAATAATTATTTCAATTAATTGGATTTATTTGGACTAGAAATAAATCACTGCAATGCATACAAATTATCGGAGTGAAACGTAGTGGGAAACTTAATTTGGTGGTTGCGTAGGAGAGTTGTATGCTTAAGCCTTTGAATGCTGACTTGAAATGGTTCTGGAGATTGGAGCGAGTCGATGAGAACGAGAGGACTAGATTAAGAAACGAACTGTTTCGTTCTCTCTCGTTGCAAAATCGCTGAGAAGCTGCGTCTTGGATATAATTTGATGGTGTCGGAGTTCGTCTTTCCAGGGATAAGATTTTGTGTCTTGTCTCTTGACTCCGTGTTTGTAGTGAGTTTTCTTCATCTCCCATTTGGAAACCCAAAGACCCTTCCCCTCCCCTTCTTTGGAGAACTTGTTCCTCTGCTGATCTGAAGTCGGTGGAAGGGACTGAAACAGAAAATTATCCCTCTTACACGCACATGATCTTGACTCGAGGGCTTAGCGAAGATCAGTGAGCATGTAGAAGTGTTACCGACTCATGATAAGCCTCCTTGCCGGACCTTAAGGCAAGACAAGGAGACTAGAAGGAAATGTTTTCCTGCTCGCATTATGTATGTGTTTGTTTGTGAAAGTCTGTGGGGCGTAAGGGAATGTCTCCCAATAGGTAACGCCGCACTGAAATTCTCGAAGAAAAGGGAATTAGGGTGCGAAAAGACGCTTGCAGCCTTTTTGTTTGCCTTGATTGTCGTTATGACTTGTTACGTAACCTTGCCTTGTGGAACTGTTACTTTGAGGTAAGCAATTTTATGACGATTAATTGCAAACGTGTAGTCATTTTCTTGCTTTATCTTTGGACTTTGATTCTGCCCGCTGGTGCGTTTCCAGCGACGAACGTCCATATTAATCCCCTGTCTAATGAAACGCGTTGCAAGAGCATTTCGAGAAGTTTAATGCCTAGATAAGAAAAGCGATGCGGAATGTAAAAAAAATCCGCCTGAAAAACTATAAGAATATATGGCCAATGGCTTTTCTGTGGAGACAAAAATATATCTGGGAATTTTAGAGTCAAATGTGACCTCAAATTTTAGTGCTGCGCTGCACTCAAGTAGGCAGGCAAGGTTCTGAGCGTTTGGTACTGCATAGTAATTTTCCTTAGTGTAAGATAACTATATTTGGACGATATAGAGAGCCAGCTACGACGTTACCCTGCCCCTTTAAATGACAAATATCGGTGGTGCATTGCGCGATATAAACAGGGTAGCGACATTCGTGTAGAGAATGGCGGTCAGAATACACCTTGATCACGAATAAAAGCGATCAATGGTCTATCAAAATGATGAAATTTCGCGTATTCTTCTGTTTACGAAAAATTTTTTAGGGAATTGAATTCAACCGGAAGTTCTCGATCGAAGGTGCTGTTAACACTTCACAGCAAGCTTTAAAATTTTGCAAGAGAATTGGTTGGATTTCATGCAGATGCAAAACCAGCTATGCCGTCATCTGATGTACCCATCGCGAAGGAGGGTTAAGCCGAAGAACCAACATAGGCTAACAGTTTTGGGGAGCAAAGGCGTTTTTGACATCATCCGTCTACGTAAGAGCTGTACTCTTACTGGTGACCTTTCTGAGGGTCGCGTTTAAATGATCGAAAAGATGCCGTGGGATGAAACTAGAGTAAAATCTCGCCAACCCAAGGAACTCGCATAATTGCGTGAAAGTAGACGGTGATGTGAATTTTGTAATGATTTCAATTTTCTCGTAAGCGAGAGAGATACCATTTGTATTAACAGTTGCCCTGAAAGGTTATACTCAAAGGCCCTGAAGATACATTTTGCCGAATTAATCTGAAGTCCGAGCTCTTGTACTCGCTCAAAGTGTATTCGTAGGTGGGAGATGTGCTCCTCAGGACTTGAGCTTGTCACTAAGATGTCATTACAAAATACGAACACGAAGTCGACACCTAGTAACACGGAATGGATGAAGCATGGGGAAGTTTGTCCTGCGTCTTCTAGACCATCTGGTATTTTAGGACATTCTAATAAACCGAAAAAGGGAATACCTGGTATCTACTGATAAGCCTTCATAAGAGTGACCTTCGAGTAAATCTTTTTCCGTTGTAAATTGGCCCCTAAATCCATGATATTCGGCACGAGATACCGGTCTCTTATTTGGGGGACATTTAGGCTTCTATGTCACCACAAGGCCTCCATTTCCCCTAAAGATTTGGGAACCATATGCAGAGGGGCTTCTCAGGTCCTTTTGCGATGCCGAATGAAAACAGCGAGCATTAGCTCCTCAAAATGATTCTTCGCCGGCGCGAATATGTGCAGAGAAAGTCTTTGAGATCAATAATGATTTGATGACAATGATTGATAATTATCAATCATGGTCATAATTATCTGGTGAGTAACTGCATGCTTAATAGCCTCATTTTATTAAAGCTTATGGCTTAGAACTGGAAAATCAAAGAAAAGCTATTCATACAGGCGTTAAGAAAAAGAACAGAAGTCGGCAAAAGGCTAATCAATAACCTATGTGACGCAGCTCCCGTTCCCATCACAAAGTTTAGTCCCATCCTCATCCATAATACTATCTAATCTATTCTTAAAACACTCTAGGCATAACGCTTTTATCACATGAAATGTGAGCCTATTCCATTCATCTACCACTCGATTTGTAAACTAATTTCTACCAATCTCTTACCTTAACTTTTCCAGCTTAAACTCAATGCTACCTGTCCTATCATATTTACTAAAATTAAGACACTTACCTATGTCTTTCATATTATAACCTTCTAGCCATAGAAAATTGATACAGGACAGGAAAAAGAACAACCTGCTTTCTCGTAGAGAAAATTCCGTTTACACGTCACTGGTATACGGCGCTTAAGGTCTACTAGTATGTCGGTTCCTTTCCTTCGAAATATTTGAAAGAGCGTCGTAACGATAAACAAAGTGTCACCAGTTTTCTCCGTAATCTGCGATTGAAGAACAGTTAGTGGTTTGTTATTGAAGAGAATGAGTTGTCTAATCTTTTCATGAAAACTCACTGGCACAGTGCTTCCAACTGTCGCAGAATTCGCCAGAAAACGGACCTTCGTGATTGGGTTAACCAGTAAGAGTCTACGTTTTTTGTATTCACTTTTTACGTCCGCCACCAAGCGAGGTAAGACGACTAGTTTCCCCGATATGAACAAGGAGAAATGTTCTTGCGAGCCTTCTTAAACTTAAGATGGTATCAGCTATGACCCTCACGCCCAGGGAGAGGGATGAAGATCGACGACGGTTGGTGCGCGATGACGAGTGTTTGACCTTGGGGAACGCCGGCACCATCAGAGGCGGATGCCAAGAGCTCGATTTTTTTCGAGAGGAGCGATAACTCTCGCCTCGAAACGTCGACTTTACCTTACGGAGAGAGTGGTTAAGTGGATTTACTGTGGGTCTAGACAATTCTAGCTTGGTATCGGCCGTTTCATCACATGGTCAAAGAGGTGTTAGGAATTACGATAGCCCAAACCTATTGCGTCCTAATTGGAAGGCGCTCGAACAACAGCTTCCGAAGAAGGTCGTCCCTAACAGAAACGTTCAGGGACTCAGCGAAAGACATGACTGTACTAATCAGATCATTGGGTATCCGGTCCTCGAGCTGCTACTGCGTCGAGAGTTGCTGTAGAGACTGGCGAATGGAATTGGTGGTACGTTCGATCAACGACAGCTTATGTACCTCATACCGTTTAGTAGTTGGAGGGTATATAATAAGATCACACACTATCGCTGTGTCTGACGGAAGTTAAAAGATCATTTGCGCGTATTCACCTGATCGCTGAACGTTAGGTGGATCTTAATAAAGACCTTGCACTGTTGGGTCTATAATTTGGGGTCACTCTCCTAGCACACAGCAAGGGGAGGTAGTCTCTTTCGATGGAAGCGGGAGTAGAATTCGCGGTTGACTCCATTTTAAGCGATTTTAATCACTTTTCGAAACGGGATGTGAAATAGTTCTTACAAGTAGGATCAACCTTTCCTCTATGCAACTGCCAGAGAGAGTATTCCTCGCAAAATGTTCAACCAATGAGGAGAAAATTTTCTGACGCCAATTTTGCAGCCCCACACTTAACAATTGTAGGTTTCCGGCACCACTTGTTGAGTTTAATTCGACTCGAAAACAACGAGAGTATTGATTGACTGGGTAGCAAATCGGGACGTGGGATGTATAATCGACTCTCTGGATGATGCAAGAAAAGAAATTAATTTTTGGTGTTTATTATTCCTGTACAATGGGGTAAATGAAACTTGCAATTTAGGATATGCACAGTTATCAATTGGTAATAATTCTTGCGATCAATGTGGTACGAATAATTTAGTCATGGGTTATTATTGGAATGTGTTTAGTAGTTATTTTCATCACTAGTGATTAGAATTAAAAAGCGTGTTGTTGTATGAAATTATGGGGCGTCTTTCAAAAAAAATAAATTGTATAAAAATAATAATTTTGTCAATTAGATTTTTTTTTTTAGGCTCAAGTTGGAGCAAAGAGTTGATAAGATCAAGAGAAAAAATTGCTCGTTTTCTTGGGAGAGAAAATCCCCCTGAATCTGTCTCGGGAAATCACATAATTGAATTTATTGGCTGAATAACTTTCCATCTTGTCACTCGTCTGCGTGTTTGTAGCTAGTTTAGTTCTTTCCCCAACTTAAGCGAACCGCACGCCTCCCTCTGCTTGGGAGAACTTGTTCCTATGAAGATCTGAGGGCCCGAAATCGAAAGGAACGGAAAAATCTCTCTCTTCCAGAGACGGGCAACCTCCGGCTTCGCCACCTTGCTCGGCATTAATATTGCAACCCGGCCCGCGAAACCCAGGCATAAAAAAAAGAAGTAAATTCTATTAACGCATCGTGGCTATGTTTGGCAGTACCTACTGTACTTATTTCTATGTTTTTCAATAAAATTCTTGTTATATATATATATATATATATATATATATATATATATATATATATATATATATATATATATATATATATATCCAGATACACTCACAAAGGAAAAGTGAAAAAGATTCCGAGCGCTTTCGTCTTTATTCTTAAAGGCCTTTTCAAGGAATGAACAGGAGGCTGGACATGCATTGCCTTAAATAGTGGAAGGGGGGATTAGACTACCCACCTCTGAACCTTAATTTGGGGGTAAAAAATCCTGAAACAACTTTATTTGAGATTTTATGTATGTAGCGATAATGGCATCTAGCATGACCAAACCAAGGCTAAGGTTGAAATTGCGGATCACGTTAATGGTGATACATTCTGATATATTTCTCGAAATATAATTACTGCATTTTAGGACTGGTTTGGCACTGTTCCAGTTAATGCTATGGTTAAGATTGTACATATGTAGAAAAGGCGCAGATTGCTCACTCTGATTACGTACATTGGCTTGATGTTGCTTAACCCGTACATCTAGTTCTTTCCCGGTTTGTTCATAATAACATTTTTGGCAGTTGTTGCAGCCAATCGAATAAACAATGCCAGGTCAGGGGGGTGAATCTTTGACAAGGATGCAATAAATTGTAGTCTCGTACTTAAAAATAACATTTATGTTTAGGGGCCTAAGTAAACGATGTAATTAAATGAAAATATGGTTATAGGGTAAAACTAATAAGTTTTCGGTCTGAAACTTAGGGATATTAACATTAGTTTGATAATAGGAACGCTTGGCGGACTTATAACAATTGTCGAGAAAATACAAAGGGTAGCACAAATTTATCCCTATTTTATATATTCTATCGACTTCTGGTGAGACAATTCTAAGAGAACGCGAAAACATAGAGGAGAAAACACTTTGTTTGATGTTGTAGTGTTTTCTCCTCTATGGAGAAAGAATGAGGAAGGGAGAGCAGAAATGTGAATAATTAGAACAAAGAGGAATAGAGAAAAATATCAAACGTGACAAAGTAAAAGATAGGAAACATTATCATATCTTGTTACGGGAGCAAGGAACCTAATGTAAACCCCTTCATACAATCCTGAACAAAGAGCATAGACACTAACTACAAACTTGGGGCCTTGTGCGCAGAGCTAATGACGATTCTCGACAGAATTTTGGATGGGATCCGTGGTGGTAAAAAAAAAATGCTGTTATTGAGGCACAACCCACCTGTGATGTCAAGATATAGGCCGCGTAGGAATTACAAGTTGGAGCGATGTCGAGGCCTAGGCTGCCCCATAGCCTACGAGATTGGGCCGAAAGAATGTACGCAACGCGGATCGCTTCTGTTTGGGAAATTGCTAAGGTTTTTGTTTCTTCGAAGTTTGCTTAGGTCATTTAGCATTGCAGCAGGACGGGCATATGGTTATTGAGTTTGTCACGTACTACGCATGGCGTGGATGTTGATACCATGGCTTAAAGAGATGAATATCCATTGAAATTGAGAGTAAGTTTTAAATAGAGGCCTGTGGTCACTGCGTTGCAAAAAGGGGCATAGCGTATAGGCTGAGGCATTTTCGAAGGATAAAGAGCAATATACATAGCGTGATTGTTTGTGCAATATTATCCTGACAGGTTTTACCCTGGTGTGATTATGCATGAAGCCTTAAGGAAATGAGATATGGGAACCAAATTTTAACCCACCATTGAATTCACTTAAGAAATTGCTAGGACTTTTAAAACTATTTTGTTAACTAACTCTTCTGGCAACACTTGATATCAGCTAGCGATAACATAAACTATAGATTAGACCCGTTTAACCTTTTTGTTCCATAAGACATTTCCAAGGTAATTCAGGTCCATGTTTCTTTTCATTAATAATAATAAACATATTTTTATTGTGTTCATCAAAGTTAGGTTAATGCTGGCTGAGAGATGATTCGCGTCGCATGTGTTACTTCTTCGATGACATATTTCGGTAAACTGAGAGCTAACATTTCCTCATGTTCCGTTAGGGAAGGACTTTCCGAGGCTTAATTCAGGACTTCCTGGCTGAATACAAACTCCTGAACGAAATCCTGATTCCTGCTTATGAAATACCGAATGGAAAAATTGCTTATGACCAAACCCTCGCAAGCATAAACGAAAATTTCCCGCAATATGTCAGAGAAATTCAGGGTACTGCAGATGGTGCAAAAGTACCCTTTCTCCATGTAAGTAGAAATATCTCGGGGGTTTGTAGTATTGAATAATTTACTTTAGTCTCCTCTGTTCCTGGCCCTTTTCAGCCTTAATGCCACACTGTCATACACCATTCAAGCTTTTCAGGGCTTTATATTTTTTAGTCTTGCCTTCTCTTTTTCTCACCAGGACAAATGTCGCAAGTAGTTGTAGTGCAGCGATGTTTATATTAGACCTGGACATTAAGAATAGTTGTATTTCAGGTAGAGGCGTGTCTAAGTTAGTCTACAATCGCTACTGAATTCATAATGACTCTTATAAGCAACTTTAAATCAAACCTTGGATTATTTTTGTAACATTTTACTGTCGCGTTTGTCCTTCGTCTATTTTTCTAAATCTCTTACGTTTACAGTTGAACAAAGATTTTTTCATTACTTTCTTGCCCTTTTCAAATTTATTTTAGTGTCTAACTTATGTATCTGTTTCTTTAGCTGATGCTCTTACACATGGATCTGATTGTGCCCAAGAGCGCCGGGATGTCTTGCCAACCCTCTAACGGCTGTTCCTCCATTTGCTGCAACTCTGATCAACAGGTAAAACCACAGAGTTAAGGTCGTGAAAGATGGGGGAGGGGGGGCATATTTGCGCCTGTTATGTAAGAAGGTGTTTAAAATATTCGTAGAATTTATTCCTAAAGCATCCATGATTTCAATTTTCTTCCACCCAAACATCACCTAGAATTTAATGTTTGTTCTTGCTTTAAATTAACAGAAGTCATGTTGCTCTGATGGGGTGAGTGGAGGGCTTTTAAAACCTCTTTCATCATAGATACTCCATCAAATCACTTCCTCTTTATGCAGACCATAACGTATCTGTATGAGTTTATCGAACTAGGACAAGAATTCAAAACCAGATCCATTCCTCTTGAGATCAATGGACGGAGGTTTAATTCACTCGGCTAACCATTAACCTAAAAATAACCAGTTTGGGCAGAATTTGTCAGCTACCCTCTTTGAATCCTCCTTGTCAAAAGGGTCTGTCTGTATTAAAGAGATAAGGTCTTATATATGAGTCTTCCTTTCTTGGGAAAGAGAAAAGTAGTCTAATCGACAAACTGTTAGGGCTTTGAGGTTTGCTGTTATTGTTTTTTCCAGCAAGCAAGGCTGTGTTTTGTAAACTCCAGCCACCCTGTAAGGCAAGAATAGAGTTGTAGAGTAGTCAGTCATCTCAAAGTGGGTATAAGACGATCACAGCACAAGGATGCAATCCTGGTGTGGGACCACCCGACTCCTATGCAATCATGGCGTGGGTCAAGCTGCAATTGAACTCCCATTTTCTATCTCTTGCATGGGTTGATAGCGCAGGAGGAGTGCTATGAAATTCCCCCAGCATACAACAGCCTCCTGCCACTCAAACCTGGTCCCTCGGGACAGCTTCACTGGAAGTACAGCCCCTTTTAATTGCGGTAACATTGGCGGGGCCTATATCACAGGCTGTAGTATTGAAGACTTTCTGCTTTAATCTCCAAAGCGGTCGCAGGGAGCAAGGGTCATTTGTTCTCAGGGAGCAATGCAACATCAATATCCTAAATGCCAAAAGGCGAAGACATTCAGAAAGCGCCTGTTTACTAAGAGAAGGCTTGAGAGAAAAGATGGGTTGTCGAGGGACGCTTAAAGGCACCAATGAAGACGAGCAGCAGGAAATTCGTTCAATATTTTAAGAGCACAATCATCCATGCTACACAAATGACTGTGGAACAAAGCCATTTAGGGGCAGAGCCCAAACGAAGGGACTTCAGTGGCTGGAATAGGTCCAGAAAGGAAGCCAAGTACGAGGGAGCTATCTGACTCAAGATCTCGTTAATAAATATGAGGAATTTGAAGGTGATTTAGGATCTAATGAGTGTCCATTGCAGTTGATGGACCAGTGGGATTTCGCAAGAGATACGTCCTAGGCGGGAAGAACACGGGGCTACAAAGTTTTGAACAATTTAGAAGGGATCGAAGAGTGGAATCATGAAGTTCAGCGAAGGAGGATTTCGAAACTAATGTGTTAAAAGTGAGGGGTAGGGGGCTGTTAATATTACAGGAATAAAGAGAGAGGATTTTCAGGCATTTGCAGCTTAGGTTTTCGGGGAGAATTGATTATAATCGAAGGTAACGCCCAAATATTTAACGGTCTCGGAACTGGGAAGTCACTAAGGTTAAGAACAAGGTCAATAGTTCTACAGTGAGCCACATCCGAAGGACTACCCACTAGCAAAACCTCGGTCTTGTTATGATTAAGTTTCAGAAAGTTGTCAAAGAGCCATTCAGGAATGATATGTGCAGATAGATTTATCGGAGTCTCAGCAAACGAGGCTAGTGAGAAAAGGAGATAGATTTGCGTGGCATTAGCACAGAAATGGAAGAATGTCAAGGTAAAGAATATAGATACAAAAAAATGAGTGAACCAGGAACCAACCCTCATGGAACACCAAAGCACCGTCGGTCTAGATATATCACTGCCAATATAAACAGACAGTGCGAGATGTCAGTTACGAGAGGAACCATTCAAGCGCAGTTTCAAGGAGTTCACGAAGATGATGAAGTTGAGTAGTGTGATCCACAGTATTGATGGTTGCCGAAAGATCGAGAAGTACTAGAATAGACGGTAAACCAACACAAGCCACTTGACGCTGTTGGTCACTTGCATTCAGGAGAAACGATTCAGTTCGTTGTCCAGCCTTGAGGCCAAAGTGTTGAAGGAGGACTAATGATTTAGTATTCGTGCTAGCACCAGTCTTTCAAGGAATTTATAAAGGAAGTGGAGTCGAGCGTAATAAATATAGAGGATTTTTAGGAGAATTTAATCTGTGACATGAGCGAGCCGGTGCTTACAAATTCAACCAAGGTCAGTTGCTGATATGGTAGGCCTTGAGCCCTGCCCTACTTCTTGAATATACATTGAATCTACTCTACTATCAATTTCTACCCCTTTAATTTCCAATAATGAGACTGAGGTACTCGAGAGTTACAGCTCTATAATTATTATGGATTGAATGGTTTAAATAAATTTTATATATATATCACTGTTCTAATTTTCATTTTTCTTACTTAGGTCGTCCTAGGGCATACAGAGGATGCGCTGCCCGATATTTTGAATTACTCATACATCGTCAGTGCCCACATCAAAGAAGCGTCGCCTCAGGTTTGTTCTTTAAGACAAAGTGATAACACATTTCATAAATCTAGATACCTTTCAAATAGCGATCTATCCTTTTGTTGTTTTTTAATATTTTGTTGAGTACATCTATCAACACTTTCTATATCAGATAGCGAAAATAGAAATAGTAGATCAGGCTTGGACCACCTTTATTGCATCAGAGACCCACGTAAGACTTTTTCCGGATTAATTCGAGTCACGAGTTCGCTACCAAAAATCCATATTTACCTACGTAAAGGAGTTCATTCTTATTTTGAGGAAAAAAATAATTACAATTATTAAATCATTTGGGCGCCTTTTTGTTTAGGGGACACAAACCAAAAATCGGCTGCCTGAGACAGCCATGTGATCCACGAGTGTGTTTTTATTATAAGACAAAACCCAATTTTGGTACTTTTGGGCTTCTATAACCTAACCTTAACCTAAAAAAGTAAATGTAATGGTCCGATTGAACCTGATTTAGCGAAAATGAAAAGTAAAGTACCAGCAAAAATTTATTATTTTAAAGGATAGAAATTTCTTCACTAACTCTATGTATTAATTTCATCTTAGTTTGGTTATGACTTATGTTTTTTATCAAAGTTATTTTTAATCATTCTTTTATAATATCAAAAACAAAATAGTGAAGTTCAGAAATAAATAGAAGTATCGAAATTTATTTTTATATATCTTCTTCTATAACTATATTTTAGCAACGTGATATTTTGAAAGTGGGGAAATTTAGTTTAGAGTTTCTTTTTAAAATTATTATAACTGGCGAAGCTCAGAAAATTTATAAAAATTTAACCATGGCTGCTTTTTTTAAAGATTTTAAATTTTAATCTTAGTAACGAAGCGCAAACTCCCGCCAAGCCATTGCCTAGTGTCTTTATAAATTTGCTGAACCAAGTCCAAGCGAAGCAGAATATTATTATGGAGTCACAGTGGCCAGGCGACCTTTCTGGCTGGTGACGTCACCAGCCATTTTTGGTTTGTGTCTAACCAAAAAAGCGCCAATCATTGTTTGGCCGGATTGGTATTGGGCCATCAACCGGTGAATGGCTAGTGAGTGATTTTGGCTTGCGAGACTATGGTTGGCCCCACGTGGTGTCCATACCAAAGGAAAGGAATGATAACCAATAAACGACGAACAAAATAGGAGAAAAATCTGAAAAAATAGGAGGAAATAGGACGAAAATTTGAAACCATAAGTGGAAAATATGAAGAAATACGACGAAGAAAGTGGAAAAATCGGAAGAAAATAGGAGGAAATAGGAATAAAATATGAAAAGATAGGAGGAAATCGGACGAAAAAATAGGAGGAAAATGGGATGGAAATATAAAAAATAGGATGAAAAGGAAGAAAATAAAGTGACACAGGAAGAATTTGAAGTCAAGAAATTTCGGTCACAAGAATTGCTCGAAAATGACGAGTCTGATAACACAGTGTGACTCTAAGACGTCCATTACAAAAGCATCAAAAAGGACACAAATTAGAGGAAAATTCGCCTCTATGTGGAGGCGTAAGAATGCTCCTAATGCCTTGTTGTAGGATTGCCAGATTATTTTTTTTATTTAAAATCAAACAATATTGTAAAAAAGCCAGAAAAAACCCAACCAAATTTAAAATATATTTTTCATACTTACATAACATTTCATCCGTGTCATCTGCACTGGAACAAGTGGAACCTACAGCATAATTCTTGTCAGATGTGAAGTCCTTTAACATTTTTGAAGATGGAATTAAATCCTTACAACATTTGTCTGAAAGCAATAGTTCTGCCCTGATTCTGACAATGACATCAAGAAAATTCAGCTGCATTCTGTTTCTTGCTTTTGTTTTAACTGGGGATACAAGAGAGAATATCCTCTCAACTACGTCATTACTAACTGGAGTTATTAAACAAGTAAGGGCAAAGTTAGCAAGATCTTTAAATGCCCTGATGTTGAAGTACAGCAGTCCAAATCTGTTCACTGTCTGCAGGGAGTTCATCTTTCTTAAATGGAGCTTCTTCTTTACAATCAACAAAAGGCATTTTCCTATATTGTTCTTCAATTTTGCTGATATTATTCCTTGCGAGGTGGAAAAAGGCAACTCTGAAAACATGGCCCTTGAAAGTTGATTTAAAATTATCATTGGGCTCAATTTTGATAGATCTCGAAATGTACCTCTCGCCGAGGGAAGTCTATATGTAACTTGACTTAGAGCTTCTTCTAGCATAGACATGCATCTTTGTTTGACATTTTTTTTATTTCTAAATGAGCCTCAGTACTGTTGTTCTTCTGTAGGAATTTATTACATTCTGTTAAGAATTTGATACCACGATCAACTTGATAAATATTTCTTTTCTTCCCAGTTTTCAGTGCAGGTGAAATGATGTTTTTTTAATTAAACATGAACATTTAGTTCTATGTAACTTTGTGTCTCAGTGTACTTCCCTGTCTATGTGTTATCATGATTTCACTCAGATGATCAATGTATGTATCACACAATGTCAGGTCACACACACACAGCAATTTGCAGCTCTACTTCTTTAACTTTATCAGTATTTTGCCTGGAACTCCTTTTTACATTAAGTTGTGTCTGTTTGTATTTTTACGGAGTTTTCATCCAGCGTTTCTCGGTTTTTTCAGGAGTTGAGAGGTTTCTAATTCTTGGTATAATAGTGCAGTGGCAAAGTTTAAAAAATGCTGCCTCTGATCCATCTTCATCCTTTTTGCACCATACATATGTTTTGTTCCAATTATAATTGTATTTACGATTGCTATCATAAGAAGCTTTCCATTTCTTTGAAGACATGGCTCTGGGGAAAGCTAATAAATTATAAAAGCACACAGTGTCACCGTATAGAAACTTAGAAAGTACACTTCCATTAGGCGTTAGGCCTATATTTGCTCAATGCTAGGAGTTATAGCCTATGACTATAAATCACATGAGCACAAACACTGGTTTTGCTGTGTTGCCTTTTTGGCAGAAAAATATTTCCACATTCGATATAACTGATAAATAAATAAAAAGGATAATATATAATTTTAGCATGTAAAAAAGCCAGGAAAAAGCAAATAAGCCAAATCAATTCTCCGACGCCAAGAAAACTGAAAAAAAGAGCCAGATTTAGGGAATTTGGCGTCAAAAAAGCCAATCTGACAACTCTGCCTTATTGCTGGGTTAGGAGAATACTCACATCAACCTGTTGCTAGGGCGGGAAGAATAAGAAGACCGTACCCCGACGCGTCTCATAAAAGGCGACTAAACCGGATAGGAAACAGCTGGTCTGGGACCCCACGCGCTCCAATGTTTTGTCCCTGCGAGTGCAATAGCAGTAAAGAGCGGGGTTATCGTGAACCCCGTCTAGTCATGCCGGTAGTGGCTTTGATGTGCGCTAACCACATCTTGTGGAAGAGCGATTAATGATGATTATAATCACATTGAGAAATGCACAAGGACAATGACTTTTAAAACCATGAACAACCACACATCAGAAAACAAGTTCCAGGGATCATTTTTAAACCGCACAAGGAAAAAGATTTTAAAAACAAGATTCCCATTCACGTATCCCTTTCTCACTCAATGTGAAGTTTCTCCCTTGATTCGAACCTTACTACCTTTATTCGAACGTTTCTCCCTTGATGTGAACTGTCTCCCTCGATACGAACCTTTCTCAATGATGTGAACCTTTCTTCCTTGATTTGAACTTTTCTCCGTTGATGTGAGTCATTTTCACTTGATGTGAACGTTTCTCACTTGATTTGAACATTTTTCCCTTGATGTGAACTTTTCTCACTTGATCTGAACCTTTCTCCTTTGATATGAACCCTTTTCACTTCATGTGAACCTTTCTTCCTTGTTTCGAACCTTTCTCAACTTAAATCTCTTCTTTACTGCATAAAAACATAAAACTCAAACATTGATTCAAGATTGCATCGGGCGACTTCAAAGATGAAAGTTTGGTTTGGTGATTTCAGGGCCGCTGGAAAACTCAAATCGAAGGATTTACGTGCTTTTGCTACCCTGGACATTTGCCAGGATTTTGCATGGGCTACAATCACCATGGACTAGTCTTCTCAATCAATGTAATTTTCCCTACGAAGTTAGTGGCCGGGAAAACACGTAAGTGATTTAAGCGCTGTAATGTCTTAATTATTTAAAAGAAAATTTGCCTAATTCAGCGAAGATGCTGACAGGGTTGATAGATATGACGCTTTAACGTAATAGTTGAATTGAGGACTATACATAGGAATCCCTTCTGAGCCCTGCGCCCCCGGTTAGTTCCAACACTATCTGGGGTTTGTTCCTTCTATATATATCTTCCTTTTTGCCACTTTTTTACGAGCCCTCTTCACCTTTTTTTTGGATGGGGGGGGGGCTAAGTTTGCAAGTAGGTTTTTTTTCCGACTGGTTTTTTTCCACTTATTTTTTGATCAATTCCTGAGGCGGTCGGGATTACCCCTACATCGTGTATCTGATTCGAGGAGGCGGATTACCCCGTGCATCCTTTTATCCATTTTTTTCTAGCAATTAGAGCTCAAATCCTAGTGGTACTCCACGATGCGGAACGTTTGGTTGAGCGGGCGGGAGCTAGCACCGAGCGGTGCCAGTTGGTCCAAACGGAATAGCTGGCATTGATTTGGGCCAGCTAGGCCTACCGGCATCCCATGCACCCACTTCGATCGGACTCTCGGGATGGGGGCTGTTTTTGGCACCCAGTTAACTAATGGGTCATAATGCCCGATGAATCATGGTACAATAGGATCAGTAGGGTGTTTCTGGGCCCGTCCGAATCCACTGAGAGCGACCTATGATAGCTGATTCCTCCGTGACTGGCCACAATTTCTGACCACGAGTTTGTTCAATTCTTGAGAACCGATTGTCCAGTTCCCCTTGTGCTTCGATTCGGTACCAGTGGGCTGGCGTCCCAGGTTATTCTAATACGCTTTGAAAGCAACTTGCAGTTCCTGGTGCCATCTACAGGAATCTGTTGTCACAGGAAGTCCAGAGAGACCAAGATCGTCAAAGGAAAATAAGATAAATGCAAAAAAAGGATAGGGACTCTCAACCTTTCGGGCTCTACGGATATGAGCGGTTCCTTCGGCATTTCGGCGAAGTACCAGGCCAAGGCAGATCCATCGGATCTTGAAGCGCTATCGGGATGGTAGTGTAAAAATAAAGAATGAAAGTAGCTTGAGGCGAGTTACGAACGACTTCCTGCCTCGCCGGATACCATTGGCGAGGGGCGTATCGACTGCGCCATCCTGATTCTTAATTCGAAATCGCCCACTTCCAGATAAAGGCAAGCCACATACAGAGGTTTGCCCCCTCCCCCTTCGCCATTGCCTAAAGCTATACGGGGCGCAAAGACTGGCTTGTTCCCTCCAAATGACGAAGAAGCACCGACCCATAATGCACCAGCTCGCCAAATAACTCTAGGCAGAAGAAATGGAGGGTTCACTTGTCGAACCGAACCTTTTTCAATAGGATTTGGTCGGAAGGTATCGTCCAAGATTCTTGGCGAGTAGCTATAGTGTTCATTTTTTGCAAACTATAGAGAGACTATTCCATCCTGGCTGGTTTACATCCAATTTCTCTAACTTCTTGCGTGTATAAGTTGATGCAGAAATTGGTAACTGCTAGGTTAGCTTAATTTTTGTACACCGGAGGTTACCTGTCTTTTGGATAGTGCGGCTTCCTATAGTTTCACTTAACGTTGGATGCTCTGCTCCGGCTGGGGGAACGGGGTATCTGGAGACTTTTCTTCGTAGGCAGCATTTAGCCACGACATTTTAATTTAGAGAAATCCTATGATACCGCGTGTGGATACAGTATCATGGAGCCCATCCATTCTGTGAGAACGAGGGAAGCCTTCCCAGTTTTCTGCGTTTTTGGCGGGATCTTCGAATCTGCCTGCGAGTGTGTAGGCCCCTCTTCGGACCGCAAGGCAAGAGGCGTCTATCATGCAAGATTATTTCCTCAGTGAACATCAAGAGTATTGACTTTTCAATATTTCTCTTAGGCGGTTCGGATGTTTACCATGAACCGACAACTCCATTAGGCTCTGGACCGCATCTGTCGTTATTTCGAACCACATGAGTTTCCTCTTCTCTTTGGCCAAGATCAAGACTGCCATTCTGTCCCCTGGGTGGGAATCACCTCAACATGGACCTCTTAAATCAGGCTCGTCAAAACTTGGTGTATCCACACCGATTACCTGTTCTTCTATCGATCGACACCGCAGCTGGGAGAAACACATTCGAGACTTAGGGTCTCTTTTCTGTAATGTTCAGCGCGTTGGGTGCTGATAGAGTTAGACTCTTATAATGTTACTCTAAACCTGACTAGGGGTGTGAGGTTTACTCCCCCTCTGAACGTATATTGCGGATAGTGGATTCGGTCCATCAAACTGATTTACGGCTGGTAACTTGGTCCATTTGCCACATTGCTTATAAAACAATTTCTCGATGCGGATGAGAGACCACTCGTTTAAAACCTGCACAATGTGTGGTGTGCAAGTATGTACGGTTTCAACCTCTTCCTCAGTCGCCAAATCCTCTCATTTCGCCCGCGACTGATCTCGAAGTTTCCTGTGCCGCTAGAGTCCCTGAGGGAAACGGACCTCTTCTATTGGTGTATGTTTTTTTTAAATTACCCTATTGGTGAGTTTTCTTCGTTTTTCGTCAGCTTTACCTCGCCTTTGTCCACTAGAAGGGCTCTCAAAACTTAAAAAAGTTACTACTACTCTAATTCTCTTCAAGCCTAGCTAGAGAACTTTAAACTCTTGTGACGATCTGATTTTTGTTCGCGATGTTACAAGGATATAAATATAATTCAAGATGTCTGAAATAAGTTTAAACAAAGGAAGTAAGTAGGCAATACCATCTGAAATTTGAAATGAGTATTGATGCTGAATGGAGATTTTAGTGTAATTAGAGTTTAAGCTTTCTTTTTTTATCTATCCCTACAGCTCGTCACATCCTGACACGAGCTTTGCTCTCAGCCGAGACGATGGTACAAGCTCAGCATATCTTGAGAGATCAAGGTGTTGGTTCGGCAGATGGGTTTAGCGTTAATATGAGTTTCACTTGTCAGGTAAGCACTCGTTCACACCACCATCGAGAAAAGTTTATTTCAGTCCTCAATCAAGGGAGGGATGGCAATGTCATTTATATTCTGATTTGTGGTAATTCATTATCTCCTTAGAATAACTGGAGACAACTAAGTGGTACAAGATACGGAATTATGCCGGTGGGACAAGTAGCTACTAAAAATTGAGATGAGTCTACAATTTTATATCTTTACAATTGATTTTGAGAGGAAAATGACGATTATCCATTAACATTCTCATTTCTTTGCGAGGAATAGGAAGGTGATCACTTATTCCATAATGCAGAAGTTGGTCCAGCCATTGATTCTCAAGAAAGTCCGATGTCTGTTCTTACACTTAGCCCTGGGGAATTCTTAGTCCACGCAAATAGGTAAATTTTCGTTTGGAATTATCACTGAAAACTGATATCAGGTAGGAAGTTCAAGTTAAAATCTTAAACATTATAGGCTCTTGAAAACCATGTATTATGACGATCATTGCGGAACGTCCAAGTATAGTTTTTAAAACAGTTATGATATAGAAGGAAGTTACAGAGCAAGATGATTCTCTAGATTAGAATTGATGTTCATCGATTGTCCAGGATGTTTTAGAGAATTCAACTTATATCATCTTTGAAACGTTAAAACTTTAACATCAAACTCCTTAAGATGGAAATTCTTCTCCTTCAAACCTTTGTCCGATTCTATTTCTTCTCTTTGGCTTTGGTTCCTTCAAACTTTTAAAAGACATCAAAATTCAAGACCTATAATTTCTGATATTTCTCAGTATGGCCCGATTGATTAAAGTCGTATCCTGCCACCAGTTCAATACAACATATGACAGCCGCCGTGAAGTCAACCCAATTGAAAATTCATCCGGCGATTTGCCCTACCTGATGTGGCATAATTTCGCTAAGATATAAAGCGATCTTTCCAATCTGCTAGGCCGTAGACCATCTCCAAAAGTATACAAATCTTCTATATGCTTTCGGGAAATTAATCTTAATGTAATAGTTACAAGGAAGCACGGAATACTGAAAGGCCTTTACGACCCATTTGAGGAGGTTTTCGTGTATTAGAACCATCATTCGCCTGCACTACATAGGCAGTAGCATACCTCCATCTCGTGCCAGGGCTTCCGAATCTCCAAACTAATCCAGGATTAGTGAACCCATTTGTGAGTTTACACAAAGAGGGGAGGGGCTCAGTGTCTTCCCCTATTTCATGCATTAGTGTGGTTACAGCGAGTCGCTGTTTACGACGCGCAGTCTACAACGCAGTGAGGGTATTCTAACTTCCCTACCACGGGGAGTATCTTATAAGTTTGTAATGATAAGATTATTATTATTATTGTATTTGCTTTGCTCAGGAATTTTAAAACTCCATATTTACCCAAATTAAAATGCCTCTCAGGATGTAGATGATTGGCTAAACCATGATCTGATTAACCATAATAAATTTCTTGGACGCTAAATTCTACCTCCCCCACCCCACCCTTCAGGTATCTACGTTTGGTGGACATTCCGGAGGACTTGGATGTTGAGGGTGAGAGTAGTGAAAGAAGAGTGAATAGGGCAGCGGAGCGATACCCAATCGATTCACGAGAGGCTGTTGTGTCCGTTCTTTCAGACACCAAGGATGAAGAATACCCAATATTCAGAGAAGGGAGAGGAAAAGATTCAATCATCACGGTAGCCGTAGGTACGGTAATCCACATTGCAACCATTCACACATTATCTAGATCTTTCTTATACTTTCTTCTGCCCTGGCATTTTACCTACTCATTCCAACATGCTCCCTAGTTTAAATTCCTCTTTATGCACACCGTGGACAGCTTATTTTTTGTTCTTGTTTATGTAAATTCATCGAGATCAGCCTATTGTAAATCGAACCAAATGGATTTTTAAAGAAAGCCTAAGTTACTATCAAAATTGTCACTTGGACCACGATTTGATAGGCCAACACCCATATGACATTAGTCTGTACGTCTTCCTTTTGCTATGCACAGCACACTTCACATCAGCATTTTCATTTTTTTTTACAATTCTTGTTCACTCACACACACCCTTTGAACTATCCACTCCCACATTCTTAAATTTAGTCCATGTACATTTACTCTATCCACGTGTATCCACTTTTTCTGTCAAACATCCTCATATTTAAAATCTTTTCACTTTGGAGTCTCCATTCTTTGGTAATTTTCCTCACATCTTCTCATACATACTAAGTACACCCTTGTTAAAAATCTAATTTATATACTATCAACTTTATTCTTACACAGTACAATCATGAGGTCGGATAGGCCCTTACTACTCATAGCAATTGCAGCTTCCATATCAAATACACAAGGCAGCATATTCTTTCTTACTAGGCACAGAACAATCATAACTCTTTCAATATATCTTTCTCTCTCTCTCGCTCTCTCTCTCTCTCTCTCTCTCTCTCTCTCTCTCTCTCTCTCTCTCTATCTATCTATCTCATTTGTCCAGCCTATGTGTATTTATACAGATCATCGTGCTGAACAAAAATATGTTTGTTACTCATTGTTCTTTCAGCACAGAACCGTCTCTCTCTCTCTCTCTCTCTCTCTCTCTCTCTCTCTCTCTCTCTCTCTCTCTCTCTCTCTCTCTCTCTCTCTCCAGGTGTAACAAACTTTAGTTATCCCATCATCCTCTCACCTCTTCGTCTATTCATCTCTCTTAGAACCATCAGCCGTTACTCGTTCTCAATGCCATCCAACACCTTCACTTCTTTCATTACAGGGTCCATACATTAAAACCACAGATAGTTTCACCCCGGCAAATCTGAACTTCTCCCACATAATTCTTGAGTTCAAAAACATGAGCATTTTATAGGTAAACAAAAGCAATAAAAAAGTGAATTTTATAATGGACGGATCGAAAATGTGAAATGACAGACAGAGAGATAAACAGCTTGGACCTATGCTGCTATGTGGAACCACATAATTTCAAACCAATTTGACTCAATATATATTAATTAAGGGGTTATTATATTATATATTATATATATATATATATATATATATATATATATATATATATATATATATATATCCATTTTGAGCACAAAGGGTTAATGATAACTTGGTGGTTCTTTAAAATACGGACGAGATCTCCAGACTGGATGAGGAAATTCACCTAAAGATTAGAATGACTATCAGTCGCAAGTCCGAGAGTACCATGAGCCGATGGCCCAAGGGAGGCTCACCCTTTCTATGTCACAGATCCAGGACAGAAGGGTGATATGTTGTGTGTGCAGCGGGAGAGGAAGGGGGGAGAGTGGTGGTTATGATAGGTTATGACGCGTGTGGACAGGGGCTCCCTGCGTCCATACGTCAGACCAAGGGTATTGCCAGGAGTGGGTAACTCCCTACGTTGAAATTGTTTGGCATCCGCTACTACTGTTGACTCGGTACCTAGGCGTTGGAAGTCCAACCTCTTATCCGAAAAAGTGGATGTCTGGCGAGGCGGTGCTTAAGACATGGTACTTAAAGGTGTGTGGCGTGTGGTCGATGGCTAATAGATGCACCAATTGTTTTTTGTCAGGTCTTACATACGATGGTTGTGGTAGCGCAGTATTGGAACCTATTTTGTTGCGTGGTTTGGGTTCATGGTCAGGTAGCCTGTGATAATAATAATGACCCATATATGATTAATCGAGAATTCTATTTCAGGGTTATTCGACATCCTGGAGAGGAATTGGACGATTTGGCTGAAAAACCCGATCTCATCGGAGCCCATGGTGACACTCCCGATGGTTTTCAAGTGGCGCAAATAACCAAAGTCTCTGGGAATTTTATCGGGCAACACGTTGACACTAATTATCGGGCAACGTGTTAGCACTAATTATTGAATACCGTTAAAGATGATTTCAAGATGTAATTTTAGTCATTAGAATTCCATCAATATCAATTATATTTTCCATCACCGTTAAGTTTCATTTACCTTTTTAGTATCTGAAAATCGAGTAATTTATGATAATTTATTTTTATTTATTGGAAAAAACTAAAATTAAAGGTCGTGTTGTGGCGCCTTGTTTATTATCTGTGTAAATGAGAGCAATAAAGTATTATTTTGCAAGACATAAATGCAGAAGATAAGTTGTTGACTGTGAATGTCGCCATCTACTCTTTTACATTTAGGTACCACATTTTGCTAGACAATAATAGAAACATTCGAAGCAATAGATGTACCGTTCCTGATTTTGTAAGAAGTTCTGTTACACTCTTCTTTTTTTTGTATCTCTCTAGAGCAGGGGTCGGGTAACTTCTTTGGTTGTTACCCCAAAAGAATTTGTAGTAAGATGAATTTACCCCTGACTTTGAAGTACTCTGGGGGACAAACCAATTTACTTATAGAAATCATGGATAATAAAGACACAACAAAATTTCTATTGGGATAATGGCTAGTTTTTTATTTCATCTATTATTAGGAAATAAAATTCCGTCTTTTTGGCATGAAAATAGCACACAAGAAAAATTGTAAGAAATTATATATTTATAAACAGATATAACAGTCACTTTTTAGCATTACATGGCACACAAGCCAAATTATTGGCTATGTCACTATCATGTATTTAAAATTCGTACAAAAACAAAATAGGGAAATGTTATTGAATCCACTATTATGGGGCAAAAATGTTTACCCTTTCTGGCATGAAAATGGTACACAAATAAAATTAATGAAAAAATTGAAAACTTGAATATATCAGCTCCCTCAGGCTTTGGGAAAATGATACTGTTTCATCTTTGATACAACAATTTCAATATCAGGGATTTTTGATGTCACTGCTACTTTGATGCTGTCTTCAGGATCCAAACAGTTTCTGTATTTTGTTTTTAGATTTACAAGGGTAGAAAACCTTGTTCGCAAATGTAGGTTGTTACAAAAGGTAGCAGCATTTTAGTTGATTCCAAATGTGCAGTTTTATAAGCTTTTGCAGCTTTTGACATCCAAAAACTTGAGAGGTCATCCTTGGTCTCAAATTCCATACTTGTTTCCCTGTTGAAAAGCAGTTCAATAACCTCTTCAGCCAATCCTTCAGGCTCTTCAGCCAGTTCACATTTGAAGGGACTTACAACCCAGCTGACAGTATGTGAATGAAGCTCTGGAAAGTAGTCACAGAACCTATTCCTAAGTTTGGTCAAGTGCCTTGTGACTGATTCCTTCAAGTCACTAAGACTGCAGTCTTCACATTCTTCCAAAAACTCTGCCAGGTTTGGAAAGACAACAATCTTATTGGTATTTACTTTTTAGTTCCAATACTGAAGCTTTGATACATATGCTGAAATTTTTTCCCTTGCTAAGATGGGATTGATTTTCTTTCCTTGCAATTCCTTGTTCAGTGCATTTACATGCCCCAAAATTTCAGCTAATTATGCAAGAAGAGCTAGCCAGGTTGATTTTCTGAACTTCTCTGCAAGTGTGTGCGCTTTTCATCAGTCAGAAATATTTCAAGTTCGGTTTTAAGACTCTACACTCTATTCAGGACATTTTCACGTGAAAGCCACCTCACTTCCATATGGAAAAGAAGGATTGAATATTCAGCCTCTCTATCCTCACATAAATCACGAAACATCCTCGTATTTAGTGCATGCCCTTTCACAACATTGACAATCTTAATTTCATCATTCAACACAGCTTCCACTTCTGGTTCCAAATCCTTCACAACTAATGACTGACGATGTATCATACAATGGATAACCTGAATATTTGGATTCTGTTGTTTGGCCAAAGCCACAAAACCAGTGACGTGACCAAGCATGGCAGGAGCTCCATCAACTGATTCTGCAATACAATCTTCCCTCTTTAAATCAACACTTTGTTTTTTGAAGTATGCATCAACCTTATTGAACACATCCATACCACGAGTTCTCAACTCAAGAGGAGAACATAGCAACATTTCTTCTTCAATTTCATCAGAACCCCTGTATCGAACGTATACCATCAGCTGCAAATTGCTACTAACATCTGTAGTCTCATCAAGTTAAATAGCAAACTCTTTACTCTTTTTTACTGAAGAAATCACTTGTTCTCTCACATTTTCTGCCAAGATTAAAATTCTTTCTTTAATAACTCTTGCAGACAAAGGCACTGTATTCAGTTGTTTAGCTACTTTCTGCCCACACATTATTTCTGCTATTTTCACAGCTGCCAGTTTGATTAAGTCTTCACCAATAGTATGTGGTTTGTTGTTTCGAGTAACCAATCATGCCACTTCAAAACCTATTGCTGCTGAACGTTGGTCAAACATTACACTCTTGTTATTTTCCAATCTCTGTCTTTTGACTGTTTTTTTCCAGATCCTCAATGTGTTCCCGTGGTTTGCAAGACAGATGTGAATGAACCTTGTCCAAGTGTTTCTTCAGTTGATTCTTTTTGACAGACTCAGCAGTCAGTACTTTCATACAGACGACACATTGAGGGTTCATTTGTCCTTTGTCCTCTATTTCTGTGAAGCCATAATTAAGGAACTCTGTCTGATATGTCCTTTTCCTTGCTGATGCCATCTGAAAATGAAAGACAAACCTATCACTTTTTTAAGGTTCTTTGACTTCTATTTTTGAAAAATAAAAAAATATTTAGGGAAGAATTTAAGAGTTTAAATTAAAATTTCAAAATAACATAACATAAAATCAAACCACAACTCACAAACATAAAAATTCAAACAATAAGAGTTAAAAAGAGTGAGCTTAACATCTGTAGGGGCTGCATGAAATCTTCTTAAATAGAGTTAAACTCGTTAAAAAACTTACTTTTGATATAAAATAATTTATTAAAATAAAAATAAATAAATAAATGAAAAATATAATAGTTACCCCTTAAAAAGTGAGAAACTAGCAATTAAACAGCTGATGGGACAATTAGGCCCTTTACAAATAAACTAAAATATCCTAAAGTCTAAACTGATCTTATATTTATATATTTAACTTTTGTTGAATTTTAATCACAAAAGTCTATACAGAAACGTAAATATTATAGATTATATCCTAACTCACCCTATGTAAATAATTATTATATCACTTGATCAGCTCTACTACTTTATTAAATACTCTGAAAGAGGTGTAGGGGTGCGAAGATGTATCAGAGAGAAAATTCCTTCCAAAGCGAGAATATAAATAGCCCATTAAATTATCAACTCAAGAAGGACTCGCCGTAGCGTGACGGCAGAGTGCTGGCATTTGGATTCAAAGACCCGCGATCGAAACTCAGTCCACAAAAATTTTTAGGAAGAAATCTCCCAGAAGAGAACGGAAATCAAGGACTAACTCAAGAAATCGACTCAAGAGAAAAACCGATGTCAAGGAAAACGGAAGAGAAAACGACTTCAAGGGCTAACTCATCAAGTATATAAAAGAAATTATCACGTCATCAAGAATCAAGAAGAAATTGTCACGTTATCACGAATTAAGAAGAATCATCACATCAAGATAAAGATAAATGCAATAATTGGAAGATGCATCAAGAAATAAAATCGAAGATCAAGAACTAACCCAGCCAACTTAAAGAAGAAGGAATTTCAGCCAACAAGAATACCAAAGAGTCAGATAATTGGAATACAATGTTTGGAGGGGCAACTTCAGTCAAGGAGAAGTAAATAGATTGGAATATAGAAATCTCAAGATGAAGCATGATATAGATAAATAAGGATATGCCCCCGCCCCATAGAGACATGTTCAAAACATGGCAAAATGCCACTTAATTAGGAGAAATATTGCCAGATATACTGAAAAATAAAAGAAAGGCTCTTCGATGCATTATTTTTTTCCAACTTTCATATTCGTTTCCCTCACTTAGCACATCCACATCCATTGCCCCCAATTTTTCTAAATTACTAAATTACCCCATTTGGGGTAATTTACCTCTGTTCCCCGACCACTGCTCTAGAGGTTTACGTGTGATAGAAAAATGTCCGTCAAGCAAACTTAAAGTTCTACTTTTCCAGCACTTTCCATCGTCTTTTTTTTCCATTGTGTGAAGTTGTATCGAGATGGAAGTAAAAAGAATCGAGATATTTGCTCTCCGGCGGATGGGCCACAGCAAGTCCTATATCGCCAAACTAATCAAAGGCAGCTGGATCACCGTTCACAGAGTCGCGGGGAGGCTAAAAAACGGAGACCTCAAAGATCGACCTCATTCAAGCAGACCTCAAGTTGTCAACCGTTTAGCTGTGAGGAAGGCCTTCGAAAGTGCTCCGAAGCTCACAATGACTGCGCTCACGAAGAAGAAGAAAATCTCGATCGATGACCACGGTCTCCAGGTCCGTTAAGGAGGAGGGCGATAAGAGGTTGAGGTGCGTGGAAAGGCCTTTGCTCACCGAACGTATGCGAAAACAACGTTGGGAGCGCCGTTGTTGCCCTCTCAACGACTTGAAGAGTCATGGCAATCGAATTCTCATTTTTTTATGATCAAAGTACCTTCGATCTGCTCAACAAGCAGAACGACCGCGTGGTAAGCTTCTGTGAGGATGTCTCCGAGGACCGTTAAGTGTCTACGAACAAGCACCCGGCCTCCGTAATTTTGATCAGCGTCGTGGCTTCAAATGGCGAGAAAGATGAGGCTGGTGTGGTTCGCGGCCGATTACAGGGAAATCTTGGCCACGTAAGTCCTGTCTAGGGCGAGAAAGATACGAAGAAAGCGGACTAAGTCTTTCAGTAGGATGGTGCCCAGGCACACATGACCAACTCCGTGCAAGAGTGTTTGGGATCGAGCATTAACTACTGGTCGAAGGACTTTAGGACGTGACAGTCGTTCGACCTCAATTCTATCGACTACAACGTGTAGGCCATATCGAGGACAAGGTCTGCCACAACAACGTCGATGAGCTGAAGTCCTCGGCCAGCGAGGGCGGCTACATTGATTAATATTACAATGTAAACACATATTTATATGTTAAAACAATAAAAAAAGTCTCTAACTCCATCGAAACTATCATTGTGTCCTTTGTTGAGAGCTTCATAACAAGTGTAATAGGACTTGTGTACTACCTGATATGTGCCACAATTTGTGCAGCAAATTAGTTTAAGAGTTACAACACGATTTGAATTCCAAACTGGTCATAAGTGTATTTTATCCTCCATAACACACTATTTTAAGATGTAATTTTTCTGAACCGTTTCAACTTTAGTTTGTGAGTCACCTGGGTATATTTGAAGCTTTTATCAAAGTTCTTAAAAGGAGTTCAGGAAAAAGAAATGTAATTATCGAAAGTTTTGGAATTAAAAAAATATAATTACAAATTGTGAACTTCAGAAAATTTATTCAAATTAAGGAATGATGGGTTTTTTAGTATATAAAAGCAAATTTATATGAAAAAAAAGGGCTCTGAGGATTGTTTTTTTTCGCATATCAAAAGAATTCGAATAAAAATTTTCTCCTGTCTTAAGACCTAGAAAATAAGCATGAAAATGAAAAAAATATATAGAAAAAGAGTAAATAATTAGGTGATATCTACTGGAAACCTTTTAAAACTTTCTTGTTTCATTTTAGTAAGATAAGATTTATTAAGAAATGAAAATACAAAAAGTACATTTTACATTAATCAGGTAATTAATTACCAAATACATAATCAATTGCAAAATATAAGGATAGTTAATAGTGGGGAAAAGGGAAATTGTGTGGAGAAGAGAAAGTTATGAGTCGAAGTAAGAGTATTGAACCTTCCAGGAATCAGTGGAAATCAGCTATTTAGATATTATATAATAGTAATTCTAATATATACATATTTAAAGTTGAAAATTTACAGTTTTAAATTATAGAATTATGATTTTTAAAATGATTGTTAAATAGAGCAAAACAAACAGGTGCATATGAGCTAGTTAGGTTAGGTTAGGTATGATTAAGTTAGGTTTGGGTATGGTTAGGTTAGATTAGTAAAAAAAATCATGATTTCAGAGAAAGTGAAAATGTGTGGCCAGTGAGGATTAGGAAGGTACGGGCCTCTCCTTAATGGGCCCCTTACGTGCAACGTTTTGTTATTGATGTAAAACTAAGCGAAAACCAACGAAAGCCTTTCCGCCGGAATGTTTGGAAGGAGAGACATGAAGTACTAAAGATAGAGCAAGTGAAAATGTGTGAAAGATATATAGCCGCACATCAACCTAGGGGCGTTGGAGCCTGGAGGGTACGCAATATTCCAGATATACCTAAGCTGTGTTTATAGATTGCCTTCCATACACACGGATATAATCATTTAAGAAAGAGCAACGATATGGGGCCAAAATTGCTGCCTCCACTTGCCATTTCAACGAACGAGAGAAGGGAATTTTTTCATATTTACCAGACGAACGAGACTAGGGAACTTGTTTATATTTGCTACATGGAAGAAACTAGGAAACTTGTTCATATTTACTACACAAGGGAGACTTAGAGAAGTTGTTCATTTTTACTACAAGAACGAAAAGAGGAGACTTGTTCATAATTCCCTCACGAACGAGACTAAGAAACTTGTTCATCTTTACCACACGAACTAGACTATGGAACTTGTTCATATATATGGCACGAATGAGACAATGGAACTTGTTCATATTTCTTACATGGAAGAGAATAGGGAACTTGTTCATATTTATGACACGAACGAGACAAAAGAACTTGTTCATATGTATTACGGGGAAATGATTAGGGAACTTGTTCATATTTATCCCACGAACGAGACAAGGGAACTTGTTCATATTTATGACACGAACGGGACAAAGGAGAACTTGTACATGGAAGAGGCTAAGGAAATCTTTCATATTTATGACGCGAACGAGACAATGGGCATTGCTCATATTTATGACTAGGGAGCTGCTTATTTACAACACGAAGTAGACTAGGGAACTTGTTTATATGTACCTGACGAATACGAAACAAGAGACCATGTTCATATTTACTACATGGAAGATAAAAAGGAACTTGTGCATATTTACCAGATGGAGGAGACTATGATTTTTTTTCATATTTCCAAACAAACAAAATTGGGAAAATTGTTTATAAATATCCCACCTTAACAACGCTAGGGAACGTGTTCATATTTAACACATGAAGGAAACTAGGGAACTTGTTCATATTTAACAGACGGGCGATACTATGGAATTGTTCATCTTTATCGCACGAACGAGACCAGGAAACGTGTTGAACTTTACCACAGGAATGAGGCCTAGGAAAATGTTCATATTTACTTCACGAAGGAAACTAGAAATTGTTCATATTTTAAACATGGAGGAGAGTAGGGAAAATGGTCACATTTACCTCACAAACGAAATAAGGAACCTTGTTCATATTTACTACATGGAAGAGACAGGGACAAGACTAGGTAAATTGTTCATGTTTAGCACACGAACGACACTCCGAAACTTGTTTATAAGTGACAAACCAACAAAAGTATAGAACCTTTTCATATTTAGCCCACAAACAAAACAATGAAATTGTTCATATTTACTATTCGGACGAAACTAGGAAACTAGTTCATATTTATCAAAGCAACAAGACTAAGGAACTTGTTCATATTTACATCCAGAACGAGAATACCGAATATGTTCATATTTATAACACGAACGAGACTAGAAAACTTGTTCACGTTTATCAGACGAGCGAGAAAAAAAAGAACTTGTTCATATTTACCTCACGGACGATAATAAGAAACGTGTTGATATTTACCGCACCGATGAGACTAGGGGACATCTTCTAATTTACTACAGGAACAAGGCTAAGGAATTTGTTCATATTTATCTCACCAAAGATACTAGGGAACTTGTACATATGTATCACACGAAGGAGACAAAAGAGTGTTCATATTTATCTCACAAACAAAACAAAGGTACATGTTCATATTTATTACAGTAAAAAGACTAGGGGGACTTGTTCATATTTAAGTTATCAATGAGACTAGGGAATTGTTCATGTTTACCTCACGAACCAGACCAGGGAATTTATTAATATTCCCCACCGGAACGAATCCTAGGAACATGTCCATGTATATGTCACGAACGAAAATGTGGAACTTGTTAATATTTCCCACACGAACGAGAATAGGGAATGTGTTCATAATTACGACACGAACGAGATTAGGGAACTTGTTCATATTTACAACAGGAACGTGACCTCGGAACTTCTTACCATATAAAAGGGAAACTTATGGTTTAGTGGAATTCTTTTGTATTATTTTTAGATACGATAAAATTTTGCCAGTCTCAGCCCGGATGAATTAATTAGAACAAACGTTCACAAAATAAGGAGAAGCGGTTTGTCTTAAATATGGCAACAACTGGAAAAGATCGTCGCTAATACATTTTAATTTCTGTATAAAAAAGTTAATAACCATTTTTTTTAATGAATGATAATATTCAGTGCAAGTGTTTAAAGTCGCTATGGAAATATTGAATATATAGATAATTACACTGATCTGCGCCGTTTTCAAGGTCCAACACATAATACTTGATTTTACGCGTTTTTTGCGCTGAATCGGAAAATCATGCTCATTTATCTAATCCGATCAAGTTTTTGAGATATAAGCACATGCCAGAAATTCCTATATTCCGATCTATTTGTACACACAATAGTAAATTTTTAAATGAATTATACACATAAGGTTTACAGAATGTTCTAATTGATACCAAGAAGAGTACAAAATACAAAAAAAAATACTTATGGATGGATGGCTCTTCAGGGACTTCTGATTGTGTCTAGCGGACACCGAATCCATTTTCAGGCCCTAGAGTACTCAGCCAGAAAGTTGACATCCCAACGCCTTCGGTTGTGTTCCTCCATCACACGGATATGTTAGTAAAAGCATTCACCCTGTTCTTCACTGAAGTCTCCACAATTCTCGGGAAAATACTCGATGTGAGACCGAAGGAAGTGCATTTTCACTGACATGCGCGCACACAGTTTTGCGGAAATTCTCCATTAACTCATCATCTGCCTTCTAATACTGAAGACTTCTGTGATTGTCAAGGAAGTCTGCAATGACTGACTTAAGGGACAACCAGGTAAAGAGTTCAGCAAGATTCAATGCTTCATCAAAACTGGTGTCCTTGATGAGCTCCCTTATTTGAGGATCATCAAATACACCTGCCTTCAGTTTTTTCATGCTGACTCGTGGAAACTTCTGACAGAGAAAAGCAAATCTTCTACTTTCCCTGTCCATTGCTTTGACAAAGATCTTCATCAAACCGAGTTTGATATGCAGGGTTGGAAGCAATATCTTGATCGGTTCAACCAGAGGGTGGGACAGAACGTTGTGTGAACCGGGTTCTAATCCTTGTCTTGGCAGCCAGTTTTGTCTGACATAATGCTGGCCGCCAGGCCAACTCTCCCGCAAGCACTTAAAGCATGGATACTTTGTGTACCCACCTTGAAGGGCTAGGGTGAGTCCAACAACCTTAAGATCAGCCATTTGTGTTCATGGTAGTTGAGAGCAGACTTCATATGGTCCATGCTGTTGCAAGTTTCTTTCATTGCAGCTGAGTATCCAACAGGGATCGATGTAAAATTATTGCTGTTATTAATAAGAACTGCCTTAAGACTTCTGTTAGATGATTCAATGAAAAGTCTCCATTCCGTAGCATCATAGTTCAGGCCTATAAAATTGAGTAGGTTAGCAATGTTGTTAAGAACATAAGAAAAGAAGGAGACTGCAAAAGACCATTCATGGCCTACACTTGGCAGCTCCTGTTGTTACAGTAGACCAGTAAAATTTTCCCAAATTCTTTTACGCGGTTCCGATATCAATATAATGTTGTACCTGGTGCCAGCATGTATTTCTCTCAAAGACGGAAACCCAATAGCTGAGCAGATTCTTTGGAAAGGTTCAGGTCTCGTGTCAGGTCGTTGAGTTCGGCTTGCATAAATGGAACCAGTTGGTCGCTCTCTTCTGGCTTGTATGCATCAAACTCAGCTGTATCGGTAGTGATACTAGCCTCGGAATTAGAGCTAGAACCCATGGTAAAATCAGGTTCAGGAACAGGAAGATCGGGGCTATGTGGGACTTTTTATAGCAAAAGTAACATTAGGGTATTGTAATGCAGAAATAGCAGTCGGTGACGTGATTTTTGCCTTCCCTTCACGCCATTGGGACATCAAATGGCCTCCTCTTCCTTTTCTTATTACTCCAATCCCTTAAATTTTCCATACATGTTTTACAGCAAATATGGGGAGCAAATTGCTTATCCTGTTCTCCTAGTTTCACTCCAAAGTAAGCATGATAAGCCTTTTTCCCAAAATCTGTGATTTTTGCTTGATAGTCTGGAAGAGTGACATGTCCGCAGATGTAACCAAATCAATTCGGATGATTCTTAAACGTACGATCCATTCTAATACAAATTTATACCTGAAAAGATGAATAAAATAGGTTATGTATGGTTACTCATCACTGGATGTGACAAAAAAGAAGTAATAAATGGTTGGATGATAGCTCTATTTTGGAATATACGGTCTAATAGAAATCGAGCAAATCTTAGAAACAAGACCTGACCAAAGAAAACTAATTATATTCTTAAATTCAACAGGCAAAAATTATTCAAAATCATTTGGAAAAACCTATGACCTTTAAAAAAATATTTTAAAACGCAGGCCAATGTTATTACTCTAATATGCAAATAAAAATATAAATTAGTATAATATGGTAGATACGTCTAGTATTAAATAAAATAATTTCTTGGCTTGTTCGAGTTATCAGTACCATTGCGTTTTTAGATAAACATTTTCATCTGCTTCAAACTTTATGTTTGTTTTAGTGGCAGGATTTACCATGAATTGACTCAGCAGTGCTGGTAGATAAGGCACACCCTGTTCCCTCTTCTTTTTTTATTCTTTCTCCCCATAAGGTTTGTTCACAAATTAACAGAGGTGTTCCACCCGGCCCTCCTTTTTAATTGAATTAATAATTCCAAGCGATATCGAGTATCGGGCCTCCATTGTCATTCTGTCATTGGTTGGAGTTTGCTTCATGAATACCAACACTCCCGTTCCCTTTATGCTTCGGAGGACCCTTTTTTGTTTACCTTTTTTTGGTCTCTTCGATTATTCCCAGATCCCATTTGGATCTGCGGTGTTGTCACACATTTTTACTTCATCTCTCTTCACCCTTTTCTTCACAAATCTCTCCTTACACACTTTCTGCAGTAGACGCCTTCATCGGTTTCACTTAAAATTGAATTAAAAACAATGTTTACACTAATAGTGTATTATATACCGTTATATTCATTTTTGATCATCTTTCTTTTTAACTGAATGTTTTCTGCCCACTTAATTTGTGAATATTTTCGTTGCAGCATACCCATGTTGCAAAATATGTTTTTGTTTGAAATTGCCGCTATTTGTGTAGTACCTTTTGAACTCACCCATCTACATTAATGCGCAGAGTTTACATAGAACTGCAGTGTTAAGTGTAAGCTTATTATGCTGTAAAGTACCTTATTACTTTCCTGAGTAAACGTCTGGACTGCTAATGATGTCGGTTCTTCGAGAACCCTAGAATGAGTTTTCAACTGATTACCGTCTCACTTTTCACCATTATTCATGAATTCATCCACAAAATCCTAAGTTTAGAATTCCCTTAATCACTTTGATGGGTCCTCCAAATAGTGTATTTTCGGCCCAGTTTGTTGTTGGAACTGTTCGCTAAGAGATATGGTTTCTTTGTAGTGATTTTGGTATGCACATTTGGGAAATTATGTAGAGTGCTACCGAGTGATGCGGTATGTAATTAATCATTGATTTCTTAGCTCGTGGGAGACGATGCGCTAGAAATAGGTATAATGTTTTAATTTTGAAGGAGGTAGTGAGCCGATATTCAAACCAAGGATATATTTTTTGCACAAGTAAAGTGCTTGAACCATAAAGGTGCGAGTACCATACTGATATATTGTTTATATATTCCATGTTTCGGTACAGTAATCAAATTGCATGGATGGAAAATGAAGTTGCTAACTTTATTCAACTTTGTGATTGTTCGATCGAAAAACCTTAAAAAAAACATGAACGTTTCAAAACTTATGTGGTTAAGTTTACTAACACTTATGCACTTTATTGTCCATTGCAATGTTCCGTTGCTCTTACTTGGTTTGCCTCATTTTCCGATCCGTGTTGAGGCTCTGTTTGACGGTATTGGATGGGACGCGATGAACACCTATGGAGTTGAATTGGGAGAGCTGTCGATGCCTCAACTTCTGGTGCTCATTTTGATCATAATGCAAATGGTAGTAATGTATTCAGTAGGGATCTTCCCCTTTGAACTGGACATGAGGAATGGGAGAAGCATCCAAAGCGACATTTCTATCGAGATATCGTCGATAGAAATTCCTCCAGACATTCACTTGGTATGTATGCGACGTATGTATACCCCCTCCCCCCACCACCACCCCAACCCAACCCAACCACACAACTTGGCGTGTGATCAGTCCCTTAAAATTAGGGAATACCTTCTCTACGTTACCAATGCTCCTTGTCATATATATCATTCTGTGTGACGCATATTAATATTCTCATAACATAATAATAATTATCATCATTCTACCATTATTATATATCTATTATTTGAATCAATTATAAACAAATTTAAAAATGTTTTTTGAGTTACTTTTAACATACAACCATGTGGTTTAGTGGCCCGTCAACTCAGTCTAGCAGCAATCCAGAAAACCTTGGCGTCCCAGTTGAGAAGCATTTCCCCCACATAGGTCAAACATTGAGCATAGATGGGTCAAATTACCAGCAATCTGTATGATGTGGGTATATGAATAGGAATTGAAATGGAATGTGATTGTATAGCAGCTCTAACATCAAGCGAGATGTTAGAACTAAGGTGAAAAAATTGGTGGTGATTACGTTACGAAATGAGTCTTGGGGCTGTACTGTAAAGTCTTTGAAAGTGGAATAGCGCTTGATGAGTGGAGGCTTAAAAGGTGTGGTCAAATTTTCAAGACTCTAGTATATATTATTTTATCCTGGAAAAGTAACCTCTCAATATCTAGTTTACATCTCTCTCCAGAGTTTTCCATGTAGGTGCATTTGCTCTCACCTTCCTGCTCCTTTCCTCTTAAGAAGGGAGAGTTTTTACTTGTGCATAATTTTAGGCTGATCTCCGAGACCTCGATTAGTTTTTATTCGTGTTCTCTTTATTCATATTTTCTCATTTTCACTTTGTTTTACGGTGCTTAAATTGCCAAGCTTAGGTGTAGACCTTCCGATGCTGGTTGGTTTCCAGAAAACCTCATATTCTTCCGGAGGGGTCTTCCAAAGTTAAACCATTTATTATGTGTTTTTCATACTTTTTCCAATAGTTAACCTCTGTCCATATTCTAAACAGCTTTCTTCATTGTCTGGGTTTGTCCTGTTCATTGTATGTGTGTTCCATTTGATGGTAGTTGACTGGATATTAATATGCTGCTCTTTTTCAGTATGTTCGGGTGGAAATCTCATGTTACATAGCAGTAGTCCATTTTTAAATACTTTGTGAGTCATTTTTGAGGTTATACACACTATTTCAAAAAAGTATGTGATTTCCAAAATTACAAATTCTGTTATTTTTATGCCAGCATGATCCTTTTCAATTTCATCCTTAATCTCTTATGCATGTCGAATCATACTCACATTTCAACGTTTTGCCATGAGCTAAGTGGGGGATTCGTGGTGAGGGTACCATCTTTTAAATTGTTCCGAGTCCCTCAATGGATACCATTTATTTATGTCATTCTCGATATTGTAGGAAACTACTTATCAGCTCTGAATATCCATAATTAGGATAAGTGCTACTTTTATTTGGCCATGGAGGGCTTTGTAGAGTTTTTTTTTTTAATCCAGCTGGCCTCTTTCCCCTGCTCTATTGTTCTGAGTGGTACTCGGAGGAAATAAGCTCTGCCCCTATTGCCCGTTAAGGTAGATGCTTTTTTTCTGTATCCCTTTTTCATGTGTCTTGTATTTGACTCAGTTTTCCTTCAACAATCTTCAAACGAAAGACAGAAAGAGCGAGACTTGTTTTGTTTCACCGCCTCTGTGTACTTATTTACCTTCCAATGGTAAAATCACCCTAAAACCATCCTAACTAAATATATCTACTATTATTAGGTACCTACACAAAATTTCCGCCTCGTGGTCTCTAGAATCCACCTTCTTCACGTCTTCCTAAGGAGGATTCCTTCCGGAGTTCACTATACATACTTTTTGGTGTTTCTGAGCACAGAGCTGAGCGTGTTACATTGGGTAGAGTGGAAATGCGTGGTAGTTACAGTGGGAAAGATCGAAAAGAGAAATAAGGATGGAAACCAATTTAGGGTATTTTCTCCTTCCAATGAAAACAAGAGGTAGATATCTCCAATCAAATCATAAGACGTGCATTTTTATTCCCTGGCCATGACACACTTCAAGAATATTGCCCCCTTTACCAGCTCGGTTAGCTCACTGCAGCGGATGTTGTGTCGAAAAATAAACACAGAATGAAAATCACAGTGCTTCTGACTAGCTAAAAATATAAAAATAATACTATATTATTCAGATTGAGAGTAAATAAGAAGAGAGTATACATATAGGCTTGGGTAGAAGGAAGCGGATTTTCTATTTCGATGACACTTTAACTTCTAGATATTTCAAGTCAAAGACTCTTGAAAATTATCTTACACCTAAGACCACTACAGATTGAGAGGCAAACCTGAATTAGGCGGTAGACAATAGTCACTCTGCTTAATGTTTTTCTCTACATAGGGCGCAAGAGCTGTGAAATCTTAAGTCTCCTGAGAGATTATTTCTGAGTAGGAGCCATATCTGAACTAGGAGCGTTTCTCCGGGCACCGGAGAGGGCAAGAGAAGGCGGGCTCGACTTGTGTGACCCTCAGACACTGGCAATAGGGAGCAAAGGCAGATTGAGCTAGGTGTTAGGTAGACAGCTAGGGCTGCTGTCACGCTACTTGGGGAATTAAGCCAACGTCACATAAAAGCTAAACTGTACATAAAATGTAGAATTTTAGCTGAATAGATAGAATTAATAATAACTACCAGATAAGTCAAGGAGGTAAAGACGGTAGATTATTGAAGAATAATGAACTCGTCCAAACAGGTCCCTTTGCGCCACCTCAGGGGCCTGCAAAACCCCAGATATTTCTAAAAGTTTTACGGCGAACGAGGTGTTATGCTCAGACACCTTTTCAACTACCCCTCTACATAGTTGCTCTTTGTCAAACATAGAAAGATGTAAACTTGTTTCTTTCGGAAAATGAAACTACAGCACTCAACACCATAGGTCTGGAGGTAAAAATTCCGTCGCACATTGAAACCCAACGAGTTATGTATCTTCCACAGGAAGCTAGAACCCTGGGTAGAGGAACATATAGCTGAAGAGATTAAATTCGAAATGAAAATTGCACAGAGATGTGCGAAAATACACGTGGTTATTAAATTACAAAAACAAGGCAACCAACACTAACTACACACACATGATTAACGTCATTTTTAATAAGACTGAAATGGCTAGAAAAGCAAAGGCGAATGGTATACGCGCCTTTAGCGAGTAGAATATAGATGAAAAACTCACGAAGTAGCAAGTGAGACTAGTAACGATTACAATATCTCACAGGCAGTGGCAGATCCAGGATAAAGATGGGGCGGGGGGGCTAACCTGAATTCATCGCTCTGAGTAGTGTAAGAAAAGGGCTTCGATGGTTATCTTACACCGCATTGATAATAAATAGCAGCATCTCATAAAGGAGTGACCACTAACTTCTCTCAGATCCGATTTTTTTTCCGCACATCAGAAAATTATGAATTTTAGTTTTTGGACGTCATCTAAGGTATAATATGAATTTGATAATAATTTTTGAGGTTTACCTCCATTTTAGACATGTATCATATAAGGTCATTCAATCGCAACGATTAAAAACTGTTTTTATAAATATTCTATAATATTACATAACTCTTTCTGAATAGCAGAATACAAGTACGATTTAAAAAAGAAATATAAACATAAACTGTCTGAAATTTGGGAGAGCTTCACCCCCCTCCCCCTCCCACATGATCCGCGCCTGCTCACAAAAAGTTAAAAGATGATTCCAAGTACCTTGAACAATATTAAGTTGATTCTCAAAAAAAAAAGGTGGCAAAAAATAAAACAACATAAATAATTCGGACGTTCAAACTCCGCCTCTGTGAGGGAGGCGAGTAGTCTGTGTCAGCGAACCGAGGAGCCTTCACCGACGCGTCGGGCAAGACCCATCGGGGCAGCTTTCATGGGGCATCACGTACGCATATCCGGCCAGGACTCGTTGTTCAGTCTCTCTCTCTTTCTTATATAATGACGTCACTAACCCCTTCAATCCCCCATCCATACCCAATCACTTTTTAAGTATCCCCCACCTATTTCTCTCTATTTATTTATTTTTCTTTTCTCTGTTTCTTGTACTTTTCGCCTTCCGGTCCTCTTTCCTTTCATTCTTCTTCTTTCACGGAAATAATAAGAATATAATCTTTATAAAAATCGCAGAAAGGAAACATTATTAATCCAATGGGAAAATTAACATGGACGCATTTGTATGGGATTTATTTGAATTGCATGTGGACGTCGAGTAACTGACCCCCTACCAAAAACAATTTCACAGATACCCTTGCACACACAAATAACACATCGGCCTCACGTCATCTCGCCGTCAAGTGCACATGTGTACGCATCATTTGTGGGGATTGTACATGGATATAAAACGCCAGACTGTCCTTGATTTTACCCACTTCAATACATCTAAATGACTAAGCGACGTCCATATGCCCGACCAGATCAACTCATCTGTCCCAAACCATCGCTGCCATATGTTGTTAAGTGGATCAGTTCCTCCCCCATCACCACTCAACCTACCCTAGCTCTACTGAAACATGAGTTGATACCAGTCTTAAGTCGATCAACCCTCATAGCGTTCTCTCATATTCGGGATTACTCACTTTTTTATAATAGTAATATCGGATGGACGACTTATCATGCCTCCCAACTGTATTTCAGATCTCAACCACACTTGAATGTAAAGACAAGATGCATCATTTGCTTTTTGCTCCCCCCCCAAAAGGACATACACAGTTCCCCTAAAATTTCTCCTTATCTTTTTGCGAGCAACCCATAAAATCGCATGCCATACATCCGATGCCGAAAGGATATTAATAAAGTTCCCGTGCGTTGCGATCTTTAACAAATCACTGTATCTTAGGTATAAATGAAAGCATGTGTATATATTTTGAAGGATTTATTTATTATTTATATGTGTAATTTGGTATTCTTTATGAATATACAACTCTTGCGATCCACTCTTTTTTTCCGGATTCTTGTTTCTTCCAGAGTATTCATTGTACAGCTAACCTAAAAATACAAACAATTTTTAAGATTTGCCTCGAAATTTAATTCCCTCTGTGTAAAGAACTTCTCACCGGAATCTGTCTATTATTGTAAAATAAGGATTGTAGAGGTATAATAAGAGTTTAGTATATATATATATATATATATATATATATATATATATATATATATATATATATATATATATATATATATGTATGTGTGTATATATATGTATCGAGGCCAAGGAAATAATAACAAAAGACATCTGGGTTTAGCTTGGCCCTTCCGATGTTCTCCGGTAACATAGGAGAACGGGCAAAAGGGTAAATGTTATGAAACAGATTCCTGACCTCAGCTCAAAAGGCAGGCCCTTCGAAGGTGTACTTATAAATAATCCATTCAAAAGTGCAAACTGCCGATCTCGTATTACCCTCTCTCAGAGCTACAAGACGCCAAGCGCGGGAGACCAACCTGAGGTCTCACCTTGCGAGTCCCTCCTCTACCTCCCCATTACCCCGCGGGAGTAATTTGGGTATATAACAGGTTGACCCGAGGAAACAAGGCTTTTTGTTCGTTCTAACAGAAGAGACAAGAAAGTCACCCGTTGACAGAATATTTTTCGAGTTCGAGAATAAAACAGAAAAATCACCGGTAGAAAGTTTTCTGCAAGTTAAGGAGAACTTGCAGTCCTTGTACAAAACCAGATTGTACCAAGGAAGCTCGGCCTTGTTCGAGCCCCAAGATATTGAGTATCAAGCTAGCCAGTTGAGGACTTCAAATTTTACTCTATCTGAGTTGGACAAACCCCAACTAGATAGAAAAAATAAAAAGAAGACAACGATTTCATCTCGTCTGGAAGAAAAGTAGAAGGACTAAGCTTTCGCTTGAAGTCACCTCCACCCCATTCAGATCCCTCGTGACGTCACCCGTCAACTCGACAGGCAGGTCGACGAGCGCCATCTATTAAGCAAACAACTCGAGCAACGCCTCTCCGGATCAAAATCTCCGAGGATAGTCTAACTGGTCGCGAGTATTTAATCTCCATTACCTTATGTGAGTAAAGAATAATCCTTTTGCTTATGTTTCCGTGCACAATAATTAGTTTATTGGATGTCTGGCTAAGGACAAAGATATTAACTTAAAATTGTTCCCCCCGTAAAATTCTATCTTGACTAGAGCTTCGAGAGCTCGCCCAGCAATCCCATTTTCTTTTTTAAGTGCATTAGATCTGTATTTTTTATTTTATTTAGTGAGAGGGTTTATGTTCATTAAAGTCTATTTCTTTAGTAAAAGCATTGTTTTAATTATCCTCGAATGAGTTAAAGTGGCAATAATGGATAAATTCAAGAAAGAAACCCCTTTTATTCATTCACTAGAATAAAAATAAAGATTAGCACTCTTAGAGGACGATCCTCAAGCGATCACGGATGCACGAACTTACGCCTTAAGTCAAAGTTTATTTGGTTTATTAAAAATTAATAAAACAAATATATATATATATATATATATATATATATATATATATATATATATATATATATATATATATATATATATAAATCTCGGCTAACCTACGACTAGGATAGATCAGTGAAGTTTTGTACCGTCTTGACCGTCCTTCTACATATTTTCACTTAGCCTATTTTTATTTACCTAAATTTTCTAAAAATGCAAACTTACCTCACCTAACTCATCAAGCCTGTGTGAAAAAAAATTATACTTCTGTCTTAATGGGCGAATATGTTGAATGTATAGATGAAGAAGGAGCAAATATACGCCAGTCCCCACCTGACTACATAACTCATCGGAATACCTTCGTAGAAAATCGCTCAGCTCGATTTTATCTGCAAACATATAACTACATACATAGTTACTCTAGCACAGTGGTTTTCAACCTTTTTCTGGTGGTGCACCTCAATTGCTTGCTAGAAGCAGCTGCAGCGCTCTAATATCAAATAATTTGCGTCTAAATATTTAATTACGAGGAAAGCCCTTCAAAAATAACAACGATTGACTTTTAACTTAATTTAATTGAAAGAAGTCATAAAAATTAGAACATAAATAAATCTCACCTTTAAAAATTTGATGGGAAATTTGAAAACCACTGGTCTAGCACCTTCGTCTCGTTAAGGTATTCAAAATGAAAAATGTAATATACATCTATCATAACTGCTTTAGATAGAAGAATTCTCCTATAATCTTAATCCTGTCTCAAACAAATGTTTTCATTGGAGAAAACCAATTGAAATTTTAAATAACCAATCACTAGTTCAAGATGGACGCATGATCTTTTACAAAATTTCATTTGTTACCTTTTTAAAACAACACAAGATGGTTGTTTATCCTTCATCCCCCCAAATAGTGAATATCTCAAAAGTGTTCTCTTTATCTGTTTGTAATACGACCATTTCCATTCCTAATTGGTAAACACGAGAAGATTTTCAGTGTAAGAAATCTACCCTCCATAGAAGATTTCTTAAGCGGAAAAAACGACCACTAATTTTAAATCGTTAGAGTAGGCGTTCTACCCCTTGATGATTTATACATACCTGTCCTACCATACACAAGTTGACGTGAACCTATGTTTTCACTATATGTATATAACTTTTGCCAAACAAAATAACCTGTATTAGTACACACATAATGACAGTCAGAGAGTTATCGAATAAGTGTATTCTACACCAGAATTGAAGTTTACAGTGGAGAATAGCTATACGATCAAGATGTTATATGAGATCGGTGTGTTTCAAAGGCAAGACGCCCTCTTCAAGAATTATAGAAAATCATTCCTTAAAGATAAGATTGAGGCTTCAGGCTTTCCTCGCATGTTGGAATCAGATGAGTAAAAGTGTGATTATGTAGAAAGTCTGAACAGAACTGAAGGTCTGGAAATACGAATGAGCAGGATTCATAGTAAAACTATGCTTTAAGAAGCAAATGAATATCATACCCATATTTCTGCAGAAATTATTTTCGCTGTGTGTATATGTTTAGGTGTAAATGTACGCTATTATTTATAATCATTGAAGATGCTTTCACATCTCTCTTGTCTTTCAGCCTCTGGGGAACTCGTGCAAAGGATATGCGGCTAAAACATCGCGATCTGTCGAAATGATGATGAGGTTAACAAACTTTTGATGGATGATTCGCGAATAATTACCTGTTAGCACAGCATCGGGGATGGTTTTATCGCAAGATATACATTCAGAGCGCGGCAATATAGAATTCCCCGTTACCAATAAACCTCTAGCCGCTTTTACGACTGATTATGCAAGAGTGAACATCTCCTGTACTGTGTGTGGCACAGACAGTGTAATCTTCATAGCCTGTAAAGGCGATCAACTTCCGCCCTTGTGTGATTTTCTAGGGGATCGCACAAACGAGAGAAAGAATAGTAAGGGAGACAATGCTTGTGAGGAGTATAATTGTTCTATTGTAACGGTCATATGATTTTAAAGTGAAGTAAAATTTACGGGCAAAAAGGTTAATTATAAACAAACAGACAGAAAATATCATCACATTCGAAGTGATGAGAAAGTTAGTGGAGTGAGAAGATTCCGAAGATGAAGATGGCGTTTATTATGTTATAGTACTATTCTTCAACCTACGAGCTGGGCCATATGGAGGGGCGACTAAACAGCGTGGTCAAAAGATATTACGGAAGACATATCGGAAACGTGATGAAATTAGAAGTACGAAGAATATACGAAGTAAGAACTATTCCGTTTGGTTGTAGAGAAAAAATGAATCCGATATGAAATATACCGAATGATTCCTATTCTAAAATAAAACGCACATCATATATTATTCATCCCAGGAGCAAATTGATAATACTACTATTAATAATTTCAAAGGGGTGAGACGGTATGTTCACTTGTGGGCGTAATTATATCTGTGCGATTGTTTACGTCCAAGTTCAATTGAAATAAATCTCGTCCACATACGTCCATATTATTTCCCCCATTGGACTGGGAAGAGAGGGGGAATGGGCGGGAGATGAGTTTAAAACAGGTGCGATGACGTCATCACGTAAGCTCGGAGGTGTAGGGAGGTTTATGTACAAATGGTATAACCATAACTAAAAGGGGAATAGTAGGTCTAAATAAATGAAAAGCGTAGCCCTCACTACCAGGGCAAACCATACATACTCTATTCACCTACAATCTATCACCTTATCTTCCACACCCATTTTTTTTTCTTAACTATTATTCCTGAAAAGAGGGAATGAAAAACTGACCGACGAGTCTTTTCCGGTTATGGGCCCGTGACGTCCAAGGTGAGCCGCACCGTCTCACTGCAGCTCACACTCGTCGATGCGGTCACACATACGAGGAGCGGTCAATAAGTTTTGTAATTCGGATATAAGGAAACGAGATATGAGGAAAAGTGTTTATAATTTATCAATATAACTACCCTTGACTTCAATGCACTTGCGCCACTTGTCCCCGAGGCTTCGAATTCCCGACAACCAGAAATCTCCCGACTGCTGTTCAATCCACTCCTGGACGGCGAGCTGGACATCTTCATCGTCCCCAAACCAGCGTCCACGCAGTGCAGCCTTGAACTGGCGGAATAAAAAGTAGTCGCTAGGGGCCAGATCTGGACTGTAGGGGGAAGGGGATGGTTGAGCTCCTCGAATCCGCAATCGCGCAGGGCAGCTTGTGCAACTCTGGCCTTGTGGACTTTGACGACGTTTAAGTCGATCATGTGGCGTGAGGTTTCTAGGGACCCAACGGACAGAGACCTTGGTCAATGGCCAAATTGTCGTGGATGATGTTGATAACACTTCCATGTGATATTCCAAGTTCTCGCTCGATTTCTTCGACCTTCACCCGTCGATTTTGGAGGATCATCCTCTCCACACGGGCCACATTGTCCTCGTTGGTCATGTCTCACGGGCGTCCTGGACGGGGGTCATCTTCGAAGGACTCAAGACCATGGCTGAACTCCATATTTCAGCGAGCAATGGTTGCATAGTAAGGGGCGGTGTCGATGTACACTGCAACTATGCGTTCATGGCTCTCTTTTGCATTCTTGCCTTCCTTGGTCAAAAGTTTGATCAGTGCGCGGTGCTCAACCTTCTCCATTGTTGAAAAATTTGTGACTGACGATCGGCAATCAGCTACTGCTTTTTAAATAGACGAGGTAGGAGCGTGCGGCTGCAGGTCCTGACTTGTCATAACTTGTCCTAGCACCACCATAAACAGCCATCCCCTTCCTCTGTTTTGCCCTACCGATTCGCAAAACTTATTCACCTCCCCTCGTACTACTGAGGCGAAAAGATGATGAGAAACGCATTCAAAACAATTAATTATCTTCTAAAATTTTCATAAACTTTCCTCAATTACATTGCTAATAATTTTAGGAATTATAAGATACTCGTACATATAGAGAAAATAATCACCGCGCATTTTTTTATTCAGCCTCTATAAATCATGATGAATATGTCTGCCGTATTGTCCGCAAAGAAGTCTCAACTTTTCTTTCATCACATTATTCACTTCATAATTTCTCTCTATATTATTTTATCCCAACATTTAATATAATTTCTTTTCATTCGTTTTCCCTAAACTTTTGCGTTCAACCTTTATAATCCATCTCTTTAAGTGTTCCAAATCAATCCAAACTTTATGGGATTTATTAAAGTTAATGAAATTTTAAGCTTAAAAATGACAATTGAATGAATGAAAAGTTGATGCAAGTTGGGATTGAGGAATTTATATTTAATCGAATATTTCAAATTATAATCTCAGTGCACCTCACACCCTCGCACAGTGCTGATCCGACTTATTTATTCCAAAAGCTTAGAAGAATCATTAAGGGCACTCGTTTTTCTTCTGTTGGCGATGTTAAAAGAGCTGTTTTGCTTTTCTTCTGCTGATGATGCTAAAAGAGCTGTTTTGTTTTTCTTCTGTTGATGATGTTAAAAGAGCTGTTTTGCTTTTCTTCTGCTGATGATGCTAAAAGAGCTGTTTTGTTTTTCTTCTGTTGATGATGCTAAAAGAGTTATTTTGTTATTCTTCTGTTAATGATGTTAAAAGGTTTTGTTTTTCTTCTGTTAATCATATTAAAAGGAGTGTTTTTGTTTTCCTTCTGCTGATGATGTTAAAAGATCGGTTTTGTTTTTTCTTCTGTTGATGTTGTTAAAAGAGAGCGGGTTTGTTTTTGTTCTCTTGATGATGTTAGCAGAGCGGGGGTTTTCTTCTGTTGATGATGTTAAAAGAACTGTTTTAACTTGGTTTCATTCTCAGAATCATTAGTATTATAGAAATGGTATCATCGCTCGCAAATATGTTTTTACCTCAATGGAGCTTAGGATAAAAAAAAAGTTATATTCCATTTTATTTTTATTTATTGCGATTGTGAATGTTCATAACATCGTTCAAATAACGATTAGAAAATTAAAGTAGTTTTGAACAGCGAATGACCACTCCCACTCTTCTTCCAGGTAGACCAGGAGTAAGATACGAGTAAATAAAGAATCAGGGGTTAAGTTGTTGCCTCGGTTCATGATGTTATGAACAGATTGTCCTGACGCCTGAGGCGATTGGTAAAGGGGTCGATGGAGACATCTCCCCGCTGAACTTAAAGTTTCGGTTGTTTTTTATTATGAATGATTCCCTGATTTTTCTCTCTTTCTTGTCTGGTATAGATATAAACAAATTTGCATTATTTATACCAATTTTAGAATCAGGTTAAAAATTACCACTAAATTGTTAGAAATAATGCATATTCCTATAAGATAATCCATCTGAATAGAGTTTAATTATTTGCTATCGAATAGCTTGAGGAATTTATTTGACATACGGCATATCTCAAGCAGAGATCCTTCTATAGATGCTTTTCAATGAAGGATGGCGCTAATACTTGGCAATTTACACCAATTTCGTTTCGTGAAATTTCTTGAATCATCAATCTTACCAATTTAATCGAATTTATAAGAGTTCTTTTGTTTAATAACAATATTTTGGTTTGTCATTATAGTGTTTGAATACTTTTGTAAACTACTAAATTTTATTTATTAGCAATTGTCGTTATATAAAAGAAAATCTGTCTTATGTGTATTTCTTCTGTTAAATATGTATATGTTTACTGTGTATCCTGTTAATTTTATAATCAGACAAAAGCTCAAAATATTTTAAAAATAATGAATATTTAAGCGTGCCTTTCCAAATCATGGAACCGTTCTCAGCAGAAAAACGATGGAAGACAACAACAAAAGAATTGACTTCGCACCTGATCGCCGAAACTACTTTTCCTAGAAGACATCCATATACAAGAAAGCAACCTTTTCAATTCGAACGAAATACTGCCGATCGATAGAACTAGGAGCCGAACTACGAAGGATGCTTAATCTCGTCCTATGAAGATCCCCCCTCCCCCGCCGCCTTCGCTATGGCCACGCATTTGACCTTCGTCCCTAATCCCACCTCTTTCGAATTTGTCTTAAATTGTTTGCCAGTTTATCAGTACGTTTGCATTTGCCGATCTCTTTGTTTGTTCGTATGTAAGTGCGTCAATTCATTGCTATATATAAACCAATGTTCTACTCTTTCCTTAATTTGTCTCTGATGATGATACAAGTGTATCGAAACGTGTCAGGTAAATATAAAGGACTCTTCTCCTATTTCCCTTTAACCTTAAATTCTGAATTTTAATGAATTTCAGAGAACTCATTCACGGCCTAAATCCAGACATAAAGACGAATATACGACAAATCGAGGGATATAAAAAGAAAATCACAAATACGAAACTAGCTGTCGCTTTTAACAAAACCTTATATATATATATATATATATATATACATATATATATATATACATATATATATACATATATATATATATATATATATATATATATATATATATATATATATATATATATATATATATATATATATATATATATACATATACATATATATATATATATATATATATATATATATATATATATATATATATATATATATATATATATATATATATATATTCAACAAGGTTGCTTCTAAGAAGGCGTAATTTAATTGCAGTAAGAAGGAAAGAAGGATACAACCATCAGTGACATTCATATTTATTCCAAGCAACGTTTCGGAGTACCCAATCCATCATCAGGCTAAAGGGATAAACACAATTTGTAAAGTGAACAAATGTTAACTTAAACCTAAATACAAATCAAAAGCAAATAATTAAGATAGTATAGCTATAAAATTAAAAGTATTAATAATTACAAGTACATATACAGATAAGCTCAAAGCAAAGGAGAGGAAAAAATTCATACCTGCTGTCAGCGAATCAGGGGAATGACTAAAGAATTTACCCAAATTGGAAACGATTATGGGTAGTTTGTTGTTGGTAGAATATTAACAGGTCTGAAGCTGGTTGGTTGTGGCTATTACCGATAATGGGTGGCAGGTTAAGTCTGAATTTAACGTGGGTGAATGTGTTATTTAGCTTCTGCTAAAAAAATAGTAAATAACGCCTTCAGATCAAAGCTGAAGTGTTTCTTAAGCTTCAAGTTTACACCACTTAATCTACCTTTAAAGTCCATCGAATTCCTTAGATGATCTTTACTGATTTTGCCTAACATTTCAGACAACGGTCTAGCTAATATCTCAGCAATCTTATGAGTAACACTACCAAGTCTTGGTGGGATACTTTGCTTGTAAATTTTTAAAAATCTCCTCGGTTCGAGAGGTCTGAGATTTTCCTCAATAAAGTTCGCTAGCTTCTTACCCCTTTCAATTTTCTATGTATTTTTCTAACTTCCTTCTCCAAAAACGCCCTTTTGGGGGGCACTGCCTCATTACTTTTTCTCGTATTTAATACTGTCATTGAGTAAATTATTCATTTTGTCTACATAGACTGCCATATCTACTATTACCACATCGCCTCCTTTACCCGCTTGTGTTATTATATTTTCCCTACATTACCCCAGATCCTCTAATACGGTTATAAATCTTTTGGGTAGTAGCATGGTGGTACACATTAGCCAGAATCTTGAAGCAAACCAAAATTTCCTTAACATAACCTCTATCCACATCACTTTCACTGTCTGTATTTTTTTCGCTAAGAAGCCTAAATAACTCTTTTTGACCAATGAGATATGTGTGTGGCGAGAGGAGAGCGATGCAACAATGATATCATCTAGGTACCTAATTGATAAGTCAAAAGAAGAAAATCTCAAGCAAATAAGAGGACATAACAGACATGTAGAGATACTTTATGCCAGAAGTGAAGGGAATAGGATAGGCAGGTCTTATTTAGTTAACAATCTATCGAGTAGCAACCTTTCGTCTGATAAGACGCTACCTCTCTCCCATGGTTTATAATTTTATATAGGCGTAGGAAAGAAGAATAGTTATTATGGAGAGTCAGGACAAGACGAGGATTAGTGAATAGAGGTTGGATATTAGAACACATAGGACATTGAAATCATTGATAGTACATGGCGATGAGTATGGTTATTTGTCAATTTTAGTAGAATTAAAGTAATTCAAAGTGTTTAAAGAACAGAGAGAGAGAAGTTTAACTGAAGCAGCTTACATTATTTTGAACAGGTCAACTAATCACCGAAATGAATTCTCCCGGTGAGCCAATAATGCAGCGAGGATCGTAGCTAAGGGGGCAGATGGAGCCCCCTTAGATGCATTTGTTGAGAGAAACAATCTCTTTCCAAGTCAGCTGTTTGGCTTTCGTAAGCGTCTTGGTGCTTGTGATGCTGTCCTAACCATTTAGGACAGAGTTCAAAAGGCTTCGGATTATGGTTTTGAAGCTCGTATGGTTGGACTTGAATTTAGTGCAGTCTTTGATCGTGTTAATAACAAAACACTGATTTGCAAACTTAGACAGCTGGGTATTGGTGACCCTTTTCTCAATATCTTAACTGAGTTCTTGACTTACCATATACAACGTGTAATTGTGGATGCGCAGCTTGGTGAGTGCAGAAGGGTAATTTCTGGTGTTCGCCAAGGTGGTGTTCTGGTCCCACTGTTATTCATTCTATATACACATGATATGTGGGTTGGACTGAAAAACCAACTAGTTGTTTATGCTGATGATGCTACTTTGATAGCAGTCATACCTCCTCCTGTTCAAAGGCATTTGATCTCTGACTCACTGAATAGAGATCTAACAAAGATAAATGATTGGTGTAATTTATGGGGTATGAAACTTGTGGGGAAATCGATATTCCACCCTCAAAACTGAGGCCCTTTTCGGTAACTGCAACGTCCTGGCATTGTTGGCGGTGTAACCCTATTACTTACCCCCCCCCCTCTCTTCCCTCGCCTCGAGTGTCATCAGAAAGGCATTTGCCCAATCACTTAATGCACTAATCATCACATGTCGGGTCCGGTGAGCCTAACATTGGTCAAACCAGCATGATTTCCCCTAAGAGTTGGTATTTAATTTCACCTCATTTGCGAAATTAGAGGAGCGTCGGCCTAAAGCCAGAAGGTCCCCTTTAGGGCTAGCTGAAAGACGCTCTGAGAAAAACCGTTAGAGGAGACTTAATTCCGCCGTCCTCACCCCATCCCCTCGTTTCCCTACACTCAGTGGAGGGGGGGGCGAAGTATATAACCGGTAACTTTAGAACAAGGAAGATTGAGTTTGCGATCGAGACAACGAAGTCCGGCGAAGTGCCCGGCAACCCTAGAAAAGGAACACAGAAGAAGCTCATGCTGAACCAGTTCCTGGTGGTCACACCGAACGTTAAGTTAGCTTGTATTGAGAAACAAGCTTAACTATCTCTTCTCAGAGAAACCCCCTATCCTGGTGTACAACAAAACCCAGTAGTCCTCGCGATTGAGGAATACCCCAAAATGAACTTCCCCAAGCACACCCCTTCGTCAAAGGATTTACTCGTTTGCTCATCGCTCGTCAGTGCAAATTATTCCCAGTTTAACCCAAAGAGTGGACGAAGCATACTTTCTTGGTGTTGTTGGCGAAATCGTCTCACCAAGACAACGTGCTTAACGCCATCCGTCGCACGTACCGAATTCATGTGGTTTTAAAGCTATCCTCGCGCCAGACAAACATCTGGAGTGGCAGTAAAGACGTCCATGCGCCTGCCCCAAAACAACATTCTTGAGGATACATAAAAATTGAGGCCAAGGTCAGTCTTAAACCCGATGCTCGTGGGGTTTTTTTAAGGTAAATAAATTCCATTATCTGTTTTTTGAAGGTCAATTAGCGTTCAATATTAAAGTGAGCTTTGGATCAACCATTACTGTATATTCAAATGTGTAATTTAGTAAGTCTCACTAAAACTTGTTTAATTCAAAACTGTTTAGTTTGTTTGTTAGATTTCGATTTTTGTTCACGTTGCAATTAAAAGTCTATTTTTCTTAGAAGCATTTAATTCAATTCTCGAAACGCTGATCTTAGCACTAGAAACCCTCAAAGATTAAAAATAACGTAATAATAATAATCAAATATAACACTCTTAGAGAAAATTTAATCAATGAGTTTTGAAGTACGTAACTAACCTAGACGTACATACACCACCACTCGGTCATTGCTATACCACGACAAAGCTGAATGCAAATAAAACCCGAAGTATGATTGTTAGTAGATCTAGAACTTTGTACCCCAATAATCCTGATCTTATCATAAATATTGTATTGAATACCCTTCTATCTTTTAAAATTTGGGCGGTTCTCGTGGACAGTAAGCTTACCTTTGAACAACAGATGCACTCTATTTCTTCTTTTGTTGCCGAAAAGATTGGTTTACTTAGTAAATCTGATGGAATTTTTGAAGACATTCCTGTTATGCGGAAGTGTTTCAACTTGTTCAGACCTCCTTGTCTTGAATATTGTTCTCCTGTCTGGTCCTCTTCTGCAGCATCTCATCCTAAGCTACTGGACAGGAATCTGAGAGCACGCAAATTTTTAATTCCTAATCTTGAGGTGGACCTGTGGACCCACCGCTCTGTGAGTTCACTGTGTATGTCGTATACGATACATGATAATCCTAACCATCCTTTGTACAGTGAACTTCATGATCCTTTTCGTCCAGCTCGGTTAACTAGGAATGCCACTAATACAAATAGCCAAGCTTTCACGGTTGGGAGATGTAAGACATCTCAATACTCTAGATGCTTCATTCCAGCAACTACCAGTTTATAGAATGAGCTCCCTGGTCATGTCGTTGAATCTCAGGAACTTCAAAAGTTTAAAACTGGTGCTCATTCCTTCCTGCTGAGGCGTTAAGTAGTGTGTGTCTTTCTCTTGTCTCCTTTTTTCTCCTCTAGTTTTTTCTTATGGGACTACATTCTTTGCTGGTGCCTTAGGGTTTATAGCATTATGCTCTACCAGAAAGGGTTTGTAGTCCGTCAGATAATAATAATAATATTAAGGACGGATATATAAATATATATGTATATATATATATATATATATATATATATATATATATATATATATATATATATATATATATATATATAGCGAATACTTGATTGGTAGCTTAAAATCGGGCGATTCCATAGTAGGGCTAGCCAGCAAAAAACAAAAATCGTTCTCATTTCTTTATTTTTAAAGATATTCACCCCAAATTTGGCATGAAGCACTCTGGGACCGATGTACTTCGAGCTGTGTATTCAATTATTTATTCGACGAACATATTCGCTGTGACGAACGAAAGCATGACTTATTTAATGAAAAATAAAAACCTTATATTTATAACCGATGTTGGTTATATTCAATTCAATTTTATTTAATAAAGCTGTGTACAATGGGATTCTTAGATACTACAGGGTTTCTACTAAACTCAAATTACAAAATTCCATCGGTTTTCCAGGTACTTAAAAAAATATAAATGGCAAAATTTCTAATTAAAACTGCAATGAAAAATGGGTATATTATATTTAACTACAAACATATTTCAAGGTATATTCTAATAAATGAAATAAAGTAGGTAGCATCAATTAAATAAAAAAAGAAGAAATCCCTTCAGGGCCCACACCTGACCAATCTAGCAAACAATTATATTTCCATTAGGTATCATTTTGCTAGATCCCCGCATTTGATCTCTTTTTTTTAACTTGATAAATCTTTTTCATAGCCCATGGATGAGTACCGACTATATTATTCTGAAATAGGTATAATAAAGTAATAGCTAGTAAGAATCTAAGGTGTGGACACCCTGTACTAGTAAACTATTTCATGGTTAACCTGGATTCTAATATCTACCCTACAAAATAAAGATACATAACAAATGTCAGTGGCTACGCGCATTTAAATTGACTTAGGACTTTTTCTCACTTGAAAGTTTCTTCTTCTTGTAGTCACTTTTGCTCCTGTAGCTTTCTCGGATGCATCCAGATTACCTCTTTTTATGTCTCTTCTTTTGAATTTTGCATGGGCATCACCGTTAGCTTTTGACAACATATTTTTGCCCATGACTTGGAATAGGGACCTGGCGATGGCAGGAACAACGGTGTTGATCAGGCTGCAACCCTTTTCACAGTCCAGCAGGGACATGCCTAAATCATTGTTAATTATTTCCGTGTAGACACTCACCAACACTTCTTCTGAAGAGTAGGCCGCCAGGAACTTGGCCCTCCTTTCACCTGGTGTTGCCATCGCCTTGAAGACTTCCATGGCCATCATGTCCATGTGGATACACTCGTTTGAGGGGTAGAGGAGACCGCCGCGGTCCTGGAATTCAATCATCTCTCTGCAAGTCTTTGGTAGCTTGTTGGGGTCGGCCACCTGCACTGAGGGCATAAGTGTGTTGCCTTCTACCAGAGCCTCCTGGCAAGAAGCACACTTTAGGCGGCTGCGGGCATTTCTGGCCAAGTACCCGCAGAAATGTCCCACTCCACCGGCCGCGCCCGGGTCCAATCTCTCGGAGTCGATGTCCAGCTCCTCAAAAAACTCCTTGGCTAGTTGGTCGTTGTTTGTTTTCTGGGCTTCATGGAGTGGAACCATGTGCTCCTTGACTTCTCCCAGGGTGTATCCAGCAAGCTTAATGAGGGATATGGTCCTGATGAGGGTCTCTGCTTGGAAGAACTGTTTGGCTTCGGTCTAGTAGTTGGTGCCAGACATATTACAGCGGCGGCCAAAGGCATGTTCCTCCTTGTCTGATGTCATCTTGCCAGGGCAGATGTTGACGATGCCCTGGTCCTTGTACCTGTCCAGGACGTCCATGATGGCGGCGCACACGTTGGTCGACGTCAGGTACACTGCCTTCCTGTTGCCAGTGGTGAATATCCTGCTGCTAGGGTAGCTACAGGATGGCCAAGCCTTCATGAGTTATACCGTGTCCCACAAGAACTGGACGTGCCTCTGGGTGATCTCGTCCTTCAGTTTCCACACGGCTTTTCGGGTTTCGTTGTACCTGAAAGAGCAAAATGTTAATTGACATCTATCACTATGTAAAAGATTTTACATTTGTTTCATTGTTGTCTAACTAAATGCAGAACCAACACGAGTCAAATAACAGCGTTTTTGATAAAAAGATAAAAATGCCCGAAGTTTTAAATTTGTTGTTGATGTCTGCAGTAATGTAGTCATCATACCTGAAGTGTCGCTTGCAGACTCCAGCCTTCTCCCAGTTGGTGGTGAAGGAGAGATCCATGAAGGACAGAGCAGCTTTCCACTTAGCAAACACCTCAGGGTGCTTGGTGGGGAAACTGTGGAAGGCCAGCTTGGGTGGCAGCTTACCCTCGGCCTTTTCTGCAGCCGTCTGCCGGTATCCTGTCCAACAGCCGAACACGATGCACATGTCCGGCATAGTTATGAAATTAGAACAAGCAGGTAATGGGGACCATATATAGTCGTTGTGATACCAATGTGTACACGCTGTGATTACGTCCAAACCTTGAAACAAATGTAATATACCATTTGTAATCATATGAATAACAGTACAGTATTACTAATTAGATTTTATTGCTGTCTTTGAACCCGTGTTTAATAAATTTACCAGGAAATGGATTCGCCACTCCCCCCTACGAGGGAAGCTTGTGCTTCGCTACTAAGATTGCAACTTAAAATCAACAAAAAAACAGCCATGGTTAAATTTTTAGAAATTTTCTGAAGTTCGTCAATTATAATAATTTTAAAAAGGAACTCTAAACTAAATTTCACCCCTTTCAAAATATCACGTTGCTAAAATATAGTTATAGAGTAGAAGACAAATAAATTTTCTGAACTTCACCATTTGTAATTCTTTGGGTTTAAAAAAATTCGCAAAATTTCGATACTTATATTTATTTCTGAACTTTACCATTTTGTTTTTGATATTATAAAAGAATTATTAGAAATAACTTTGATAAAAAACATAAGTCATAACCAAACTAAGATGAAATTATTGAGCTGAGGTCAGGAATCTGTCTCCTAAAATTTACCCTTTTGCCCGTTCTCCTATGTTACCGGAGACCATCGGAGGGGCAAAGCTAAACCCAGATGTCTTTTATTATTTCCTTGGCCTCGATACATAATATATATATATATATATACACTAAACTCTTATACCTCTCTCTCTCTCTCTCTCTCTCTCTCTATATATATATATATATATATATATATATATATATATATATATATATATATATATATATATATATATATATATATATTATCGCGTGAGTAAACAATAAATGCAACAAAGCCCACAGGGAAAATTAATACGAGGATTCCAAGCACTTTCGAACTTTATTTCGAGTTCTTTATCAAGGAATAACACAACTATTGAAAATTGTAATATATATAAGGATGATACAGAGGAGGGGGAACGCCCACAAAAAAGCA